>CM019162.1:12179645-12402145 GCA_009733165.1 Naja naja
GTCCATTGTTGTGGCCAATACTTCTTTCTGTTTATTTGTCATATTTTTCGTGATCATTTTAGTTTTGCTTTTATTGATTTTAAGTCCCTACAAGGCCAAATTCCTCCAGTTTCTGTAACAATTTAGGTCCAGAGGTTTGTGGTTCTTCCAGAATGAAGAGCAAATCATCAGCGATGCTTGTAGTTTAAACTCTTCCTTCTTAATTTTTAATCCTTTTATATCACTTTCTTGTTTGATCGTCCTAATTAAGGCCTCCAGGGTCATAATAAACAGCAGAGGGGACAGTGGGCATCCTTGTCTAGTTCCTTTCTGTATTTGAAATCTCCCGTCAGTCCCCATTTATTAAAATTAGAGCTTCCTGTTTTTGATAAATAGCTGTAATAACATTTATAAATTTGGGTCCTAAATTCAGAAATTTAATTTGTTGTAAAATGAACTCCCATTTCACATTGTCAAATGCCTTTTGGGCATCTAAAAATAGTAAGCGCCCTGATCAGCACTCGTTCTTCATAATACTCTTACATCTAATGTTACCCTGATGTTATTTCTGAGATGTCTTTGTGGGAGAAAACCGTTTTGGTCTGCAGAGATAAATTTGTTAAGTATTCTTTTAAATCTTTCGGCCATAATGGTCATGAAAATTTTATAGTCCACATTAAGAAGGAAATTGGTCTGTAGTTACCTGGATCTGTCAAGTCAGCACCTGTTTTGGGGATGATAGATATTCTGGCCTCTTGCCAGGATTGAGGGCATTCGCCTTATCGAGGACTTCATTAAAATCTTCAACATTTCTTTCCCTAAAGTTTCTTGTTGCGATTTGTAAATTTCTCTTGGTAGGCCATCTGGCCCGGGGCTTTATCAGTTTTTGCCTAGTGATGGCCCCATATACTTCTTGAGAGTTATGTTTTGATTTAAAAATTCTTTATCCTCATCTAGAATTTCTGTAAAATCAACATTCTTTAAATAGTTTTGAATCTGGTCTTCTGTTGCATGATTAACTTCTGTATACAAATCACTATAATATTTTTGAATAATGTACTTTTTCTTCCTCCTTAAAGCATAACTTCCCTTGTTCATTTCTTAGTTTGGTGACCCACCTCTTTTCATTCTGTTTCTTAAGTCTAGAGGCTAACCAATGCCCTGGTTTGTTTGCATTCTCAATTGATATTGTTTCGTTTTCTTTAATTTCTGGGCAAGTTCATCCTTATCAAGTAGATTTATTTTGTGTTTAACTAAATCCAATTGTAGTTTAATTTGTTTATCTTGTGGTGCGACCTGCAATTTGTCAACCCATTCCTTATGCTCTTGTTGTAATTTTGCTCTCTGTTGTTTTTCTCCTTGTTCTTCTTGGCCATATATTTAATGGACACCCCTCATTACAGCTTTAGCTGTATCCCAGTGTTCTGTAGCGGTATCTCTTGGGGATTATTTTCTTGAAAGAAAAGTTCTAACTCACTTGTCAGTAACTTATTAAATGCTTCCTCTTTTAAAATGGACCTCTGAAGCATCCAATTTCTTGGTTGTTGTTTCCCTTCCCACCTGAGCCTAATCATATTATGGTCCGCTAATACATTTGGTTCAATTATTATGTCTGCAATTTCTGAGTTTAATCTTTTTGTCATCCACATCATATCCAGTCTTGACCAGGACATGTGATTAGAGTAGGTGGTGTTTTTTATCTAAGTTCCTTTCTCTCAGACATCATTAATATTAAACTCTTTAGTGAGGTCTAAGAATGTTTTGGGTAGTTTTTCTTCTTTTCCAGGTTAATGTTATTTCCTTGTAATCTAATAGTTTATCCGTGACCGCATTAAAATCTCCTATGATAGATAACTCCTGATACTGTAATTCTCTGATTTTATTGTGTAGTTTTTGAAAGAAGGATTCCTGGGGGCCATTTGGGGCATAGATTACAACTAGTAAGCTTTTAATCTCTCTTATTTCAATTTCTACCATTAAAATCCTGCCTTCTTTGTCCGAATATATTAATGAGGCTGGGATCCTCTCTTTTATATAGAGTACCACTCCTCGCTTTTTCTTTTGGTCTAAGGATGAGAACAGGTTTCCCAATTTTTTATTTTCTAATAAATGTTTTGTTTTGTGAAATGTGAGCCTCTTGTAGAGCAATAATGTCAGCTTTTTGTAGTTGTAAGTATTTGAAAAGCTTTTTTCGTTTTATTGGGGAATTTAAGCCATTAATGTTCCAAGATATGCAATCACATATGTTTACATTTTATTGTATTCTATACTTGGTACTTCTAGTGACTCTAACGTCTTTAGGTTCTTCTGTGGGTTCCCCTTTCCCATTGTCATCATCTTTATTTTCTATTATATTTACCTTTCTATTTATGTCTGGGATCTCCCTTTCCTCTCTCCTCATTGATTCTTGGTCTTCCTCTTCTCGTTCTCTATTCAATTGCTGATCAAAAACATCTCTGCTTTCTCTGTCATGTCTAGTTTGTATTTCTTGTCTGCCCAAGTCAGCATTACGCCTTCTGGGACCAGCCATCTGAAGTTAATGCCTCGCTTGAGTTTAGTAGTTAGAAATTGATAGGGTCTTCTTAAGTCCCTTATTCTCTTAGGGGTCTGTTTAAGTATTATAATTTGCTTACCAGCATACTCTACAGTATTGTCCCTAGCTCTATGTAAAATTTGTCTCTGAGAGATTTCCTTACCAGTTTTACATGGACCTCTCTCGGTAGGTTAAGTCGCTTGCATAATTAGTTTGAACCCTATACAGTTCATCGATGTCCTTTATCAGATCTTCCTTCTCTATTTCCAGTAGATCAGCGAATATATTTGTGATCACCACCCATAAATTTTCACCTTTATCTTCTCTTACATTTTGTAACCTCAGATAGTAGGCCGCTTTTTCGCCTCGAGATGTATTATCGCCAATTCTAATTCCTTATTTTCCCTTTCTAGCTTATCAGTTAGTTCATCTACCCTCTTCTCCTCCTGGTTTACCTTTGTTTCAATTTCTATTATTTTTCCTGGTTCTTTTTCATCTCTTGCTGGAATATCTCAATTTTTCGTCTATCTTTTGAATTTTTCCTTCAGGTCCGTTCTCACAGACCCTATCTCTTTTTTCATGTCCTCATGGTTCTTAATCATCATCTCTTGCATTCCTAGCAGTAGAGCCTGTAAATCTTTCGGGATTTGGGCTCTTTTGGTAACATCTCATCAATTGCCCTTTGCAGATGGGCTCAGCACAGTTGTAGTGGTCACTGATTGGGTGGGTGGTTTCCTAATTGCGCCCATTTTTGAAACACTGGTAGTGGTGACATTTCCCCAAGTTTGCCCACAATTTTCCCCACACCGGTAAATGAAGTTTATCATCCCCCCCTGTGTCTCCTTTCCAGATAACTCCATTCCCCAGTTCCCTCCCCTCTTCTGAAGGTTATCTAAAATAGGAACTATGGCTAAAGTGCCTTCTGTGTCTAATCAAATCCCAACAATATCATTGAATCAACAGGTATAAATGTTAATAATGGAATCAGTTGATTCCTTCCACTCAGTAAATAATTGTTCTGATTACTCTAATACCTTATCTAATATCTTATCTTAACATATATAGGATTTGTAACTACTTTACTGCTATATCAACTATTACAGTTCTAAGTTAATTATCTTATCAGTTGTAATTTCCCAAAAGTTTCAATATTTCAATATTTTAAATAAGTAAAGATCTAGCTATCAAGTAAGGAGAAAAGAAAAAAGGAAAGGAAGAAAGAAGAAGAAAGGAAGAGGGGGGAGAGGGACCGAAAGAAAGAGGGGGAGAAGGATATCCAAGTTGATAGAGTAAAGCCTGGGAGGGGGGAAATAAAACAGGAAAGAAATATATCACTTTTCAATCCACTCTTCAATCCAGTTCTTTCGTGCTATAGTGTGACTCGTGAAGTTTCTGTGCAACTTTCTCCACTTTCCTCCTTTCCTGTAGCTGGTTGTCTTCCGGATCTGATACTGTAAAAAGTTTCCTGTATGACTTAGCGCTCCTCTATGACTCGACAGTTCTCTTGATTAAACCGGCTTCAAAGGATGGAATAAAATAAAATCTATGCGTATTCGTTAATTGTCTTAAGGAATTTTTAAATCTGCTCTCCTTAGGTCTTGATTTAATTAAATCGCTTCCCTTTGCTTTTGTGCCAAAACGTTGATTTATAAAGAGTTCACAGCGTCCGTTTCAGCCAACTCCGCTGCTATCCTTAAATCCGGCAAGGGGAAGGACGGATATTTATTTCACAAATAGATCTGTTTAAGTCCAGCCCGAGGTATCAAAATTTTTCTTCAGGCAGCCTGCAACCATATATAACTGATCAATTGTCTAAACTTCTTCTCCTTCAAGTTTTTTTTTTTTTAACTCTCCTTCGTTTCAATTCTTCCACTCACCATAGGTCTTGCCGCTCAGCCACCCTCTCAAACCGGAGCTAATAATTTATCTTTGGTTAACTCAAAGTTGTTATTGGCGTCAAAATAGTTTTCAATAGGATATGCTTATTGGATGTTCTTTAAGTTCGCAAAGCTCTACCTTGTTCTGTTTGGCCACCGCTAGTGTGGTCAGCTGTCAACACCGGAGGGAAGCCATTGCTGGCGCCTTGCTCCTCCGCCGCCGTTCTGGTTCACCCCGAATCCGCCTCAGATCGCCACCTGAAACTTCTCCCTGGGGGACCCCTCTCCTTCAGGAACCCTCCAAGCCCCTTCTGGACTCCATAGAGCCCCTGCGACCGGAGAATGAAGATCTGTGCTCTGCAGAATCCTCTGCTCGCACGTCTCTTCCCTTTGACAGCTGACCGGAAATCCCATGTCCTGTCGCTTTAAGGTGCTGGAAAAGGGAGGAAGTTTTTTCTTCTTTTCTGACTGCATTCTTGTGTTCTGTGATGCGAGCATTTATTCTCCAATTGGTTTGTCCAATGTATGTGGCTGGGCAAATTTTGCATGGTATTTCATAAACTCCTTGGTTTTCTAGCTGGATCTTGTCTTTGGGGTTTCTTAAGATGTTGGCTATTTTTGGTCAGTGCCAAAGGCTGTCCTGATATTGTGTTTGTGGAGAATTTTGCTGATTTTATCTGTGGTGCCTTTGATGTAAGGGAGGAAGGCGATGCCATTGTCCTGTTCTGTGTCTTGGTTTCTGGGGAGTCTCCCTTAGGATTAGGTTGGTGATTGTGCTTCTTTGGAATCCATTGGACATTAATACGTTAGTGTAATTCTGTTCTCAAGTGGTCTTTGTCAGCTAGGCGTTTGGTTCTGGAGATGAGGGTCTTGGCTATGGAGTTGATCTGTGCAGGGTGGTGATGGGATTGTGCATTTAAGTAGCGGTTGGTGTGTGTCTTCTTCTGGTAGATGGTGTGTCCTAGGGAGCCATTGGTTTTTTTGTAAATTAGGACGTCCAGGAACGGAAGTTGGTTGTTGGTTTCTGTTTCCATGGTAAATTGTATTTTGGGGTGTAGGTTGTTGAGATGTGTGAGAAAGTTGTCCAGTTTTTCTTTCCCGTGTGGCCAAATTACGAAATATATAAATCTTTTACTATTGTAAGTTACCTTGAAATAAAACAGGTGGCCAATAAACTTTTACAAACAAAAATAAATAAACAAATAAAAATGAGCAACAGGATTTTGATGGTAGACAATCATTTTTTTTCAACAGATCTGCCCTGGAGCACAAACATGAAGTCTCCAATGGAGAAAGAAAATCCAAGGATCCAGACTCAAAAGCTGCAGAATTCTACCATCATCAGCCAACCACAGAAAAGTAAGAATTCAGGGAGAGTCTCAGCACTCAGAAAACCAAGATTATTCCACAACAAAAATTCCAAGTAACACACCTGGATAATCCTTGCCTTAGTCCCAACAAGCATTTCTGTTAAATATTTATTTTGAGTTTTCCAAAGTTCTTGGATGATGAACAAACCCAGGTGTGCTAGCCCTGGTGGCCTTGCTAGCTGAGGATAATGGGACCTGTAGGCCCAGAAAACTAGGAGGAAAGGTGCTATAAATAATTTCTCAAAAATCAATAACATCCTTGCTTTATGGGAACAACAAAGCATAAAATAAATATATTTAGCATAGGGCTTATTGTTAAATTCGAAGAAGACAGGACGCTAAGTACTTCAGCTCTTTTAATAGTGTGACTACAGCTCAGAACTACGCCAGAATGGCTTGGTCTCTGCAGCTTTTATAGCCGGCTGCCGTGGCTTGTAGCCAATGGCGGTATTCGATTCCCCCATAGAATACACCCCTTTAACACAGATAATTCAGTTTGTCTGGACTTAAATGGTTTGCAGACATCCATTAGTCCTTGTTGTGGCCAACCCTTCTTAATCCAATCCACAACAGGTGCCAATAAACTGTCTTTAGCGGTCTCTCTTGCAATTTCAGCAGCATCCACAGGTAGTTGAGCAACTGTTTCTAAGAAAAGGTGTAAGTCTCAGGTGCTGGATCTTCAGTGTTCATAGGTAATGGGCAGTGGCTCAATGCGTCTGCGTGCCCTATTTCCTTCCCCGGGTGGTGAACGAGTCTGTACGAATAAGCAGTGAGAAATTTGGTCCACCTCATCATTCGGGGTGACAGGATGATAGGAGTTGGTTTATCGCCGGCCACTATTCTGAGGAGAGGCTTGTGATCGGTGACAATGGTGAATTTTCTTCCATAAATGTATTTGTGGAATTTCTTGACAGCTGCTACTACTGCCAGCGCTTCCTTGTCCAGCTGACTATAGTTTCTCTTTGCTTTTGTCAATGTTCTTGAATAGAATGCAATGGGAGCTTCTCTTCCACTCGGTAGCTGGTGGCTCAGTACCCCCCCCACTCCAAAAGGGGAAGCATCACATGTTAACACCACGGGCAGGTTTTCACTAAACTGTATTAATACACAATCAGACGTGATTTGGCGCTTAATACTGTTAAAAGCTGCTTCTTCTCTTTGCCCCAGACCCACGTAGCTTCTTTATTGAGCAGTCTATGTAGGGGTTCCGCAGTTGTTGCTTTCTGTGGCAAAAACATATGGTAGAAATTAATAAGTCCCAGAAATGCTTGAAGGTCAGCTTTGCATTTAGGTCTGGGGGCTTCCTTGATTGCCTGAATTTTGGTTTCTGTGGGGTGAATACCGTGTCTGTCAATCATGTAACCTAAGAACTCTACTCTGTTGGTTCTTAGTGTGCATTTCTCTTTTTTGACTTTTAGTCCCGCTTTTTTGAACCTGATCAATACTTCTCTGAGTCTCTCACATAGTTGAGTGTTATTTTTAGCAGAGATTAACACATCATCAAAGTAAGGTACCACCCCTTTTAAACCTTGTAATAATCTTTCCATAAGACTTTGAAAGATGCCTGGTGCCACACTTACTCCGAATTGCAACCCTTTGCATTTAAAGGCACCCCAATGGGTCGCAATAGTTTGTGCCTCTGCAGTCGTATCGTCTACTGTTAACTGTTGGTACGCTTGAGCAAGGTCTAATTTGGTGAAAACTGTAGCCCTGCCTAGGGAGTGTAACAAATGATGTACCACTGGAACTGGATATGTGCTCTGTTGCAGTGCATGGTTCAATGTTCCCTTATAGTCCCCACAAATTCTTACAGAGCCATCAGGTTTGACAGGGGTAACTATGGATGTTTCCCATCTGGACTGGTCTGTGGGCTCTAGTACCCCTTGAGCTATCAGTTTGTCTAACTGTTCATCGATTTTAGGTTTGAGTGCAAACGGCACTCTTCTGGCTTTTAAACAAATTGGTTGTACATTGGGGTCTAAATTGAAAGTAATAGGGGTCCCCGTGTACTTGCCTAATCTGTCGCTGAAGACCTCTTGGAATTCTGTCCTCAATGACTCTTCCCAATCAGAGTCACTCACATGGTTGATTCCAGTCACTTCGATGCCCAGGGAGTGGAACCATTCTAGTCCTAGAAGACTTGGTCTTTATCAACGGTGGTCAATGGCAGAAGTTTAGTGTGATTCTTGAATTTAACGTTGAATTTTCTCGTTCCAATTACTGGAATCTTGTTCCCTTGGTAATCTTTGAGGGTTAGTGCTTGCTTTTTGAATTGGTTCTTCTGGATTTCTGGAATGAGTCTCTGTATAGCATCCCATGACACCATGGATAGATATGAACCCGAGTCTACCTCCATCTGGCACGGTCTTCCCTTGATATACACCTTGACATGCACCTTCCTGTTGTTCAGTGATGAAGAATGGCCGATTGTTACAGTTTGATGTGTCTCATTTTTCCCGCTTGCTTCTTTTTCGCGCCCAATTTTTTTGCCTGCGCTGCCGGGTTTTACTTCTCTGTCTTTGTTATTTGGAAGGAACTTCCTTCTGTTTGGTGGAGTTCTGGATGATTTGCAGACTCTTGCGATGTGTCCTCTCTTCTCGCAATGGAGGCAAATGGCTTTCAGGAACCTGCATTCTGTGCGGGGCTGGTTCCCTCCACATCCTACGCAATGGAAGTCTCGCTTCTTCCAGCCTTGGTCACTCCATTTCCGCTCCATTCTGAGTCTGTTTATCTCTTCTTCATCTCCACTGAATTCTGAATCTGACTCTAGTTCATCAAAATGCATTGCGGTTTTTTCACCTTCTGGATGAGCGGTTATTCTGTTCATCTTCCTCATTGTTGCTGTGGAGGTTTTCATGGCTTCTGCTGCTATTGCCTCATTGATGGCTTCTTTTAGTGTAATGTTTGGTTTCATGAGTAACTTACTTTGTAATGTCTGGTCCTTAAGCCCCAAGACAAAACGATCGTGCATGGCTTCTTCTAGCATGATGAATTCACAAGCACCACCAAGGTTTCACAAGCTGGCCACAAAGTCACTGATGCTTTCATCATCTCGTTGATCGCAGTGGTAGAATTCGTGTCTGCGGATCAGGCATGATACCTGGGGCGTGTAGTGTGCCCTCAATAGCCTTTCCAAGTCTGCCCATGCCATTGCTTTCATGTCTGCTGGTGCAGCCAGAGCCTTTGCCATCTTGAACACTGCTGGACTGCAGTGTGTTAGGAAAACTGCTCTTTTCCGTTGTTCAGAGATCGTTCCCAGATCATTTCCTTCTAAGAACATTTGGAATCTATCTGCATAAGACTCCCAGTCTTCGTTCTTTGGGTTGAACTGGGCTGGTGGCGTGTTCAGCCCAGTCATCTTGTTTCTTTCTTCTGCGTTGTCTTCTTATCCGTTACGATCCCACCTTCATAGCCAGTGTTAAGTTCGGAAGAAGACAGGACGCTAAGTACTTCAGCTCTTTTTAATAGTGTGACTACAGCTCAGAACTATGCCAGAATGGCTTGGTCTCAGCAGCTTTTATAGCCGGCTGCCGCGGCTTGTAGCCAATGGCGGTATTCAGATTTCCCACCGTTTCAACAACCAATCAGATTAACTCTGCATACATTACACTTATGATTCCATGGAAGCATAGCCAAAAAGGTGATTTCATTGACTGTGCATTTTAATTAATCTTCCTGTTCAGTTTTCAAAAGTAAGAATGGTTTCTCTATCCATACACTTACAAACTAATACACACACCTAGAGAGAAAGAGAGAGACAGAGAGAGAAACAGAGAGACAGAGAGAGACAGAAAGAGACACAGAGAGAGAGACAGAAAGAGAGACAGAGACAGAAAGAGAGACAGAGAGAAACAGAGAGACACAGAGAGAAATAGAGACAGAGAGAGAAAGAGAGACAGAGAAACACAGAGACAGAGTGAGACAGAGAGAAAAACAGAGAGAAACAGAGAGAGAGAGAGAGAGACAGACAGACACAGAGAGAGAGAGAGAGAGAGACAGAGACAGAGAGAGACACAGAGACACAGAGAGAGACAGACAGAGAGAGAGAGTGACAGAAAGAGAGAGAAAGAGAGGATGAGGAGGGAAGAGAAAAGCAACCAAACCCACGTCCAATTCTTCATCAATCTGAACAATCTTTTTCTGTCTTCCTTTTTCACCAGGGAAAACACTGAAGTGTACCCGGGAATGGGGTACAGGGCATCCCCCCACCTGGACAACAATGAGGGTCTTGACTCAAAAAGGTACAGAGGAGAAAGGGGACAAATATCCAAGGACCCCGTCACTAGCCTGCTTCCTAAAGATTTGTATTGCAACTCCTCGACTTACGACCTACAATTGAGCCCTAAATTTCCATGGCTAAGCAAGGCCTAGGTTGTTAAGAGAGCTTTGCCCCATTTTCCAACCCTTTTTTGCCATGGTTGTTAAGCAAATCACTTGCAATTGTTAAGTGAAATATGCAGCCATTCAGTGTTGTGGTTAGCCGGCAGCAGGTGCGGATGGCTGAGGAGAGCGAGGACTCAGATAAGGGGCCAGGACCATTAGGGAATGAACTGCTGCCTTCAGAAATTGTGGGAGGTGGCAGCAGCAATGAGGAGGTTCCCAAGGAGCCTGTGCCAAGTGTGTGTGCGCTCAGGGCTGCTGGCAGGAAGGAGCAGCTGCAACAGCACGGGCAACTCAGGAGTAAGGCTGCAAGGTAATGGCCCTTCCTTCAAGAAGATAAAAGCCAGCTGTGAAACGAACGTACTTTGCAGAAGGCAAAGACGTTTTGAAACTCCAGCCTCGTGGACATTCCAGTATCCTGAGTTTATATTTGAAGATTCTTTTATTGCAAATTACTTCTTGTCTGTTATCTTTTGGCAAGTCTTGCACAGTTTGGCAAGGCTTGTGCTTATCACAGCTAATTATTTTGCAGAAGCATTACAAGGTTTCTGTTCTCTTTGGATTGTGTTTGATTTGTTGGAAAAGGGCTTGGGTCAGAACATTCAGCATTGTTTTTGTTGGAAACCGGATGGAAGGTGACAGTGTAACCATCATAAATACCTGTCAATTGCCAAGCGCCCGAATTTTGATTACATGACCGTGAAGATACTACAATGGTCATAAGTGTGAAAACTGGTCATAAGTCACCTTTTTCAGTCCCGATCAAACAATCACTAAATGCATGGTTGCAAACCAAGGGCTACCTGTAATAACTTTAGGAAATAATGCCTGTCATTCCATTTGGAATGAGTCACAGAAGACTACAAGGTTAAAAAAAAGAAAACAATAATAATGTATGACTTTTTGTGGCAGTTTAATGTTTTGCATTTAAAAGCACTTATAAAGCACAACTGAAAAAGAATAAAAATCTCCAATAAAGTTGGAGGTTGTGGGAAAAGGCCTGGGAACCAGTGGTGGGATTCAAAATTTTTTACTACCGGTTCTGTGGGCGTGGCTTGGTGGGCATGTCTTGTCTTGGTGGGTTTGCCTTGGCTTGGTGGGCATGGCAGGGGAAGGATACTGTAAAATCCCCATTCCCTCCCCACCCCACTAACCTGCTTTCCAGCTCCATTCTCCTGGGCAGGGCAACCAAGGAAGACCCAGCCGATCAGCTGGGATTCAATGAGAGGCACAGAATAGATGGGGGCAGGGCCAGTCAGAGGTGGGATTTGCCGGTTCTCTGAACTACTCAAAATTTCCACTAGTGGTTCTCCAGAACCAGTCCAAACCTGCTGAATACCACCTCTACTGGGAACACTATGCAGCAAAGTTTAAGAGGAACAGATTTGCTAATATTCTTATTTTTGTGAAGTGCTTGTTAGTCTCAGAGCTTGGTTGTTTTCTTGCAGCTATTTCATTACCAAACTAGGTAACATCATCAGTGCTAGTCTGATTAGCTAGGTGAGCATCAAGGACTCTGCAGTTGAACCCTGAGCTGCAAATATTCTCTTCTATGACGGGATTTTATTTTTGTTCCAGGTCTGAGCTACAGCCTGGGGAAAGCAGCCTGAGTACCACTGGAATCCAGTGTGAACTTCTAAGTATTCCCAAGAGGGAGGAATCGGATATGAAGATTTCCAGGTGAATTTTGGATTCAGTAAAACAACTGGCTTGGGAATAACAAAATGTTGTGTACAACATATAAAATTTGCGGCAAAGGATTCCTGCTGGTTGAAATGAGATACAATGTGATCATATTTTGCTGCAAACTACAAGTAGTCCTTACTTACTAACGATGGTAATTGGGATCATCATTAAGTGAGGATCATACTGTTTAGCGATGACCTTGTGGGATCCTTCTGACTTCCTGCTGGCTTCCACATTCATTTTGCTTGTGAGAAGCCAGCCGAGATGGACACAAATCACAAATCATGTAATTGTGGGACACTGTGGTGGTCAGAAATCTAGGCTGGTTGCCAAATGTCACCATTCTACTGCAATTTGGCAGTTCGAATCTCACCAGGCTCAAGGTTGACTCAGCCTTCCAACCTTCCGAGGTGGGTAAAATAAGGACCTAGACTATTGGGGGCAGTAGGCTGACTCTGCAAACCACTTAGAGAGGGCTGTAAAGTACTGTGAAGTGGTGTATAAGTCTAAGTGCTATAGCTACTGCCCTCCCTCTTCCTTCCTTCCTTCCTTCCTTCCTTCCTTCCTTCCTTCCTTCCTTCCTTCCTTCCTTCCTTCCTTCCTTCCTTGTGGTTAGATTGCAGTGTTTTAGTCTAATTCTGCCCACTGCAAGCAGTTCAAATTTCACCAGGCTCAAGGTTGACTCAGCCTTCCATCCTTCTGAGGTGGGTAAAAGGAGGACCCAGATTGTTAGGTGCAATATGCTGATTCTGTAATTCACTTAGAGAGGGCTGTAAAGCACTAATAAAGTGGTATATAAGTCTAAGTGCTATTGCTATTGCTATTGCAATCACATGACCACAGTGTCAGGGTTCCAAGTAATACACCCATAGCAAACAAAACTCCGAGGCAGGTAGGTTCCTCAAAGAATAGTTTTATTGGATATATCATATTGGCACAGACCTGATGGAAAACCAACTCTAAATATTCCCACGGTTTTCAGCTAATTAAAAGTAAAAGCATTTCCCCTTTCCCCAAACAATCAGTCACAGGGTCCATTCAGGGTACGACCTGGTTGTTTGGTAGCAGCACCCCTCCTTTCTTCAGCCACCTGTGGGAATGTCCTTGGTTCACAGGGGAAACTATTTTGTTTTGGCTACAAAACCCCAGCTATCACTATTCTCCCCTCCCTAAGCCTCATCTCCATTGTGGCAATCCTGGAGCCGCAAAATGGCCTCAGTCAGGCCAGCTCCAGAGTTGACACACAGGAGCGATGCCAATCATCTCATTTCCAAGGACTGTTCATAAGCAGGGCTGGGTTGCTACCGGTTCGCACCGGTTCGAATGAACCAGATGTTAATTTTACATCTGGTTCGCAGAGCAGGTAGTTGCAACAACACCCACCCCTCCCTTCCCTTCCCCTCCCTTCCCCTCCCCTCTCCTCCCAGGAATCTCCATGCGGCCCATTTTAGATCCCAGGTAAGTGCTGGGCTCGCAAGGAGGCTCAAGGAGGGAGAAAAATGGGCCTTCTGGAAGTTCCAGAAGGCTGGAAATAAGCCCATTTCTGGTCTCCAGAGGGCCTTCGGAGCCCAGGGAGGCCATTTTCTCCCTCCTGGAGGCTTGAGGAAAGCCTCCGGAGCCCTGGGAGGGAGAAAACACCCTGCCCGCTCTGTGGTGCAGGAGGCTGACTAGGCCACACCCACCATGGCCACACCCACCCAGCAACCGGGCAGAGAATTGCTAAAAAAATTTAAGCCCACCCTGGTCATAAGTACCACTTATTCAGTGTTACCATAAATTTGAACAGTCTCTGAAGAAGTGTCATTAAGCAAGGACCCCCTGTTCCTGTCTTCTCTTTGGCAGGAACAGAAGCTCAGTAGACTTTTTGATGCATCTGCCACATCTGTTTCTGCTCAAACTAGAACCACTGGAAGAGTTTTTGATAGCAGAAGTAAATAGACCTTCTCTTTGCTTCCTTGGCAGGTACAGTTCCTTTGCTACAGATAGTAGAATTAGCTGCCCACAGAACCAGTACCAGAATCAGAGATCAGATGAAGATTCAGACAGGTAAGAAACTGGCCCTCACCTCCTGACAACTTGGTGAGGCACTGCATTGTGCTGAGCAATTGTCCTGCTTTATTTTATACCGATCGCCCTGTTCGAGCTCATAGGCAGGGACTCCTCGGGGTTCCGTCGGCAGGCCAATGCCGGCTGGCGGTTCCCCGACGACGAGCCTTTTCTGTAGCTGCCCCTGACCTCTGGAATCAACTGCCTTTGGAACTCCGCCTGGCCCCTGACCTCCGCACCTTCCGCCGCGAGTTGAAGACCTGGTTATTTGACCAACCCGGGCTGTGACCCTTTGGGAGGGTTATTTTTAAATTTTTAATTCATTTTATAAATATTTGGGCTTATAATTTAATCTAATCATTTTTTAATGTATTTATTGTTCCTTGTTTTTAGTTGTAAGCCTTGAGTCTTCAGAGATGGGGCGGCATATAAGTTCAAATAATAAATAAATAAATAAATATTTCCTGTCCATTCTCCTTCAACTCAAAGAAAGCAGATTTGGCTTTGAAATATTTTTCAACGAAGAAGAAGAGAATGTCAGAAAAACTCTTGCGAACAAAATGTGACATTTACAGCCTTGTTCAGTAACGAAGTGGCCAAGAAATACCACAGCTCTATCATATTTTTGATTGTACAATCCTTTGGTTTCCAGTTTTTGATGGTTTCTTTAAAAGGCTACGTTTTTTAAAAAATCCCTCTTGATTCAACATGGCAGGTAGTAAGGGTGCATTCTTTTCACCTGTTTGTAATGCCTTTGAAATTAGAAAGTTGATTCTGTGCAAGGAAACAAACATAATTTTGGAATCTTCTAAATTCCTTTGGGAAACAAGATTTGACCTTCTGACTTCTTGAGTTAGATTCGTATTTTTAGCTGTAACATAGTCAGCCGTGGGCTTCAGGTCTGACATGTAATAAAATCAGGACACGCAAGTGGCATTTGATGGACAGGAAAAAAAAGAATACTTTGAGCTCAAGAAGGATTTCTACTACTGGTAGAAATTAATATCAGGGTATGGATGGACCACTATCTGCTGTTAATGAGTGTTTCTCACTTTCATTTTTGTGTCTCAGACTGTGTTGTCACTGGGACACAAAATACTGAACAAAGAGAGAAACAATCTAATAGATTGAGAAGCATATGTTTAAAATCATGCACAGTAGCACAGAATTGCTACTGTGCATGATTTTAAAAACCCAACATATTTCATCCCAGTGAGAATGCTTTTTAAAAAAAAAATCCACAGTGATTCTTAGCTCATTGCAACTGGAGATAGGGTTCTGGGCCACATTTAGCTGCAAACTTGTGTTAAGTGGGTTTAAGCAGTGGTGGGATTCAAAAATTTGTACTACTGGTTCTGTGGGTGTGGCTTGGTAGGCGTGGCAGGGGAAGGATACTGCAAAATTTCCATTCCCTCCCCACTCCTGGGGGAAGGTTACTGCATAATCCCATTCCCTCCCCACCCCACTAACCTGCTTTCCAGCTCTGTTCTCCTATGCAGGACAACCAAAGACCCAGCCAATCAGCTGGGACTCAATGGGAGGCAGAGAAGAGATGGGGGTGGGGCCAGTCAGAGATGGGATTTGCTGGTTCACCGAACTACTCAAAATTTCCACTACTGGTTCTCCAGAACTGGTCAGAACCGGCTGAATACCACCTCTGGGTTTAACTTGCAGCCTGGTACAAGATTGCGGCTTTTGCTGATAGTGGATTATTCTGTGTGGATTCTCACTCCAAATAGAGTGTTAGGTAGATCTTTGGCAAGTGACAAAACACATGTTGGGATGCCCCAAGGCATGTTTTATCATTTGGTGTTATTGCCATTAGGATGATCTAAGGCACCTATGATCTTAAGTAGAAGAAATGGAGAGATGCCTTCCTTATTGTCAGGAATGTGCTTGCCACATTGCTTGGTGGTCTCAGGTTCAGTTCCTTGACAGTCCAGCTTAAAAGGGGTCATGAAGTATGGGATGGCTCAGCATATTATTTTTCTATCCTTCATTTTTAGTTTAGGATGGGTTGGTCCCTGTTCATCTTTCTCCTCTATTTTCTTCTCTTCTTCTTCTAGTTTAGATTTTAGTTCTGCAAGGAGAGTTTTCCAGATCAAACCTTGTTTCCTACTTGTATAACTTTGCAAACTGTAATATTCTTCAACTCAATGATATCTCTGTATTAAAAAGTCTTGGAATCTCAATATATTTAAGTCTTAGCATTTCAGATTAAGCCATCTCTTTCTTTTCTTAAAGGGAATGCATAGATTATATCAAAACCTGAAATTATTAATGGATAGAGGATGCCAAATGTTAGAATTAAAAATACCCATGCCCTTCTGAGTGTGACACACAAAACCAGGTTTACTATTAAAAAGTATTCACATACCTTGTGAAGTTTCCCTAACAGATAATAGGAAAATTTTCTACAATGCCTTTTGTCAATTGATGCATCCTTTTTCCAGCATATTAACTTTTATGTTCCTTGTAATCAATGAATTTGTTCTAAGCAATTTGGCTGTTATTTCTAGAATGTTTTTCTTCTCTTGCATTGTGTTCAATCCCTTTAGAATCTGAAATTAATTTTACTTTAGAGACCTTTATTATCTTGATTATTATAAATCATGGCTTATCCTGAACAGGAGATGCCAAAGAGCATTCTCTTTGCCAGTTGATCATAAGCAACTCATTAGAATAATTTTAATTGTGTCCTCTTTTCCTTTGGATAGAAAATTTAACCTGCATTTTCATTGTCAATTGAGCTATGTTACAAAGAAGTATGATAAGGCATGTTTTTAAGACTGAATGTATGATATTTATTATGCATTGTTTATCCATTTCTCCTCATTTCTTATCTTCTGCCCCCACTCCAAGTTCTTCACAATGGATTTGGGGGTTCTAGGTTTCTCAACAACCATACTGTACCTTGCATCTTCTATATCTCGAGTTCTTTTCAAATAGGCAAATATTTTTGAGTGATATTTGAAGAATTATTTTATACTGAACACTTTTCATGAGAAGTAACTCATGAAATGGCCTACTTACATTCCTATCCATGTTTTTTTCTTTCTGAAGTCATTTCTAGAGTTTTTTTTTTCTTTAGAGTGTTTTCATGTTTTCTTTCCTTTAATATATTCTTCTTCGTCATAATTCTGAGCATATTACTTGGATGCTAGAGCCTTTGATTTCTAATCACTAATTCCCAAGTAGATATGGTTAGGATTGGTAATCTTGGTTGTCTTTTCCATCCTTGTTAGCATTACAATAGTTTGTCATTTTGCAAACTATTTGAAATGGCTTCTTCAAACCTAGGCAGGTGTGGTGGGTTTTCGTTTCCACTTAACCTTTTTACATCTGGAGGATGCCACTTATTCCCAGATGCTTATTCCCAGAAATGTGCCATGTTTATGAATTACCTAAACTGGTAGTTTCTGGAAAGTAACTTTCTAACCAACTGTCCTCTAAGAAAGAGAGAGAGAGGATTAAAACAAATACTCTTCAGAGGGACTGACCTACTTTTAGCATGTTAGACCAGTCATAGAAAACCCAATTTACAATCCTCCCTGTGTTGGACATTGGTCTCAGGATTTTTTCACATCTGGATCGTCAAGCTGGCCATTTTGTCAGATCTTCAGAGTCTAGGAATGGAACAAACAGGAACAATCAACTTTACAACCGCAGAATGGGATTCAACAACGGAATAGCATCCTACTTGTACAACCAGCCATTCAACAGCAGAAGGTAATAATTGGAGATTATTGTAGGGATGAAAAGATGGCCCAATGTCCTACTTTAGATTGCACAGTGGGCGATAGGACAGCACTCCAGAGGGTTAACGTCATTGACCAGAAGATCATGGGTTGCCCTCTCCCCTCTTTGGAAGAGCTTTATAGTTCCCACCGCCTTAAGAAAATTCAAAACACCCTTAAAGATCCATTTCATCCTGAGCACCCCCTTTTTTTGAACTATTACCATCTGACAGACATACAGGATAATAAAAATAAGGACAAATAGGCTGAAAAATCCCAGGGGAGTAACTCTATTGATTTCTACTGTATAGGGCAATATTAATGCAATATCAGGGGTTTTCAGTTCAATGTATAGAATGTGAAGGATGTGCGTTTGTGTTTTATTTTCATAGTCATAATGTACACTGAAGATGGTATTTAATTTCAATGCAATGGCAATAAACTAAACTAAATTAAACTAAACTAAACTAGAGAGGATGTATATCTCCATAAGGCTTGGAGGGGGCATTTGTCTCTTGAAAGTCCTCGTCAATCTGAACAGTTGTCCAATTAAAGAATTTAGAAAGGGAAAGCAGAACTATGAAGGAGCTAATCAACATTTAGCATAGGATAGCAAGCTATAGAGGTGCGTAAATTCACCTGTCATTACCTTCCTTTTCAACATGACATCAATTGCTATTTGAGTCTAATAATTTCCAAACCTGCATATCAATTAGCACTTTCAGGTTTATTATGGACATGTGGCCTCTTGAGGTATAGCAATCCTTTTGGGGTGATGTTTCTTGGATCATCTTTAGCAACAACAGGGGGAAAATGGTTTGCAAATCAAAACTGAGAACTTTGTACTTGGATATCTGGAGCATTGTGCCTTATTAAGTTTTCAGAGTCATAAAAAGATGATTCTTCAGAAAGTGTTTGGGGGTGACTAAAATCATGCTACCCCTGAATGGTGGTACAGTATGTTGATTATAATTGCATTATAATTAGAGCTGCGATGGCGCAATGGTTAGAATGCAGAATTGCAGGATAACTCTGCCCAATGCCAGGAGTTCGATCCTGATTGGCTTAAGGTTGACTCAGCCTTCCATTCTTCCAAGGTTGGTCAAGGTTTGGGTTGTATCCCCAAAAATTGTAAGCCACCCTGAGTCTTCAGAGAAGGGCGGCATATAAATGTAATTTTAAAAAAAATGAGGACCAAGATTGTTGGAGTCAATAGGCTGACTCTGTAAACCACTTAGAGAGGGCTGTAAAGGATTGTGAAGTGGTATATAACTCTAAGTGCTATTGGTATTAATTGATACTTGTTCTTTATTGTAATACATTTATAAAACTGTTCAGAAACAGAGCAACATAAGTTATGGAAGTGCATGCATGCATAGACAGGCATGTATATGTGAGATTCTGATTTCCACCATAGGAAAATCTGGTCAAAAGCCACCCTAAAGCACCTGTAGGCCAGACTTCTAAAGTACGATGGAAACTGAACAAGGAGAGATTTAACCTGGAAATTAGGAGAAACTGTCTGACAGTGAGAACAATCAACCACTGGAACAGAAGTTGCTCTCGAAAGTTGTGGGAGTGTCATCACTTGAGACTTTCAAGAAGAGATTGGACTGGCATTTGTCAGAAATGGAGTAGGGTCTCCCGCTTGGGTGGGGGGTTGGACTAGATGACCTACAAGGTCCCTTCCAACTCTGATTATCTGTTATCTGTTATCTCCAGAATTGAAAATTCTAGCACTCTTGAATTTGACAGCTTTCTCTAATTTGGACATCCAGTTAGAACAACATTGTTGAGATGCTGAGTTGTCCACAAGAGTGCCAAATCTGGGGAAGGCATCATCATTACTATGGTTCATTGCATAGTCAGACAGATGTTCATTCTGGATTTGGCATTTCTGTCTACCTATTGAATTCTTTCCAAGGACCTGGGATAGGCAGATGTGGTTGTTTGATAGAGTTCAAAGTATTGTCACAGGATGTAAGCTGTTCCAAGTAAAGGCAACTATTGCAATTGACTGATGACTGAATTTGTCAATGCCGATGGTGTTCAAGTGCTGCTCTACTTGTGTTGGGATTGTACTCAAGGAGCCTATTACTATTGGTGCCATCTGTTTAATAGTATCAGTAGTGGTAGTATGCTGCCTAACATCCAGGGACTCTAGATGGTTTTCAACTGTTAAAATGTTTAAAACGAAGAACATTACAAAACACAAAAATACCCCAAGATCAAAGAAGGCAAAGAACACAAATCCAGGAGGGAACAAGGAAAGGAAGAAAGGGGTTTCCAATCACCATTACAGTGATCAACACAACAAAGATAACATTTTGAAGCAAAATGGTTAAGCTTTTGTCTGGTCCAACTCCTCTGATATTTATCAAAAGCTATGATAGCCAACGGGGCAATTATAGGTTATGAAGAGTAATGAATGAAGATGTTTAAATCCACACATAGTTTTAAGGTGTGAAATCTATATGTCCAGAAGCTGATCCAGAAACAAGTGACATTTCTAGTGTCATTGTAGTTTAGTAAATGACAAATCACGAAAGTTTTAACTATCATATAAAGTAAATTAAGATCTTTCTTAAAGCTCTAAAATGATCTAACCAAGACAAGGCTGTATTCCCTGGAACTGATTTTTTTTAAAATAAGTGTTTTCTTGAAGATTTCCCTAAGAATTACAACATTGATCTTTGGTAAACTCACACCTCCACGTGATATAATCTAACTCTTGTGGGTGAGATGGTTTTGCAAAGAGAGAGTTCAGAATGGGGAAAAAAACAGGATGTGCATTATAAAAAAGCAACATTTTAGTAGGTTTAAGACATTACTTTAAGAGCAAGGGGTGGACCAGAAGACTCCCAAGGTCTCTTCCAACTCTGTTATTCTATAATTCAACTAAACTGAGTAATATTGAGAATAAATGTCTGGATCTTATCTTTCAGAATTCCCTTTCTTGTGTGTTCATTACATCATTTCATTTGTAGTTGTGGTGTTTTGTTTTTTTCTTAAGACTTGAATTAATACATATCTATATTTCTTCCTAGCATGTCTTACTACCCCTTCAGAGATACTGGCAATAGCATTCCAAAAAGCCATCGAGTGCCTTTTTATAAGGACTTCTGTGACACAGAGAGTGGAAGGTAAAGATTAAGAATGAATACCCTAACGTTAACTAATATGTGAACTATTAGAATCTTAAAAAAAAATTAGGGCACCTAACCAACTGGGTGATCTTGGGTCAGTCATTCTCTCCCAGCTCTAGGAAAAAAACAATGGTACACTGCTTCAGAAATTTTGCCAAGGAAATGGCAGGGACTAATTTGAAGGTACAGAAAAAGAGAGTAAAATTTCCCCTCAATTTAGAATACCCAATTATCTATGCATCTATCCTACAAGGTAGGGTAGTCTAAGGAGTCTAGAGAGTAAAAGGACTAGTGGGGACATGACCATGGAACTGGGTATGGCTGGTTGCAGGAACATTGATCTTCCGGTCAATGAATACTTCAGCTTCAACCATAACAATACAAGAGCACACAATAGATACAAACTCAAGGTTAACCGCACCAAACTTGATTGCAGGAAATACGACTTCAGCAACAGAGTGGTCAATGTCTGGAATACTCTATCTGATTCTCTGGTTTCTTCCCCAAACCCCAAAAACTTTAACCTTAGACTGTCTACTATTGACCTCACCCCTTTCCTAAGAGGTCTGTAGGGGGCGTGCATAAGTGCACCAATGTGCCTACCATCCCTGTCCTATTGTTTCTTTTATTTTTCTTATATGTATTCATTTCATGTATTCACAAATATGTTTATCCTTGTAAGCGATTGACAAAATAAATAAATAAATAAACAAACAAACAAACTGCGTATCGCTAGTCTAGAGAAAAGAAGGACTAGGGGTGACATGATTGCAGTGTTTCAGTATTTTAGGGTCTGCCACAAAGAAGAGGGGATCAAATTATTCTCCAAAGCACCGGAGGGCAGGACAAGAAACAATGGATCAAAGAGAGAAGCAACCTGGAATTAAGGAGAAACTTCCTAACAGTGAGGACAATTAACCAGTGGAACTTCAGAAGTTGTGGGTGCTTCATCACTGGAGGGTTTTAAGAAGAGAATGGCAGCCACTTGGCTCAAATTGTATGGGGCCTCCTGCTTGAGCAGGGGATTGGAGTAGTCACTAGAAGTTCTCCAAGATCCCTTCCAGCCCTATTCTGATTAAAGCCACAGATTATTAATCTTCTGCTTTTTACAATATTTCAAATCATCCTGCAGATGGCATCAGAGTCACTTTGTATATAGACTGACTTTCCTAAAGATTTTGTCAGGAGCCATTCATGCTACAGCAGGTGAAGAACCTCATCTCAGAACCTGCAGGATTTATTGATTGATTTGATTTGTCAATCACTTACAAGATAATAGGTATAAGGATAAACATAGTTATGAATACATGAAATGGAGACATATAAGAAACAATAGGACAGGGACGGTAGGCACGTTGGTGCGCTTATGCACGCCCCCTACAGACCTCTGAGGAAAGGGGTGAGGTCAACAGTAGACAGTCTAAGGTTAAAGTTTTTGGGGTTTGGGGAAGAAACCACAGAGTCAGGTAGAGTATTCCAGACATTGACTACTCTGTTGCTGAAGTTGTATTTCCTGCAATCAAGTTTGGTGCAGTTAGCCATGAGTTTGTATCTATTGTGTGCTCTTGTATTGTTATGGAATACAATACATGAAGCTGAAGTATTCATTGACCAGAAGGACATTGCAATGTATGATTTTATATACTATATGTAGATCGGACCGAGGACGGCGTAGTTCTGGGTTTCTAGGTCTAGAATTTCAAGTCTGGTGGCACAAGGTATTCTGCAATGAGTAGAGGAGTATAGAACTCTTCTTGTGAAATATTTCTGGACTTTCTCAACTGTGTTAATATCAGATACATGATATGGGTTCCAGACTGATGAGCTGTATTTGAGTATTGGTCTAGCAAATGTTTTGTATGCCCTAGTTAGTAGTGTGATATTTCCAGAGAAAAAGCTACATAGGATTAGGTTAACAACTCTTAATGTCTTTTTGGCTATGTAGATACAGTGGGCTCTAGCACTTAGTTCATTAGAGATGAGTATTCCAAGTCCTTGATGGAGTTTTTACCTGAATGAGTAGTTGCATTGTTATCCTTGTGTTGCTTGCACATTGTTGACTTCTGTTTTTGCAAGGAGAGATTGAAGTGTGACGATCTTGCCTAGAAAGCATGACAGCCAAGTTTGAGTATCTGATCTGTAAACATCATATTATAGCGTTCAAATGTCTTTCTCTTTCAGGAATTTGACCGATTCCGAAGCAAAGGACCTCCCTGGTTCCTTTGAACAGAAGAATTTTTCCAATTATGAATCAGATTCATCTGCATCAGGGTAGAGTATACTGAAGAATGCTTTTCAACATACCAGATATCACATCCCTTGTCAACCAATGCCTCCTCTGAAATGTATATCTCTTTCATTCCCCTGTAGCAAAGGCCTCCTCTTTGTGAAAGAATCCATCAAAAGCATGGAAATGTCTTCCTCCCCATGTTACAACAGGTGAGGAAACCAAAGGCAGCAGTTCTTTTGGCAATGCAGAAATATCTCGCGTCAATCAGAGGAATTTTCTTGCAGTGTTTTATTGGGCTCACACTTAGCTTTGGGTTCTCTTATTATTTTCTTCTATTATTTCCACATTAGTACTTTTTGTTCACTCGTGTCTTCTTCAGCATCTAAATACCATGCATGCCAATGGTCTCTCTGCGGGATCCTTGGTGCTCTCTGAGCTTGGGGGTTTTCTGGCAGATGTTTCATTACCTAACTAGGTAATATTATTAGTGATGGAAGAGGGTGGTAGAATAGAATAGGGTAGGGTAGGATAGGATAGAATAGAATAGAATAGAACAGGAATAAGAAGAATAGAATTAGAATTAGAATTAGAATTAGAATTAGAGTAGAGTGTAGAGTAGAGTAGAGTAGAATAGAATAGAATAAGAAGCAGAGAATAGAATAGGATAGAATAGAATAGAATTACAGAGTTGGAAGGGACCTTGTAGATCATCTAGTCCAACCCCTGCTGAAGCTGGAGACCCTATATAATTTTTGACAGATGACAGTCCAGTCTCTTCTTGAAAACTTCCAGGGATGAAGCTCCCACAACTTCAGAAGGCAACTTCTGTTCCAGGGGTTGATTGTTCTCAGAAAATTTATCCTTATTTCCAGGTTGAATCTCTCCTTGTTCAGTTTCCATCCACTGCTTCTTGTCCTGCCCTCGGGTGCTTTGGAGAATAGTTTGACTCCCTTGTGGCAGCCCCTAACATATTGGAACACTACTATCATGCCCAGCCCTTTTCTTCAGACTAGTTATAGGCCAATTCCAGCAACTGTTCTCTATATGTTTTTGTGGGGTAAAGGAGGAAGGGTAAAAGGACTTTGGGGTTCTTAATGCTTTCTGTGCTTGGTGGTTTTCTGGCAGATGTTTCATTACCTAACTAGGTAACATCATCAGTGCCAGAAGGGATTGGTGTTTGCAGAGTGGAGGAGGAGGAGGAGGACTCTGGGGTCCTTGGTGCTTTCTGAGCTTGGTAGTTTTCTTGCAGATATTTCATTACCAAACTAGGCAACATCATCAATGCTAGAAGGGAGTTGGGGTTTGCTCTTATTTTTATATACTAGTGGCTTGCTCCATCAAAGTTGCTGAAAGTGTTCTTGGTGGCTCACCAAGTGGCCTTTCTGTCATCTTTCTGTGTTTCTGCAGACATAATTTATGGCAAGGTGTTATATGCAAGTGCATGTAATAGTAGGCAAATTGCTTTGAAGGCTTCCAGGCTTTTTCATCTTTAATTAAACATTTCTGCTTTGCCCAGCATTTTTTATTTTGCTTTTGGATGAAATTTCTTTTCCAGAAAGACATCATGGAATAATGCAGCATTCTATCAAATACTACATGGGCCCCTAGTTTTCATGAGAAAGCACTGTTTCAGGAACATTAAAAACAACATCTCCTGAATTTAGTAATTTTTAAAGTCATGCTGTATAACAATTATAGAGTCTTCACTCTTTCCTTCTCCAGTCGCAGCTTGGTTGACTTGTCTGAACTGGAGAATCCAAGCTACAGCGGTACTAGCTACCTGAATAACACATCTCCCAAAAGGTAAAACCAACCTTTGGCATGATGCTCTTGTTGTGGTTTGATATGGGATCCCTTTCAAAGCAGATGAGTGCCAAGTTTTCATGAATCAGGCAGAAATGGGATTGTACTGTGCTTCAACATCTTGTGAGAACCTATTGTTTTTTGCTGGGTGAATTACCCTTGGTAAGGATTGTTGGGAAGTGTTCTATGGCTACAGGGATGTTAAGGTAATGAAGATTTAATAGCTGATTAGCTGTGTAAGGCTGTAAGCCAAGATGATTAATTGAGGATGAGTCAGCAAGGTACTGCCCCTTTAAGAAGCTGTCTATGTAAGGGAGACCATCTCTCTCTCCTCGTGTTCTATCTCCATTATAGTTCTCGGTGTAGAGTTGAAGATTGATTGATCGCCTGGTATTTGCCTAACACATGCATGTATGTATATAGCAGTCTTGTATATAAACCACTGTTAATACCACTTCTGTGTCCTGTGTTTTGCTCTTGAGTTGTCTCACAATAAGAGTCCCGCTGTAAACACTCCAACAGTTTTGGATTTTGGTTTTTTGTGTGTTGTGTGAATTCAGCTAATACTAATTAAGTAGAGCTTGCAAGACTGAAATCCAGCACATGTGGAATTTTATGAAGAAGTCAGTTAGTGCCAGGCACGAAAGATCAGATCTGCGCATAAAGAACCAATTAAACTGATTTATTGCTACTTATGCTTGTGCACAGGAATTTTCTCAACTAACACTTAGCAACTGCTAAGGATCAATGGAATTCAAGTGGAGTGTTGGACTTAGTTTGTGGTTATGTAGGGATTCTAGGCTGATCCTTCTTTTGACTCCACCCCCAGGTTTTGCTATTTCTTTTCCTATAGTTAGTGTGTGTTTTTTTTTAAGTGGGAGGCAAAAGACAAGGTGTCCTCCATCCAATTTCATACAAAGCAGGGGATAATGACAGTAAAACAGTATGCTTGACACACCTCTGTCTTCCAATACTTCACCACCAATTCTGCACCATACTGATAGGAGGATTTGGCCATAAGAGCTCTCTGAGTTGCATGTCATGTAGAAAGCAGTGTATCTTTTTCAACATGAAGAATACATATAGAATAGAACGGAATGGAATGGAATAGAATAGAATAGAATAGAATAGAATAGAATAGAATAGAATAGAATAGAATTCTTTATTGGCCAAGTGTGATTGGACACACAAGGGATTTGTGCAAATGTTTTCAGTGCACATAAAAGAAAAGATACATTCATCAAGAATCTATCAGGTACAACACTTAATAATAGTCATAGGGTGCAATAAGCAATCAAATCACACTAGGAAACAGTCAATATAAATCATTAGGATACAAGCGACAAAGTTAGTCATACAGTCACAAGTGGGAGGGGATGGGTAATAAGGAGTGATGAGAAGATTAATAGTAATAATAGTGCAGACTTTGTAAATAGTTTGACAGTGTTGAGGGAATTATTTGTTTAGTAGAGTGTTCAGGAAAAAACTGTCCTTGTGTCTAGTTGTTCTGGTATGCAATGCTCTGTAGTGTTGTTTTGAGGGTAGCAGTTGAAACAGTTTATGTCCAGGATGTGAGAAGTCTGTAAATATTTTCACAGCCCTCTTTTTGACTCATGCAGTATACAGGTCCTCAATTGAAGGCAGGTTGGTAGTAATTGTTTTTTTCTGCAGTCCTAATTACTCTCTGAAGTCTGTGTCTGTCTTGTTGGGTTGCAGAACCAACCAGTTATAGAGGTGCAGACACAGACTCAGTAATTCCTCTGTAGAACTGGATCAGCAGCTCCTATGAAGCTAGAAGCATGTTGACCACTGTCTTTGGACTGTCATCATCTTCCTTCTTTCTCCTAGGTCTTTGGAAGATATTTGTACTTATTGTGGCCGAGTAATCCGCAACTGTGCCAAGATATCTATTGAGAACCTCAACATCAGCTGCCATGAATACTGCTTCAAAGTAAGGATGCGCCTGATAAATGTGGTATTCTCAGAGCTGTGGTGGGGCACGTGTTTGGTTAAGGCACCAGGCTAGAAAGAAAGAGACCACGAGTTCAAGTCCCACCTCAACCATGGAAGCTACTAGGTGACTTTAGGCCAATCACTCTTTCGCTCTCTCTCAACCCAACTCACTTCAATGGGTCAGGGAAAATAGGAGGAGGAAGTCATGTTGAGTTGAGTTATTAATCAAAGTAATAAAGACGGGATACAAATAAATAAGTTGGGAGGAGGAAGTCGGTGGCAACCTTCACTCCCTAGCTGGATAATGGGATATCCTCATCACTAAGTCTCACAATTTCTGTCTGGCCCTCCTAAGCTTTTAGCCTGTGAATTCATGCATGGTAAGGGGACAGGAAGACCTGGAAGAACTTTGTCCATGGGGTCATGATGGGTCGGACATGACTTTGCAACTAACAACAACAACTGATTCAGTCGCATGGCAAATACATTATAGATGGAGCCACTGGTTATTTGTTAGTTGTCTAGCTGCAGAGCAGTATACATTTTATATAGGCATGCAAAAGACATGTCCACAGCTAAGTAGAGAGCAGCTATCTTGCTTTTTCTCTCGCAGTGCGGAATCTGCCACAAGCCAATGGGAAATCTCTTGGATCAAATCTTCATTCATCGGGATATTGTCCACTGCGATAAGTGCTATGAGAAGCTCTTTTAGGTGAGCACATCCTGCAAGGGTTAGAGATCTAGAAATCTGAGAATGTTGGTAGAGATCCTGTTCTGATCCAGCTCCCCAGACATGACCAACCCTCTGTACTTAATCACCGATTTCTTTATTAAGAGCACCCACAGCCCTGGCAAAAAGTCTCTCTCCCACAGCAGGCTAACAAGTCCGTCCATCCAGAAGATGAATAGCTGTCTGCCACATTTATTCATCTCCGCCCCCTGCTTTTATCCCTCTGCCTTTAGGGTGGGGCTTTGTTAGCAGCGATGGCTCTTCTGTCCCAAGGATCGGCCCACAGATTTCCACTGCTCTCCTCTCCTCTGCCTTCTATGCATCTGGGCATCAGGCACTGGACCCAGCTGTTCCTCCTCTTCCTCAACAGCCACCTCCAGACCTGGGGGCTGTTGACTCTCCATCTCAGGGCTGATGGATGGCCCAGGCTCTGCCACTGTCTCTCTCTCTCTCCGACTGCTCCATTCTTCCCCCTCGGAGCTCTCAGATTGCTTTGATGCTGACCCTGACCCATGCCTCCTCCCCATCTGATTCGGCTGTTGGAGTGGCCAGCGGCTGACAGGCCACAACAGATCCTGCCTAGAGAACAGAACATAGAATCATAGCACCGGAAGGGGCTTTGGAGGTCTTCTAGTCAAACCCCCTGCTCAAGGCAGAAGACTTATGCCATCCAAGTCAAATGGTTGTCTAGTTTATTTCTGAAACCTCCCATGATGCAGCATCTACAATTCCAGGACGCAAGCTGCTCCATTGATTAAATGTTCTTGCTGTCAGAAAATTTGTCCTTATTTCTAGATTGGATCTCTCTTGAGCAAGCTTCTACCTGTTGCTTGTCAGCCTAGTTGACATGTTCCAATTTGCTCCTTAGATTCCATGGATTGGACCAGCCTGCCTTCATCTGTGTGCCTGAGTTCTCCTAAGGACTCTTTGATCCAGCAAGCATCCTCTTCTCCAGCCATTCCTCCTTCCTCATCTTCAGGCAGGCCAAGTGGTTTACCATCAACAATGATGAAGTTAAGTCATTGAGGATGCTACATCAGGAAGAGGATGTATTGCTGCCCAAGTTTCAACATTTGGGGGCTCCTCCTCAGTCTTGGTTGCTTGTCCAAAAGTCCTTCTGTCCTTCCTTCCACGATGGTACCTTGGATATCCATTCATTCAACTTGGCTAGCCACTGATAAGAGCAGGCTTGATACCAGGAAGGAGAAGAAGCAGGATCATCTGTTTAAAAAAAAAGGTTGAATCATTTTTTATCAGGAACACTTCTTATTCCATTTATCCCTGGGAAGTCTTTAGCCACAGCTAGGAATGTTCAGTTCCAAAACATGTGCCTTGAATGCAAAGGATTTTAAATGGAGGTGTGTGCAAAATATTTTGATTCCAAAGGCATCAAGCATCAGGCATAAAAAAACCTGGTTTTTCGCCCCAGCCATTTTGGGATGTTTTTGTACTTGAAACACTCCAGAATTGTTTGAAATAAGAATTTCAATGTTTTGCTCATCTCCAAGTTTGCTTCTGGCATCCCTGCGACTGATTTGATTTGGAAAGGCCACGCATCAGGCATTGAGGCTATGTCTTCTGCAGTCTCTTACCATGGGCTGAGGCTGATGGGAGTTGGAATCCAAAGCACCAGGAGAGTCACTACTTTGTTTATTCTTGTTTTACCCAGAGAAGAAGTTATTGAGTTAACACAATGTTTTTCAATCTTGGCAAAACTTAAAGATGTGTGGATTTCAACTCCCCAGAATTCCCCATCTAGCATGGGATTCTGGGAGTGGAAGTCCTCACAATTTAAAGTTCCCCCAAGTTTGCAAAACATTGAGTTAAATAGTCCCATTGCCCTATTCGGTATCAGGCAGCTTCTTCTGTCTACTGCTGTCATAATGGTCTCTCTAGGGAATAATTATTTTATAAATAACTTTAATTGTTGTGATATTATACATGCTTTGTTGGGAAATCAGTTACAGTTAATTTCTTAGATATTTGTATCCTCTCTCCCAAGGGATCAGTGTATTTGCGAGATAACACTTTTTGCAATATTCTTGAGTTTTAATTCTTTTACATCCATTTTTTTCAGGCTCAAGTGAAGATAATTATATTGAAGCTTTCAATTGGCTATTTAGTTAGTAGCGTAATATATTTTTGTATATTAACCAAAAATCTGGAATATATAGCTATAGATATGAGGAAATACCGTATGTGTGATCATTTTTCCATGATGAGTATACTGGAAGTTTTAACAAACAGTAAGCAGTTAAGATACATAGCCTCACTTTCAGTCTCTGTTTTCTGCACACTATATCAATTTTAACTTGGGTCATTGCCTATTTCCAACTACCAGTGCAGAACAATGGAAACAGGCTTTTCCTGAGTTGAATCCCTTAAATTACATGGGAAAAAATTGTGGATGCTACTCATTGTGTGAGGGAGGCTCAATCTACAGCAGAATTAGCTTTGCATATTTTGGAAATAAATGAAGCAACGTGCATGATAATCTATAGAGGGAGAATGCTATAACGTCTCCAATAACCCAACACTATTATTTTATGATATGAATGTAGGTGTTAAGCACAAGGTTCCCCATATTTTGTTTGTGGAATATTGGGAAAGAGATGTTGAACATCCCCAAAGCCATTTTCTCTGAATGCTGCCAAGGAAAGGTCTTCTTCATTCGATAGGAGCAATCGGTGTTGAGGAAGTGCTTAATTCTTTTCTTGAAAGTCAGGGTCAAAAAACGGGTATCAGAATTCACCTCCCCAACTGTGTGATGACTCGGGGCATGGCACAAAGGCAACACAGTCAAATAATCAATAAGAGTCCCTTTATTATCTCCAACTTTGCCCCCAATGTCCAGATTACCTTCTGGCTGGAGAAAAACTCTCCCAGGAACAGCCTTTGACTGCAGAAAATTAAGTCCAAAACAAGGTACATACAAACTGTAACTAAACATCCAAACAAACCAAGCTGCAGTAATTATCTTGAAAGTGTCAAACTTGAAAGCATGGCAAAACTCACACAGTTGGGAAGATGCCAGGAACACAGATAAGCCATGACGAGACCACATAAACTCACGATTTGCTCCCAAAAATTTGCTGTGTGCAGCTTCCCGTTTGAAACACTGTGTTCCCAGCTGCAGCTAATGAAGGAATCAGGGCCCTTTCGTCCCCCGTAAACCATGCAACTCACGTTGCCCCCTTCTCCGTTCCTCCCTGTGTGCCCTAGGATGATGAGGGGGTGGGCCTGGATCTTCCTCTGAATTCACTCTCCCTTGTTCTACCTCTTCCCTGCTCTGCCCAGCTGGACTTCCCCAGTTTCTTCCACAGCCAATGCAGCCACACTCCCATTCCCTGTCAGCTGTTCGGCTTCCCCCTCTGAGTCAGATTCCGACAGGAACATGACAAACTGCATGATTCCAAAATGACAACAAAGCCAACAGCAGCTTGCTAATTGCAGCTATGTCACAATTTTCTCTTACTGGTTCCCAGTGGAGGGTTAAAAGCATGATGATCAGCCAAACTGGACATGTGTTTTCCTCTTTTCCTCCTTAAGTGGTTTCCTTTGCTAAGAACAATGGTAGAAAAAGGAGTTAAGAGGTGAAAGATGACATAAATGGGACCTCACCCCATAATACTGAGACAGGAAGATTACATTCATACAAAATGTTTCATCTAAAAGGGCAAATTGATATGTTTGTTGATGGAGAAAATCAACCAAGGTAAGAATCTTTGACCATTCAGTCTCAAAGCTGGAACAATATTTTGATGGCCTCTGGGAAGGTCATATTTAGCTACATTAAATCTAACTTAATGAACAATTCCTACCTTCACAAGTATTAGTCCTTGGTGTGAAACTATTTCCTTGCCCTACCCATCATCCTCCAGATATATTATGTTCCATAATCCTTTATAGGGTTTAGCTGGCTGAGAATTATGGGAGTCATAGTCTTAACATTTTGGAAAGGCCTCTCAGTTGGGCAAGGCTGTTTAGGAACATAAGAAAGAAAAATAAAATCCCAAGTTGGGTGAGGTCTGTTTTTTTTAAGTAAATATTTATCTTCTCTGCTGATTTCCTGTTAATGCAAATTTTTGCTTCCCATTCATTGTCCAAAGGTGGAGTTTCACAAACAGCACAAAGTAGATATTTTAGACCGAACTGAACTGTTGTTCTATTTCCTTGAGGATTTATATCATGGAAAGGTTGCTTTAGACAGGCACCGCTAAATCATTGCAAAATGTTATTTTTGTTGCCGTGCTGTTCTTCTCTGCTTTTCTGTTGTTGTTTTTTCCTGAAGCAAATTCTAAATTGCCACGTTTGGTTCTAATAAATATTCTGTACAGAAAGTTGATCCGGATTCTTCATTGAATGGTGTGATGACGCATTTCCCAATGCAATACTTGGTATCTTAGGAGCCCAAAGCCCAAGAGATACTTGGTATCTGAGAGACATGCGTGGGTATCACCTGGGCACTGCTGAGATGCTATAAAAACCACCCTTCAATCAGCACAATGCTTGGATGATGTTACAAAAACACTCTGGGTGATGAGACACAGTCTGGCCAAAGACCAAAGGTTAGGTTTTGCATTGTGTTGCACATAATGGACGTGCATTCCCAATGCCACTCTCCTGGTTTGGTAGGACTGGTAATGGCTACTTTGCCTGTGAATACATGGAGTTGCAGTTCCCAGAATATTCAGCACACCAAGTTGAGTAAGGCTTGAAATAAGACTATGGGTTCCCAGAAAAATTTGGATATTCAGAGACTGCATACATGTCTGCTGAAGAGACTTTTAATTAGAATTAGAGCACTTAGTGGAGCCTGGAGAAAGTTGATTTGAATTTTATTCTCTCAGTGCTCCAAAATATTTAAATTGAAGGTTCTTTTTAAAAACTTCTACGGAGTTGTTGAATGATAAACATAGGGGGGAAATGTTATCTTCCAACACTATTTCTCTTCCAAATATTTGCTGGTGATGTTCTTGACAAGAACCATCCTTCCTTCCTTCCTTCAATTTCTATAGCCTTCTATCTCAAGCAGGTGACTTAGTTCATAGCTTCATGCAGATTGGGGGGGTTTGCATCCCATCCCAATGTCGCTGAACCACGACTTCCAGCATCCCTTATCAGAGACCTCTGTTGGGGCTGCTAAAACTTATAATTTATCCAGAGGGCCACATGTTCAAGTCCCTCCTTGCTAGCTTCTGCAAATGCATTTTTTAAATTACGTTTTACTGCCCTCAGAGCGCATTTAAAAATGCTCTTTCTTTCCGCTCATTCATTATTCTCCAAAGCACCAGAGGGCAGGACAAGAAACAATGGTTGGAAGCTAATCAAGGAGAGAAGCAACCTGGATTTAAGGAGAAACTTCCTAATAGAGAGGACAGTTAACCAGTGGAATAGCTTGCCTTCAGAAATTGTGGGCGCTCCATCACTGGAGGTTTTTAAGAAGAGTTTAAACAGTCACTTATCTGAAATGGTTTAGGTTCTCCTGCTTGAGCAAGAGGCTGGACTAGAAGACCTCCAAGGTCCCTTCTATTCTCATTCTATTCTAATTCTATTCTCACATCTGTGCATTAAAGGGACAGGCTTGGATATAAATGGGGTGCAATCCGCGGGGAACCACCGAGAAAGCCGCTGAGAAACTCCACGCGCCCTTCTCGCAGAGCGCTTCTTCTCCACCAGCCCGCGCGCAGGCGCACTAAAACCCACTTGCCCGAAGGACGCGCGGCCGGGGCCGAGCGCTTAGTTCGCCCGTGGGGGGGCGGTCTGAGCTTGGAGCGCGCTGGTTCCCTTGCCCTCGCACCTCCCTCCCTGTTGGCAAGCCAATCCCCTTCCTCCCCCGGTCCCTCCTATGCAAATGACGCCGCGAAGTTGTGCCAATCGGGCCGAGAGGGGAGGCAGCGAGGGAGCCCGCCGCGGCAACAACAGAGAGGTGGCTCGGACTGCGCGTGCGTGAGGCGGCGGCGGCGGCGGCGGCAGGTAGGAGGTGGGCGAGTGCTCCGAAGGTCGCTTGCCCCTCCCTTCCCCCCCTCACGCGGTATCCCGCGCTCCCCTCAGGCGAGGCGTCGGGCCTAGTTTTCCGCCCCCCGGGCTGGGTCTTCCCCACCCTCGGCCTCCATCCTTCTCGATAGGCCGGCCTTCAGCCCTCCTCGCTTCCCTGAAAGGGTCCTGGCCTGGCCGGGCAGGTGAAGAAGCCCCCCTCGCGTGACTTGGAGGGGCTCTTCGGGCCCTGGGGCAGCTGCCCCCCACTTCCCCTCATTTTCTCACTTGGATGAATTCGTGTTCTCTCTATGTAAGGTGGGTGGGTGGGTAATGTTTATTGGGTGGGGAGGGGGTTGGAGGGGGAGCTGGGTGGTCTCTGGGCTTGGCGGCTTCCTTGCAGACGTTTCGCTACCCAGCTAGGGCATCTCCTCCGTGCAAGGAGGAGGAGGAGGACTGTAGGATGCTTGGTGCTTTCTGAGCTTGGTGATCTTGCAGATCTTTCATTACCCAGCTAGGGAACCTCATCAGTGCTGGAAGGGAGTGGGAGAGGAGGAGGAAGAGGAAGTGGGGAGAAAGAGGGGGAAGGCGAGGAGGAGGAAGGAAGGGGGCAGGGGGAGGGAGGGACAGGGGAGGGGAAGGAAGAGGAGGATTGTGGGGTCCTTGGTGCTCTCTGAGCCTGGTTGTTTTCTTGCAGACCTTTCACTACCCAACTAGGGAACCTCATCAGTGCTAGGAAGGAGTGAGGAGGAGGAGGACTATGGGGTGCTTGGCAGGGTGGGTGTTGAGAAGGAGGACTGTAGGTCCTTGGTGGTCTAGGAACTTGGGTTGTTTTCTTGGAGATGGTTTGTTACCAAACTAGGTAACATCATCAGTGTTGGAAGGACATAGGGTATGTGGAGTGGAGGAGAAAAGGAGGAGGAGGAGGAGGGATGTGGGTCCTTGGTGCTCTCTGAGTTTGGTTGTTTTGTTGCAGACGTTTCATTACCCAAACTAGGTAATATCAGTGGTAGAAGGGAGAGGGGTTTGTTCTCTGTTTATGTACTAATGCCTTGCCATATTGGTGAGCAACACCCCCCCTTCCTTCCAGCACTGATGATGTTATCTAGTTTGGTAATGAAACATCTCCAAGAAAACAACCCATGTTCCTAGACCACCAAGGACCCACAGTCCTCCTCCTCAACTCCCCCTGCCTTCGAGCACTGATGAAGTTCCCTAGTTGGGTAATGAAAGGTCTGCAAGAAAACAACCAAGCCCAGAAAGCACCAAGGATCCTATAGTCATTGTTTTCCTTCTGCTCCACCTCCTCCTCTAGCACTGATGAGGTCACCTAATTTAGGCATCTTTTATTATTAGTTAATTATTAGAAAGCACAAAAGACTGGGCAATGAAAGGTTTGCAAGAGAATCACCAAGCTTAGAGAGCACCAAGGGTCCTATAGTCCTCCTCCTTCTCAAACCCCCTCTTCTCCAGCACTGATGAGGTCACCTAGTTGGGTAATGAACCGTCTGGAAGAAATCCACCAAGCTCAGAGGGCACCAAGGGCCCCACAGTTCAACCCTGAGCTACAAAAATTCTCCTCTGTCAGAGAGAGCAGCTTTGCTAAAAACTCACCTCCTGTCTAGGCAGTATGTGGTTTATAGCTCTTTTGTTTCTTCCCAAGAGCATCTTCCCCTCTTTTTCTTTAATTTGGGGCAATCTTGTTCCTGGGATTGCTTTCTGGGAACTCCTCCCCTGCCCTCCTCTTTCCCCTGCAAAAGCCATCCCCAGATAGGGGTGGGGTTCAGAAATAAATGAGGCTGCATCTGTTTGGTTGGGACTGCATGGTCCTCCCTCCTTAAGACTCCCCAAAGGACAGCATCGGTCCTCTTTCCTTTTCCATTCACCTATTTCTCTTGAGAAGATCTTTTGTCCTACTTGGGAATGTTTAAGAGGGAGCACTCTGTGAGCAGGTTATCCAGATGTTCTCCTTTTTCTCTTTGCAACATCTGATTTTTTTCATTTGAGAACACAGATCTGGCCACCGTTTTCCCTAAGTGTAGGGGAAGGCGTCTATGTAGCAGCTTCTGGTGATAAGATAGCCTCTTATATATCCCCCCCCCCGCTTTTTTTCTCCCTGTTGCAATGGCACTGCATACATTCTTTTCCTTCTCAGCTCCATGAAGCTCCTGATGACTCGGGCTGTAAGGTCATCCAGTGAGACCAGGGAGGTTCAGTCGCTGTGGTTGTGTTTGACAGATGTGCTGGTAAGAATTTACTCTTTGGAACGGGTGAAAGTAACGGAGGCTAGAATGCTGCCCTTTCAGTAGCTGTTACATTTGTTGGGGACAAGTTCTGTTGGATTGCAGCGGTTTGCTCGAAATAGGATCAGAAATTGTGAAATGCAATAGTATGTTTTCAATGTATTTTTTTAGTTGGCCTTGTAAATCGATTTAACAAAAGGAGACTGTTTTATAAAACTTGGGCTGGGCAATGTAAATTGTGTTGTTCAGCATTAGACCCATTTATAGTTTTGTCTTGATGTGAAAATGAGATTATGAGTTGTCTTTAAAAATACATGGCAATAAGAGAATTTAGCATGTCTGGTGAGAGATGCTACATCTTCATTCTCAGAAGTTTCCTTTTTTTTGAAAAACCCATTCCTTACAACGTAGTTATTTTCTTGTGGATGGATGCATATTATCTGACTCAGATTATAGGGTTACTATAGTTTTTTCCAACTCATTAAGAGCACATAAAACTCTCATGAAGATAAGCCGTTTAGTGACTAGGAATTAGATTAGAAAGATTATTGGAAGGATACTTCCTCCTTCTTTAGTCTTTGAACCAAAATTATTCAGCACTATTCCTTGTATTGCTGCTTACTATATATAGATATAGAGTGTGTGAATGTGTACAAACACATACACGCACACCTTATTATAAGGAGATGAACTTTCCCCTCTATTTTGCCTTGTAAATGGGGCACACACTCAAATTATATTTTGAGTTTTAATGCAGGAGATGCTTAGGAATTTAAAAATTGGTTTTGTTTGCAAGACTTGAAAATGTGAGCACAAGAATAGTTTTAAATTACCAACAATATTATTTGTATTAAATCCTACTTAGTATAGAAAGTACCTGCATTATTTTTGTTTTTTCTCATTTTTGGTGCACAGTATATAAAGTGGGATAATAAAATATTGGTACTGCCCGTTTTATATCATTCTATGTATTTGTCTTACAATTAATCAAGAAAATTCTCTACACATGCTCTTTCCAGTGTCACAATTCTCTAAATGAGCATGGAGCTGTAGTGAAGTCTAAAATATTCTGTGTTACAGATACTTTCCCAAGCTATGATGTATGTATATTTTATAATAATGTATAGGCTGCCTAATTCCTCAGACTGCAAAATATTTAGTTTCTGGCATTAAGCACTAAACTGCTGTCAGTCCTGAATTTCATTTTATTTCTTATCAAAACTTGAAGAAACAAATTTATGATTGAATAAATAGTAGAGGTGAGCCACATTTTAACAGTCTGTGTTTAATGTGAAATGCTCAGTTTTTCTTCCTTCAATATTTAATCTTTCAAAACGATAGTGTTACAAACTGCCATCATATGGAACTGCAGTAATATATCTTTCAGATCTTTAATTACTGAATCTTTCTTTTTGCACGGACTTAGGCAACACTTTTCTTTGAATTGTTTTTTAGATCAGTAATATTTAAGAAGGCAGAGTTGGGTATACTGTTCACTAAATGACCTTGCCACACAAAAGCTTCTGTCAAAAGTGCTTCTATGTGGGCAGCTCCAGCTGGATTTGGGAAGATTATTTACAAGTTCTCATTATAAATGTCAATTTACACAGTAGGTGCAGATTAGCCATGTATCTCATAGCAGTCATTACAGTACTGCTTGTACCAAAGAAGCATTGAGCATATTAAGATAGCCGGTGTAAATAAAACATACTATTCCTGCAGATAAATTGCTTTGAGATTCACTAAGGCATTCTTGCTTCTTGTCATCATTATTCTTGTCATCACACTGTATACATTTAATTAATAGGAAAGCCGATAGTTTATGTGTGTTCACCATTTCTTTAATATCCACCTTCTGTGGTATCTTTTCCCAGCAAAATTCCTCAGGGGTTCCATGAAGATGGTCGTTCCTGGGAGCACCACCGTAATTCAGCCGGACCACAGTCTGGGAACGGAATTGAGCCGAAGCTCAGCAGACAACTCAGTGATGGGTCCTGATGCAGAGTCAATGGCTGATCAGGTGGGCCCTGAGCTGGAAGAAGTGAGGAAACTGCAAGAGCTTGTGAGGCGGCTGGAGCTCCAGAACCAGCAGCTGAGAACTAGAAGCCTGCGAAATGTGCCAGAAGCTAAAATGCTGAGCCAAGCTGATGCTGGGGTGGATAATTGCAATTCCAGGCTCAATGGCATGGAAATGAATAATAGCATCAACGTACTAATGGATAAGCAGGAATTGCAAATTGTGGCAGACCTGCATTCAGCCCTGAGTAAAATAAGGTCAGAAGCAGAGGAAAGCGGCGAGTTCTTTAAAAAGGATGTGGAGGAGACCACAATACAGCACAGTTGTGAAAAGAGTTCCGACAAAGGGCCCTCCGGCGCAAAGTTTATGAGCACTACCCAGGTGCAGAACAGCGATGCTAACACAAACGACATCTCTCGTTGGGACTGCAACCCCACTATGTTGCTAGTAGATTTCGCCCCAGGGGTTGAGCCTGCGTTGCAAATGAAGGAAGCAAATACCAGCGGAAGGCCCCTTGAATGAAACAACTCTGGATGAAGTAGAATTACTGGAGTTAGAGAACAGCAGTGATGAAGAGGACAGCTGGTATGTACTATATGAGATTACATATTGTAGCTCTAAAGGATTCATGCTAAGAGGGAATAAGGCTATAATCATATTTTCCAGAGCATATTATTATTCTGTTTCTCTCCAGTCCACTGGCCCTCAAAAACATCAGTGAGCGCAGCAGTGTGACAGGAAAATGGACAGTGTGAAAGAGAGAAGGGATTAATTTGTAAACAAAAAAACAACAACAAAAAACCTGTAAGTCTAAAATATTTAAGAGAAACAGAAAGGAAAACAGGTATGGGAAACCAGGAAGCCTATATTTCTATTTAGAGTGCTGCTTTTCTCATAAGACATTGCCTAATGGAGTGAAGACTTGCCAAATGTAGTTCCTTAAAGTGTTTCTATTAGTATTACAGGTGTTTGCATAATAGTTTGATCTATACACATAGCAAAATGTTCGCCGCCCTGTTCGCCGCCCTGAGTCCTTAGGGAGAGAAGGCGGCATACAAGTCTAATAAAATAAATAATAAATAAATAAAACGTAAGGTGTAAGGTCACCTTAAGCAACAATTCCTTAAGTAACCGTTTCTTAAGCTCGTTATTGAAGAAATAATTAGATTAGATAAAAGAGAGGACTGGATTATTGGATTTTTTTTTCCTGGGCAGTGGAAGATGCTTGCTAGAAGTTGGAAGGGAGCTGTACTTGAAAAAAGTGGAAGGGGCCGAAGATTTTTAAAAAATGATTTTTTAAAAATACGAATAAGCTCTGCTGTAGGGATTCAAAGTTATAGTTAACTCATATGAGATCATTCAGAGGATAAGTTGCTAGGACTATTTTTTGTTAAGATTGCAAGAATCTGGTTGTTCCAAAGGTGCTTTATTTTTTTCAAGAGGCAACTGGACTTTCTTGTTTTTTCTTTGAAGCGTTTCGCTTCTCATCTAAAAAGCTTCTTCAGCTCTGACTGGATGGTGGGGAATGGAAGGATTTATACTCCTTGCAGACGAAGCTGGTCATTTGCATTCTTTTAGCAAATCTTCTGACAAGCAAAGTCAATAGAGAAGCCAGAAGATTCACTTAACTGCCCTGTTACTAACTTAACTGCAATGATTCACTTAACTACGGTGGCAAGCAAGGTCATAAAATGGGGCAAAACTCACTTAACAAATGTCTCATTTAACAGCAGAAATTTTGGGCTCCACTGTGGTCATAAGTCAAGAACTATATGTGAGAAAATGAAACAGATTTACAAGAAAGTACAGTAGGATAGATACCATTATCAGATGAATGATGAAATTTGGATCCATCTTAAAAATGGAAGTAATTTTGTCTGATCCCCAAATAGTTAAGAAAGGGGAAGACTTGTTATATTACTTTCTTTGCTGTAATATTTGACTTTGGCGATAAAATACTGCAAGCATAGCGACACTGAAAGAATTGCTCTAATCAAACTGTCAAACTTTTTACCTTCCCGCTTAAGGCTGTATGTTTCTCCAAGAAAACCACCAGCAGATAAAAAGGAGTCTCCCCTGAAGTGGTGTAGACAGGTGTTGGATCACCCTAGTCCTGAGACTGAGGCAGCTTGCCGTACCCTTCTCAGCAGACTTGACCAAGGTAAGCCTATGGATTGTCTTGCAAGAAGCCTTAAATGATCACTAAGGAAGCTAGTAGGATTGATTTGTTACTGTCACACTTTTAAAGAACTCGGCATCATGGAGATAATGGAGAAGACCCAAGAAAAACGAATTGGTTCATAAGATCAGTAATAACACCTTAAAATTGGGACTTTTTTGGTTTTGCATTTTTGCATTTACTTGATACAGATCAAACCCAGTTACATTAAGCCTAGTGCTTATGTGGGATATCACTGAGCTAATCACAATTGTGATTGTTAGGTTTATATCCTGCCTTTATTTTGTACAATTCAGGATAGCCTATCTCAAGGGTCTCCAAATTTGGAAAGTTTAAGACTTTTGGATTTCAACTCCCAGAATTCCTGAGCTAACATGACTGGAGGAGGAATTCTGGGAGTTGAAGTCCAAAAGTCTTACAGTTTCCAAGTTTGAGGACCCCTGACCTATGTTATGCTCCTGCCCGCTCTTTCCCCCCACCACCAGCAACACCTCTGTGAGATGGATTGAGTTGAGACAGGGTGGCGCCCCAAATCATCCAGTAGTTTTTATGCCTGCTTCTAGATTTGCCCTAAGTTAGAAAGCTATGTGATCCTTTTGACTAGAAGCCCTAGTTGGAGAATTTCCTCTGCCCTCATAAGGATATTAAGACATTTTGGGATAATCTTTTAAAAATATATTTTGCAAACCTTAAAGGAAATACTTTCTTTCAAATGTTTTTATGTTGTACTGTTTCATTTCAAATAGTCCTTTTTTCCAAATGTAACTCATTATTCACATACATATACAACTTTACTACGTGGCACTTAAAAATACAAAAGCTTATTTTGATTTTGACACAATACATTCAGTACTATAAGTTGCTGCCCACTGAGTAATTATAACTTGAGTATCTTGCTACTGTGAAAAACATTAATATGATAGTAAACTGAAGATGGTTTTAGAAAGATTTTGCATGAAAACTTGATTTTGTTATCTGGCATCATACTACATTCTCAGGGAAACAGAAAAATTGTATAACACTCTGCTAGCTAAATACCATTGTTTTTTTCAAAGTGTGTTAAGTTGAACACTGTAACAACTTACACATTAGCAAGTTTGTCAACAAATTAAATAAACTTGTAAACCAGTCCTAGAATATGAGGATGATGTAGATCAGAATAAAATGACTGTTTTTCATAAATAATACCACCTTTTTTGAATTTTCAGTATTGTCTTAAATCTCAGCTGTAGATAATGATAGCAAATCTTTATTTGGTTTTAATAGTTCTGTGCCAAGTTTTTTGGGGGACTCTTGATGCTACAATTTTATAGTCCCATCATACTTAGCCAGAAAGAAGCATTTTGAGAAATGGACCCAGAATAGTTTCCCGACTAGATAATATTTTCATTGGATCATACTACCTTGATAACTCCAGAAACCTGATTTGTGTTGAAATTTTTTGACATAGAGTATCAGTATCTCTAAGATTGTCCAACTGGGAAACTTACATATGCACATCTACATTCCAGGATGAGAGATGGCAAGCTATGCATTTCTTCTTTGAAGAGAAATGCTGGATATCTTCTCATCTAGCCTGGCTGTTATTTGGGAAGCTGTAGAGAAGAACCACAGCTCCTCTTTCACAGAGTTCCCTTTAGCACCTCAAACAGACTGAAGTATGTCCAAGGTGAACACTGTAAATATTCACACTCCAGCATACGTTAGTCTGACACCTGCAAGTCCCAGATGCTAAGACAGGATAGCCCGTGGAGAACTAAGGATTGTCTTCATTTGTTTTAATTCCAGAGATTAATCTGTCAACCCTAATTGGAAATTGAATTTATTGGTTTGTATCATGACTCAGGGGGTGAGTGTGTCTGGCATGTAACGCATGCAGATGTGGTTTGACATTCATTCTCTCTCTCTCCTCATCTGAGTATCTGTTTTTAATGTAACAATTTGTGGCTTTTTTGTATCTTCCTTTAGCCAGTAGATGGAAATCCCTGTATTGCAGTCCATTGGCGTCTCCAAGTGTGCATAACTTGAATGCAGACACAGGGTCCTGTAGCAATGCACTAAACTCTCCTGGGCACTACAAATCAACTAACAAACCACTACTAACTTGTGGTAGCTCAGGTATGGCATGGCATCTGGGATACTTTTCAGAGGAATGGAGGTGGGAAATGCATGCCGAGGGAGGACAAGATGTGACTGGTTTGCTTTGTTCAGTTTAACATGATGATCTAAGGCAGGGGTGTCAAACACAAGGCGATGTGGTCAGATCCGGCCCACGGGGCCATCCTGGAACATGTAAGGGGGTGGCCTGTGGTGCTTTGGTCTGGTCTACTCAATGCAAAGTGGAAACATTGGGCTAGCGTGGCATCGGCCTGGTCTACCCAATGCGAAAAGGAAACATGCCAGCAGTTTGGGGAGTGGCATCAAACTTGCCACACCTACTCAGTCGGCAACACCCCCCTCCCCCCAGGGTCAACCACAGCCCTGATGCGGCCCTCAATGAAATTGAGTTTGACACCCCTGATCTAAGGGCTCCTTCAGCTAAAGCTTCTAGAAATCATCTTGTTTAAATCTTCTTGCTTCTTTGCGCTAATTCGGTTTTTTGTTCTTTTTAAAAGGTCTGTATTATTTTCGTGATCAAGGACCATAGTCTGGCCCATCTGCTTCAGGCCCAAGGCATTTGATTATCCCTTAGGAAAATGGAGAATCTTCCTCTTTAGCATGGCATTCTTATGTTGCTTTGTTGCTTTTATGTATGTGAAAATGTTTTAACTTGCATGTATATATATTTCCTCTCCCATGGTTGGCGAGAATTTGCATATGTGGGTAGTCCTCGACTTATGACCTCAATTGAGCCCACAACTTTTGTTGTTAAGCGAAACGTTTGTTAAGTATTGCTCCATTGTCAAGTGAATCACTGCAGGTGTTAAGTTAGTAATACATTTGTTAAGTGAATCTGGTTTTCCCTTTGATTTGGCTTGTCAGAAGGCGGCCAAAGGAGATCACACGACCCCAGAATACTGCAGCCATCATAAATACTTATGACTGCAGCAGTCATAAGTTGCCAACCACCTGAATTTTGATCACTTGAACATGGGGATGCGGCAATGGTCGTAAGTCTGAAAAACGGTCACTTTTTTCAGTGCCATTGTAACTTCGAACGGTCACTAAATGGACTGTTGTAAGTCGAGGACCATCTGTAGTCCTGAGTCTATAATAAATAGACCTACACATTTCTTGTCTGCTTTGCCTGAAGTTTTCCAAAAAGTGGAATGACCAGTTTGCCTTGGAAAAACAGCTGAAACAACTTGCAAATCTCACCTAGTTCACGTTGCTGTACAGAGAGTTGATTTGCATTTAGAACCAGCATTTAAATGCCAATCGCTTATTGCACGCTTGATTTTTTTAAAAAATAAGGACAAATGAAATACTATCAGGCCATTTTCTAAATATTTCTTGGGCATTTGGGGTGCAGAAGAGAAAACCTATTAAGACTAAATTACTGACATCTTACATTCTAATAAAAGACAATACTGAATTGCCTTTTCCAACTGGAGGCTATAACACTAACTTGTACTTAATTATTTTTGTCTTTTATTACTAGAATTCCTAGTAATCCTTTCCTCTTTCCTTTCAGTGACACAAACTGTACCCAGTTTATCTGGTTTGCTGCCAATTCAATGTTTTCAGTTCCCTAAAGACAGATCAAATAGCAATACAGAAATTACATCCTAAATGTTTTTTTTTACTTAGACCAATTTGAGAATTATATTACAAATCCTTTCAGAGCAGTGAGTGAACCTAAGAATATAATTTTTCATATTTAGTGCATTAATGAATTATTATATAGCATCCTCAAACTGCAACTAATGAGGAAGGCTATATGTAGTGACTGCCTACATACCAGGCAGCTTTTAATTGGATACTCTTGCTTGCTCTGCAAGCCTGAAATTTGGCATCTCTTCCTGTTGCAGACCTTTATTATGATTTTGATCTCAGTCATGTGAAAATTCATTTTTTTGCTGAACTGGAAATTCTCCTTCCACTTGATGGAGCCACCAATGAAATTAATCAATTAGGGAACGGGGGTGGGGAGGGGGTGGGGGTGGGGAATCCTTACAGACCTTGCTCTCAAATCCTATATTTTGCTTGCTTGCTTCTGCCAACTAAATCGGTGCATTTTCAGATACTGCATAGCAGTGTAATAATGATGAATATCTGAATAACAATATATAGCAAAGATATTCAATACTGTACAGCAAAGCTGGGTGGGGAATTCTGTGAGCTGAAGTCCACAAGTCTTAACGTTGCCACAGTCAAGAAGTATTTCTGTACAGAGTTTTACCCAGACAGGTTGCTGTTCTAGTTTACTTCTGTTATTTATTTAATTGGCAGTTGTTTGTATGACTTCAGTTAAATCAATTGCAGCGATTTGACAGGATGAACTCTAGGCAGACTGGGGCTGCAGTGTGGCAGTTTTAATTCTTTGCTCTTGATTAGTTTCTGGATCATTACCTTTCCACATGGTGATTTGTTTTGGGAGGGAAGCTCCCATTGAAAGGAACAAGAATTTTATTTCCCCAATGAATATTAAGTGCAGAGTCCTCACTCCAGCTTGGAATGGCAGTAAGGTCAATCTTTAAAGTCCTTTTTCTTTCCCCGTACCTAAGTTTTGACCTGCTCCCTTTGTTCTCTGTGAATTTACTTTTGAAAGCCATCTAGACTCTCTTGCTAACTCTGAGAATGGTAATCTCTCTTGTTTGATCCTACACTGCTTTAGTAATTTTAATTGCTTTCTGAGTAACAAACATGACAGCACTGCTTAGGGAATTAAGATTGCTGTGGTTAGTCAGGAATGCTTATCCTGCTTAAACACACACGAATCTTGCCATATAATTAGCTTAGTTTCTTGTTTAATGACTAAGCGACTGCTTTTTTGAACGTGTCCAGGATTTTGTAAATAAGTAGCCTGCTTGTCTAACAATAAGAATCTGCTCTGGCCAGTCAAGCAAACAATGTTTCTCTCCCCCCACCAGCCCCTCTTTATGTCAAAATGACCTATAAAGTATATTGAGGGGAAGGCTAGAAACAATAGTGAACTAGTAACATGTTTACAGTACAACTTGGTGGCCAAAAGGCCTTGGTGGCTCAGGCTGTTAAATGCCTGCACTTAAGTTCCAGCTGCCTACAATTACTGTAGGCTCGAATCTCACCAGGCTCAAGGTTGACTCAGCCTTCCATCCTCTCGGGGTAGATAAATTGAGGACCCAAGATTGTTGGGGGCAATTAGCTGACTTTGTAAAAATGCCGCTTAGTAATAAGCAGGCATATACAATGGAATGAAGGCTATTGCTGAGTGCATTGGGTTGTATCCCAAAAATTGTAAGCCGCCCTGAGTCTTCAGAGAAGGGCGGCATATAAATGTAATTAAAAACAAACAAATAAATAAATAAAAAATGTCTGGTTCTCTTGTGTTGCTTATTTTTTTAAAAAAAAAAAAACCTCATTTTTCTCTGAAGTATTCAAACCAAAAACAGAATATGTTTTGCAGCACGTTTGGGCATTATCTTAAATTCACACTCTGAATTTGAAAAGATTAATTTTCAAAAATCCTCATCCAGCTGCAGCAGAAATTGGAGAGCCATCTTGACTGATGTAATTGGACATAATCTAAGAAGCCCTGAAACATGTTAATATTGGAATGTGTGCTCTTCTTTAGTAGAGGATGATGACTCATACTTTCAGCCACATGCTGTTAGAGAAACCCTTCACTCATAGAATAAAAACTTCAATTACTTTGTAGCTATGAAGCAAGTCGACTTTGCATTCACAAACATGTCCCTCTTAGTTTTGTATTTCTGGTGCTATAGGAAATGATGTAACTTTGTTTGACCTAGTTTTGATGGCTCTGGGTGGCTCTATCCAAACTTTTACAGGCCATAATCCTTTCTTTCCCTGCACATCACAGAAACAGAGTTGCCAAAGGTTTGTAGGAGGCAGCTCGGAGTAATGCACATTCATCTGAGACATTAGGATAGGAAAGATGAACTGAAATGACGATTTTAATAACAGAATTCTACACTTACCATATATGGCAGGATAACTTTCCTCCATATTGAATATTGAAATAACTCTTTCTCTTTGAACTCATTGCTGGTCAATCCTTAATGATAAATTTGTTTACCTTGTAAGGGATTTGAGTACAAAACTGGGGAAAAAAATGAGTGCTACGACAGTGCTTGTATTTTAAAATTGTATCTGTAGCTTCCTTGCCCTCACCTTCCTTTTCCTTCTCTCCCCCTCTTTCTAAGGTTACTTGAACATGCATTCAGCTTTGAGCTCTCAGTCTTCTGTCGATAGCGAACTTAGTACCTCAGACGACTCGATTTCAATGGGCTACAAACTGCAGGACTTGACTGACGTGCAAGTTATGGCCCGCCTACAGGAAGAAAGTAGGTGAAAGCAATTTACAGTATTTCTGTCTCTACCTTCTGCAGGAGGATTTTTTTAAGAAACAATAATATACAAAATATCATTTTCCCACATACTTGATGTTTATCTCATTCTGACAGCCCAAGAGAACACACAGATAGTTTCTTAGGTAATGGGCAATTGGGTGCCCCTGCTAGTAAATTAGATGTCCCCATTTGATGAGATGAAGAAACATGTCTGTTGCAACTTTAGCTAGGTCTGTCTAGAAGCACCTGCTCTTGAACTCATTGCAGCTGCTTCTGAAGTACACGCATGTTCCAGCATAGCTTAACAATCTTAGGGGAAAATAGCCATAGCATTTAGATTTATATCCCACTTCACTGCTTTACAGCCCTTTCTGAGTTTTTTCCAGAGTCAGCATGTTGCCCTCAACAATCTGGAGAAGAAAATAAAGTCTTTTCTTCTCCAGATTGAGAAAGAAAGAAGGAAAAAATCTTGCTTTTAGAGCAAGTTACGTTAGACCAGGGGTGGGCAAACTTTTTGACTCGAGGGCCACAATGGGTTCTTAAACTGGACCGGAGGGCCGGAACAAAAGCATGGATGGAGTGTTTGTGTGAACTAATATAAATTCAAAGTTAGATTACTTCACGTAGCCTTCTGGGAGAGCAAGAGAACCCTCCGCTCTTTCGGCTCCGCGGACCAGATAGAACAGCCGAACGGGCCGGATCCGGCCCCCGGGCTGTAGTTTGCCCACGGCTGCGTTAGACTATCTCATTATGGATCATTTAGCCTTGAAATTGTACCTTTGTGAAAGAACTGCAGCATCCCACTATGTTTCTTGCAAACTAAGGTCATTTATAGCTTGGTATATTGCATCGAACATTTGATTTACTCATAAACATGTGTAAAATGAAAAAGTTGTAGAATGAAAAAGTTGATAGGCTGATGTTTGCCTAAATGTCTGGGGCAGGTCCTGTGGATTTACAATATCCTGTCACTATCAAAACTCTCGGGATTGTTACTCTGCCCCAAAATGCAGATACTGGTGTTGAAATATGCGTGCTGAAATACATGTAAACTAGTTGCTCTCTGATTGTGTCTGCAGAGATGTTAAAGCTAGATTGCAACCCTCATTTGGCGCCTTTAAAATTATGGAGGCCGCAAGCAGAAAACGCTGCCGTTGCTTCACGTGGGTTTCATTATCTTGAGTACAAGTCTGATGTGGTTGCTTTCATGTTTGCTTTGCTAGCCCTTTTGTGGGAAATATTAAAATATCACAGGTATGCTTAAACAGCATGATCAAGAAGTAACCATGTCTTCTGTTGGCCGTGGCCTTACTTCAGGTCTTCGCCAGGATTGTGCCTCCAGCTCAGCCTCCGTTTCCCGCCGCAGCTCCAGTGCCTCCTTACATTCCTTGCGCAGAGGCACTTACAGTGACCAGGATTTTGACACATACAGTTTGGAAGATGAGGACGATGACTGCTCTTTCTCGTATCACAGCAGTCACAGATACTCGCCATCCCCACTCAGCTCACCGCGATGCCAGTCTCCGTCCACAAATGCAGATTATGGGAGGGCCACAAATACCCGAATTCGGCCCCCAAGGAGGACAGTGCAGAACCCCATGCAAGATAGACTAAAGTATTCTTCGAACGAAGGTGTGTGCTTCTGTTTCCAAATCTCGCTGGGTTTTTGAACCAGCAGGTTAGGGTTAGGGTCTTATTTTCTTTTGGGCCCCCAAATAAGCACTAGGGCTTATTTTCGGGGGTGTCTTTTTTTTCCATGTACAGGAGGCTCATTTCCTCTCCTTGCTCACAGTGGGGCAGGAGGCTGCACTGTGTGCTAGTGCTGCCGCCACAAGGTAGAGGGGGTGGAGCTGCCCTACGTGCCTTGCACTGGCTTACTTCAGGGCCCCCATAACCAGGCCACACCTGCCTCTCCTTGAGGCAGTGGTGACTCCAAGCAGCGCAATCCAGTAGGACCATGTGTGGCCCCTAGCTCACTTCTGCTTGCTCACAGCCACAATGGAGCAGGAGGCCGAACGACATTCTGGTACTGTGGTGGCAAGGCATGGGAATGGAGCTGCCCCATGCGCCCTGGACCGGCTTACCTTGGAGATAAGCCAGTGAGGGGTACATGGAGAAGCTCCACACACCCACAGCCCCCCTGTGATACAGTGAGCAACCAGACAGAATGGGTGGGCGGCTGGCTGTATAGGCTTTTTGGGGCTTATATTAGGTGCACACATAAAACATGCTAGGGCTTATTTATGGGATAGGTCTTATTTTTGAGGAAACAGGGTAGCAGCAGTTGGATTTTTTTCAATTCGTGTTATCATTTGCAGAGGAACTGCGTCACAGTATGCCTAACCTGGCTAGGACCGGTCTGCGATCTTTGGAGTCGGTAAGAAATAGCCGTAGCCTGGACTCGGATTTACAGATTCCCAGTAGTCGACTCTCTAGGATCCATCAGGAATCTGTCAGTAAGTTGGCTTCTTCTCAGAATGTTCCATGACATTTCAGTTGATGTGATGACCAAAGTAGGAAAGATAGCTACTGTTTGTTTCAGAGATCTTAGTTTGCCACAGCTTTTAATGGGGCTGTGTGCTCTCTGAATGGTTTTAAGTTTGGAAGTTCTTTGGGATTTTTTTTTTTAGTTTTTTCAGTATTGACCAGAAGTGCCAACTTCACAACTTCTTCTGGGAAATCAGCTGGGCCTTCTCTGAAGAAAGTGTGCCAGACCACAGTCATTCTCTGTGTTTTTCTAATGTGTTCTGCCTAGAAGATTGCTCATAAATTTCAGCTGTCCAGAATACGGCGGTTTCGTTTGCCGTCGTATGAGTCACATCACTACGCATTTTGCCAAATGAACTGGCTAGTAATTTAATTTGTGGTGCCCATCTAGCAGTTTGAAAGCAGGCAAATATGCAAGTAGATGAATAGGTACCACTTCTGTGGGAAGGTAACAGCACTCTGTGCCCCTCAGCCTATAGTCAGGCTGACCACATGATTAGAGAAATGTCTTCAGACAACACTGCTCCCTCGGGTAAGAAACGGCCTCAGCTGGACACGACTGGGCAAGCGAATCGAGTACCTTTTAATTGGTGGATTCAGTTGACAGTTCGACTTCTCTAGCCCTCTTATGGCCTGGATCTGCTTCAGCCATGTGAATCTGCCTGAAAACTCTGATCTCCTCTTGATCCCTTTTGAATACGCTCCCCAAGTAGACCCTCATTTTATACTTATTAATACAGTCTCCGTTTCCCCTCCCTTCTGCTTTCAGGTCTGACTTCAAATAAGCTCCGCTATTCCTCTGGGGTCGGGCAGTCGCCGCTGACCGTTCGTCAGCCTGTGAAAACAGGGCCCTGTGCTAACGCTCTCCTAACCCCACGGCAGCCCGTCAGAGCTGCTGCTGGGTATGCGAGTCCAGTGGCGAGTCCAAAAGCTACAGTCTTCCACCCTGAACCCAAGCGCTTCGAGTAGTGGCGGTTCAGTGTACCGAAGCAACAGCGTGGCCGCGGGAGCGAAAAGCTCTCTTCCTAAAAATAAAGCGTTGGTGGCAGGAGCATCCACTCTGAAGAGCAAGTTGAGCCAGCCAGCCAAGAGGTGAGACTTCTAAAAGCTCATACAGAGGAGGTATAGGTAGTCCTTGACTTGCAATGGTTCCTTTAGCGATGGTTTAAAGTTACAACGGCACTGAAAAAAGTGGACGTATGACTGTTTTTCACATGACCATTGCTCCATGGTCATGTGACCAAAATTCAGGCACTTGGTAACTGATTCATATTTATGACGGTCACGGTGTCCCAGGGTTACGTGATCCGCTTTTACAACTTTCTGACGAGCAAACTCAATGGGGAAGCCAGATTCACTTAACGTTAATAACAATTGTAAAGTGGCAAGAAAAGCCATCAGATGGGGACAAAACTCACTTAAGGAATGTCTCGCTTAGCAACAGAAATGCTGAGCTCAATTTGTGGTGGTTAAGTCAAGGACTACCTGCATTTGGATTGCAGTATTAAATGTCTGACCTTCCCAACAGCACTGATCTCAAGTGCCTTTTCCGGCTCTCCAGATTGTTAAGAAACAAGCCAACCGAGCAAGTCAGAGAAAGACGCCAGCTCAAAGCTGGAAAGATTTCCCTTAATTTTAAAGAATCCCCCTTCCCCAGTTTCAGACTGGGTCTAGGTAGGAGAGCACAGGATTGCCCTGCAATGCAGTTGAGAGATCAACTTCACTTGCATGTATAAGACTTTAGGATTGTTCCTTTAAGAACCCTACCTAGTTTTATTCTGCAGTGATCTAACAGACTGCCAGCCAAAACAAATAGCGGAAGATACTTGCTTTTTAAATAAATATTTAAATATTTAAATATTTAAGACTAGTAACAGATGATGAGTTAAGTCCCCTGTCTTCTGACTATTGTTTATTAAAGCACTGTGTAAGTAAAATTTCTGTCTGTACATCCCAACAGATATCCAAAGGCCAACATACCTATGGACGACTCTTGGAAAGATGGATGTTATTGAACCAAGCCAAAAAGGAGAATAATGAACAATGACTTGTTTGTTGGGTTATGTAACTGGACAACAGCCCAGCTGGCTGGGCAGGAGGACATGCTTAAGGCCTCCCATTTCCTCCCCATTGCCACCATGCTTGACAAACTGGAATGATGATGAACTTGGACAGCTGCTTTGCGTTGTCTTGACAATGGACTTTGATGGCTTTTTTTTGTTTTGTTCCTGCTATTCTAGTCTTACTGCTGAGCCTTGATTATGGAAGTTCTTGTACCTGAAGGTACAGGTGTGGCCTGAGGCACACATTGGAAGATTTGTTCATGGTACACAACAAGGGAAGAGAAGCGCTCCTGTGGCAATGAGACATTTTTGAGTCTGTGGGGTTGGTTTTTTTTTTCCTTTGCAAAAAGGCAGCTAGATAAGATAAACATATTAGCAATTACTGTTTTTTATGTCACTTGATGTAACTTAACTTTTCTAGGAAATTCAGAGGTGTTTTTTTTACTTGTCCCAAACAGGTATCTTCACTACTTTTATTATTATTATAAAAGTTGAAAGGATTTTTTAAAAATAATAGCTAGTGCATCATCTGTCACAGGAGAATGTCTTAAAAGCTTGGTATCCCCGTTGTTTCCAAGACTGTTCAATGTGCTGTTGCCTGCAGGCTGATAATGTGAGGTCTTATTTACGCATTTGCTCTCTTCCTTATCTTTTAGCTAGGCAAGTTTTTAGTGTGGGTAGTAGCAACACCTTTGCCGGCTAAAAACAAATGCACTTGAAGTGTTTCGTTCCCTCATGATCGTCACTTAATTCCTTGATACTAAAATCTACCTTCCTGCTTTTGTACAAGACTTTTCTACTGTCCCATTTTTTGGGGGGTGGGTGGGTGGGTTTGTTTTTGGATGAAGGAACTTGTTTTTTTTTTAACTTAAATCTGTGGCTCCTGGAGTTTTGCCAAATGCAAGAATACAATCATACCTGGGAATTCAAACTGGCCTTTCAGCCAACCCTACTTCTTGCCACCAATGTGACTTGATATTGTAGTTAATAAATGTGAAGGGGGCGAATGCTACCTTGTCTTTAGTAGCAAAATTTGTGTCCTGCTTTTTTTTTACATAGACAGATATACGGGTAGTCCTCGACTTAACAGTTCATTTAGTGACTGTTGAAAAAAGTGTAGTAGACACTATCCTGACACAAGAAAATTGATGTCTTCTTCTCGAAACAAGATTCATTGTGAAAATGTTGGGAGAAAAATAATACACTGACACTTAGCAAATGCATCGGTAATGCTTTGATATAGTTAAAGCCAAGGTGGTGACCCATAAAAACACATCATGAGAATTCATGAAGTAATTTTAAGCTTCCCTGTTAGTCATTTGAATGAATACCATTAGCCAAATGAATGAATACTTGCTACAGTTGGACAGTTTGTATTTGTTTCCTGGCAACTGGGCTGTGTGGTTTCCTTTTGATCCAGAAATGTTAATAACACTTAATTGTAGCCACATGGACTTAATCAGTAGTTTCAACTACTTCTTGCTTGAAATACTTTGTGAACAAGCTCACTGGTCATCTCCTACAATAGTAGGATGGAGACTTTAAACAAGAATGGTTATATAACACTCTCTACTTGCTTTTTATCCTGCCATACTTCCTGAAATAACAGCTGAAACTTAAAAGAGATGGATCAGCTGGTACTCAGAGCATTTTCAAAGGGTCATCAGACAGTAGAAGTAATACAATGTGTAATCAGATGCTGAACAGGCACACCATAAAACATTTTTGCCCAGTCAGAATGCACCCTGAAAAAAATGGCTATTATAAGTATTACTGGATGTTTACTTGTAAATATAAAGGCTGGATGGTATTGGATTTCAGATTTTCAAACCATTCTATAAACACTTAACACAATTTTGTTTAACCAAAAACAAGGTTATGGGAAAAATATCACTTTTGGACCACTGGTGGTAACATATCTATCCAGTTTGCTGGCAGTGGCCCTGAAATCATTTCCCACTGCTGCCTTCTGGCATTCCCCTTCCAGCTGATGGCCTGGATAGTGTCCAATTACTGTACAACCTGCCACAATCTCAGCCAAGATCAGAGAGCTACTAGTACCACATGAAGCTCAGCAATGTGGAAGCTCTTAGATAAAAGAGTTCAGTGTAAACTCTGAAATAAGCGCACTGGATTTCTTTTTTCCTACTTCTGGATCCCTGTTTCTCCAGGACTTTAAAAAAGCAGCTTGGCTGTCAAGAAAGTATTTGACGAGAAAAACTGAACAACAATTGTCTGCAGTTAAGTACATTTATTTAAACAGATTTAAATTTATTTTACAATAATGCATCACTGCATTTTATTAAAAGAGGAGGAAGCAGTTTTACATAAAGGCATTCAAAATGATAGAAAATTAACCACTGCTATTGACATTTTTTCTTTTCTAAACATGCACAATTAATTCAACGTTGGCTTGTTCCTGCAAAGACATTCGATGGGGAAGACCATGACTGTAGGAAACAAGGATAGATAGGTGCACCAGTTTTACTGTCTGCAGTATGCTGAGGAGAGCAAGCAGAGACTGCTTAGTAAACTAGGATAAGATCATAAAATGCCAACATGGGGGAAGATTAATAATCTTCCTATTTAAGATTCGTCCTCCTTTACATTATGCGTGAATAGGAGGGAGGTTAAAGTCTTTCACAAGTAATTTACAGCAGTTTTAGATTAAAAATTGGTTTTCAAATACTTCATGCTTCTCATATAACCCTTTTCCTTGAAAAATCAGTAGCTTGGGAGGAATCCCACTCAGATAACACCCGCCTCTTGAGCTAGGCACGATAGCGCCACCATGCTCAAAGAGGAGAAGAGGGCAGTCACTAAACCTCGCACAAAGTGTGCTCCTTCGGAGGCAGTAAAATAGCTTTTCGATCCACCTGAAGGGATGAAGCCAGAGCGAACTACCATTTACAGTTCGAAAGGACATTCCAAACTAGGCGAGAAGACACACACCCAAGACACACAAATTACGGATAGCAGCAATATTACAGCAACGTTAATACTCTACGTTTACCAGTCACTCAAGTTGAAAAGCAGAACCCCTTCACCCGCCCGGCAAAAGGGCCATGAAGGAAGCTTCGAAGGGCAAAGCCACAGCCTGTCATGACTTTTGAGAAAGGCACTGCAGGAAAAAGCCGTTGAGTTGATCACATCTCTGGGCTGGGTCTGTGAGCAAAGACCTCGGTTGACTTCAGCGGTCCCCACTCACCTCTCCCCACTAAGGTCTACGGGGCCTTCAGCTCCCCCTCCCCCCAACCTGCTCCACCAAGTAAAGTGCAAAGCATGAGAATGCAAATACTTAGGACCTCCCGTTGGTCCGTTGCCCTCCTCTCTCCCCTCAGGAAGTCCTGCTGGCTGTTTCGGAGAAAAACATCCTCTGGGTTTTTTGAAAGGAGTATCTACCTTACAAGGCGATAAGGCAAAAAACAAAAAAAAAGACCCTCGAGTGTCCTGGAAGGATGAAGAATGTGAAAGTCCACATTGGATGACAATACATTCCTGTGCATGTGTGTGCTTTCAATGGGGTGGATTGGCTCGGGCAGCTATTTCTGCACGCAGCTTGGCCAGGAGAGGCCCCCGCAGGCAGCCGACACAATGATGTAAATGATGACCTGTGTGGGAGAAAGCATTTAGCCCCTTCTGTCCTCCACATTGCAGGAAGACAATCTGCAGGCTTGAGTGTGCAACTGCACTGCAGCAGAAATGCCGCCTCACTATTCTCGTTCAAATGGATGTCCTCTCGTAAGGACATAGATCTCTTGTGGCCCATTAATTCATTTGTAGATCCAGCACAAGGATAAAAGGATATAAGAGTAATGTCCTTTTATAGCCGGCCGAGTTGTTGTTTTTTAATTACATTTATATCCCGCCCTTCTCCGAAGACTCAGGGCGGCTTACAATTTTTGGGATACAACCCAATGCGATCAGCAATAACCTTCATTCCATTGTATATGCCTGCTTATTACTAAGCAGCATTTTTACAAAGTCAGCTTATTGCCCCCAACAATCTTGGGTCCTCAATTTACCTACCCCGAGAGGATGGAAGGCTGAGTCAACCTTGAGCCTGGTGGGATTCGAGCCTGCACTAATTACAGGCAGCTGGAAGGGGAGTTCCTTTCCCTTCATATCGGGGGAAAGAAAAGAAAGAAAGAAAGAAAGAAAGAAAGAAGAAAGAAAGAAAGAAAGAAAGAAAAAGACTTACGATGGATATGATGGCAACTATGATGGTGAGCTTCAGGTTCTTCATGCACATTGCTCGGGCCAAGTTCCTACTGGTTGTTTTGAAAGTGACGGACTGCGAGGGGAAAAAGCACGGGAGAGGGTTGAACGCAGACCGCACCCAACCACCATTTCATCAGCCTGTATCAGTTCATTCCCCACCAAAGGGATGCTACGTAACGGTCATTTTAATTCATATCATCTGGAATGCCTTTTCGGTTTTTTGTTTTAAAGTCTCCTATCCCAATACTATGTTTGACCTTCGCTTCAAGATCACAGCAGAAGTAACCACACTGCCCTCTGCTGGAGGTTCTTGACTAGGCTTTGCTGACATTCAGAACACAGGCAGTCCTCAATTAACAACTCTAGTTGGGACAATTCACTAATCTGCATGGTCGTTAAACAAGCCACCATGTGACTGCCTAACAACAGCAGTCCTGGCAATCCTACGCGGTTCCTAGGAACCAACCTGGATCCCAAGCCATTTTCAGAAGAAGGCAAAGACTGTTCCCACTTCAACCCCTCTGGCCCATCTCCTTTGGGCCACCCCACCTGCCACCAGGCTGAGTGCCCTGGGGCACAAGGGGCAGTTATAAATGCAGACAGACCTGAATTTTGTTCATGGGACTGCAAGAAACTGCAAGAGTTAGCCCTCAAGGACTGATCGTAAGTTCATTCAGCAATCGTAACTTCAAACAGTTGCTGAATGAATGGAGGTTAAGCGAGGAATACCCGTGTTCCCAACTGCTGATTTTTTTAAGGCAATGTTATTCCCAAGAACTGGACTACTGCAATGCTCTCTACATGGGGCTGCCCTTGAGTACCACCCGGAGGCTTCAACTGGTCCAGAATGTAGCGGCACAGGTTGTGATGGGAGTGTCCCGATACTCCCATGTTACACCCCTCCTGCGTGCGCTGCACTGGTTGCCAGTTGCCCTCTGGGTGAGATTCAAGGTGCTGGTTTTGACCTATAAAGCCCTTCATGACTTAGGACCGGGATATTTACGGGAGACCCTGCTGCCAGCGACTGTTTCCCATCGCCCTGTGCACTCTCACAGACAGAGCCTCCTTGGGGTTCCGTCAGCCAGACAATGTCAGCTGGCGACCCCTAGGGGTAGGGCCTTCTCTGTAGGAGCACCCACCCTTTGGAACCAGCTGCCCCTGGAGTTCCAGGTGGACCCTGACCTCCGCTCCTTCCGCCGGGGCCTAAAAACGTGGTTGTTCCAACTCGCTGACCTGGACTGAGGGTGGGCTATACGGGGAGTTTTAAGGATTGTTTTTAGTGTTTTAATTACATTTTGGGTTTCTACTAGATTTAATTTTTTTTAATTGTATATTTGTATCATTTTTACTGTACGCCGCCCTGAGTCCTTAGGGAGATGGGGAGGCCTAGAAATCCAAATTATAAATAATAAATAAATAAATAAGAACAGCTGCCTTTGCCTATGTTAGACTGGTTGATTTCTCTCTGCAAGGTCAAAAGATGGCCAACTACCACGTGTTAATATTGCTCTGCAAAGGGAAATATTTGGCTAGGGAAATAGAACTCTAGTGAAGAAATTTCTGGTTTTACTGTCTCAAATACCAACATTAGAAGACACTTTCCAAAACCATGTGTGCTCTACCTTCTAAAATGCAGCTAATTCAAGACGACTTGCCTTGTATTCATTTCCTTCCCCCATCAATCCTGCAGGCCTCCCCTTAAGACAGAGCTGATCCCAAAGAATTCACCCCATCATCTTCAGGACTTACCGAATCCACAAGATTTTCCGTTTTGTCTATCAGCAGTTCCAGCTTTTCTCCTCTTTGAGCTACGAGATCTTGGGTGTGAAAGGAAGAACAATTATAAGAATTCCAATGGGGAGAAGCAACTCTCCCACAGTGTTTTCCTAAACCACAGAAACTGAGTAACAGCATTGCACTGTCCTCTTTTTCTAGCCCAGGTATTTGATTTAATTATATCCGGAGCAATTTCCTTAATTAAGAGTTTGGGAGTCTGAGGCACCCCTTAGAATCTAATAGAGGATGCAGCAGATTGGGACACTAAGATACCCCTGCAGTTCAAGCAGGAACAGAACAAAAGTAACGCAAATTACTTCTTTTGTTCCACCCAATCTTTTCTATCTAAATAAGTTGAAATGCAGTCCAGCTGCTTTCTGTCCCTTTTCCATTCATGCTCTTCCCCACAAAGCATCAGCAATGACAGCTGTCCTTAGACTTATATACTGCTTCACATTGCTTTTACAGCCCTCTCTAAGCAGTTTACAGAGTCAGCCTATTGCCCCCAACAATCTGGGTCCTCATTTTTACCAACCTGGGAAAGACGGAAGGCCGAGTCAACCTTGAGCCTGGTGAGATTTGAACTGCCATATTGCAGTCAACAGAAGTAGCCTGCAGTACTGCACTCCAACCACTGCGCCACCGTAGCTCGTACAAATACTTGCCAAATACATCTACAGGGGTGTACAGGGGTTCAACTACACCTTTGTCACCCGTACCTATATTACGGACCATGATCCCTTTGAGTTCGTCCACCTGAGCCTGGGATTCTACGATCTGGTCAGGACCTTTGTTCTCAGAGTGATATTTCTAAATGGAAGACAAACAGAGGAAATCTAAATGCTTCGGAAAAGATGTGAATAAGCAGCAGAGACGAACCTTAGGGAGGTATTTGTAAACCAAGTCTAGCTAAACAAATAAATAAAACCCCCTAATGTATAATAATGCAATCTTGTGATGCATCGGCATAACGAAGCATCCAGGAAATAAAATTTTGCTTTTTTTGAGGAGGGGGGAGGTTGCCTTAAGTGATATCTGCACAGTTTTTGGAGCCATATTTTAAGGAAGCCAAATTAAAGAACATGCAGAGACCTGAACTGCCATAGTGGCTAGAGGAGCTAAGTTTAGCAGCTTGGAAAGAACATTTAAGGCAGGCAGGATAGAAATCGTCAACGGCTACAAAGATAGTTTGTAGAACAGGGGTGTCAAATTCGATCCCATCGCAGGCCGTATTGGGATTTTGTTTGTCCTTGGGGGCCTGGAGTGGGCAGGGCCTGGTCATAGCAGCCGACTGGGTGGGCGGGAAAGGGATGGGCCAGGGCAGCACAGACCGATCTGTCTCTAGGACAGCCCCACGGGACAACTCTGGGCCTATCACGGACTAGATCTGGGCTGCGGGCCACGTGTTTGATGCCCCTGTTGTAGAATGTTGAGCAGAGTTGGAGAGAACTGAATTATGGTTAAACATTAAATTACCTAAATGGCATTGCCCGTTCAGTAGCAGAACAGCCGTATCTCAGCAAGTGAGGAGCCCGTCTTCACTAACAAGTGTTTAAGTGAACTAAACCAATAAAAAATTCCTTTCGTTTATGGTTTCCGACATAATCAGCCTTGCCCTTTTCAAGGAAAGCTACAAGGGTCCTATTTAAAATGAGCATACCCGTTTTCCTATGAGCGGTTTTTTAAAAAGAGGCAGCAATAATAATGCAACCTCAAAAATGATCCTGCTGGGCTTAAAGAAAACTAGCCACCCGGTTTTAACTCAGCCCAGCTTCTTGCTTGGTTTTCTTTTCCTTTTGTGGATACTAGTTGGTGGCTCAGACTTGCTTTGTGGACTCTCTTAAAGGGAATATAACAGTGGACAAGTAATTCTCATCAGAAGATTAGACGGTCAACGTTCAGCTCCAGAAGAGGGCAGGTGTGTCTCGTTCTGCTTCCTAAAGGAAGGATCTTTGGAACGACGGCACAGGATCTCACCAGCTGTGCTGCCAAAACACTGGAAAACTCGCTGTTCATGGCGTAGGGCAGGGCAGTCTGTGCTCGAGATCCATAGGTGGTCTGAAACCTCTTCTTGATTTCATTCAGGAATGTGAAAGCCCTGGAACGCTCAAAGTTCTGAGGAGAGAGAACAAAACAGACAAGGGTTAATGGAACATGAACAGCTTGGGATGCTGTTTCCCCGCAGGAGGATAAAGTAGGTAGTGAATGACTAGAGAGGAAATAAATAGATCCAAGTTCTGTATCTAAGCAGGAAGTAGCAGGGACACATAATGAAGTCATTACTGTCAGAACTGCCGTCTTTCACACTTGCTAGCTGCCAGTCTACCACCAACTATAAGGGGAGGGTGTGGGAAGGGAAGGGGCAAGACCAATGATTCATTGCATCTTCTAGAGACACAATGTCAGCCAGATCTCTAGCATGGGAATCTACTTCCGATGCATGCTTGCTATTTGCTGCCAAAGTAACGGAGAAGGGGAGCTGGTGAGGTTAGTCCCATGTGGGGGAGGGTTGCTGTTAAGAATTACTGCAGCCCCTGAGTTGTTTACACCCTATCAAGGTCAATCATCCTGGGACCAGCTGGGCGAAATACCTGATCAGCTTCACACAATATCATACTGGACGTTGATTGGACACTCAGCAAGATTGGACCCTGGGAGGGAGGGGTTTGGGGAAACTTCCACTCTGCAACTTCTGCATGTTTTGAATCAGATCTTGCCTTGCTTTTGCTGCTATCATTTCAAACTCAGTCGAAGTACCTCTTCTCTGCCTCAATGGAGTGGGGTGGGGGTTATTTCTTGGGTTTTGAATGGAGGTAGGTCTGACACACAATTTCAAGGTCACCCGGGATACAAAAGCAAATATTTTCAGCACAGCCATATCCCAAGGGTGTTTGCTCATTTCCAACAACCCACCTTCAGAGAGTGCAAATTTCGCCAAAGGCCCCATTGCAGCTTTCTCCCATGTACTTACGTCATCTGTGATGCAAAGGTATATGATCCGGTCCTGACAGATATAGTGGAACAGGTAACTGTGTGAGAAACAAGACACCGAATACATTTTCTGAGTAGTGGTGTACACATTCCAAGTTTATTTGCACATCAGCTGAAATGGGCATACAAACCCTTGTCTTTCCTGCTCTCTTCCGCAGCCCAGCAGCCCAATGGCTCTTTTCATTTCATCCCGTTATTTATTTATCTAGGGAATCTATATTGCCGCCTATTCGCACACGACGACTTAAGGCGGCTTACAGAATATAAAACCTCATATAAAAACAATAAAACTAGTAAGAGTCATATAATAAATTAATATAATAAAATAACCCCCACCCCACCTCCCCGCCCCGGCGCCAACACGTCATATGAGCCATTTGACAGGCTCCATCCTGCTCTGGGTTCCCCAGGCCTGTTGGCAGAACCAGATCTTCAGCGCCTTCCGGAAGAGTATTAGTGAGGGGGCCATTCTAAACTCTGGAGGAAATGATGTTCCAGAGAGAGGGAGCCACCAAAGAAGGGCCTTCTTCTGGGTCCCACCAGGTGTATCTCCTTTGGGGATGGGACCCACAGCCTTCCTTGCCATTGGTTTCCATCTCCCAAGAAAATACTCACTTTCCATGCGAGTAGGTGAGCTTGTTGTTTTCGGAAGGTATCTTGGCCAGGATCTGCTCTGTAACCTCCAGGAAATTCCCTCCACACCATGCATGCTTGGCCAGGATGGTGGAGCCCCTGGCTACAACCGCAAACAGGATCGCCATAGCTGCCGGGGCAAGAGACACAGAATGAAGGTGCTTCTCCACAGATCAAAGCACCGGTCCACACAAACAAGCAAAGCCCCATCCATGGGATTCAGGCAGCACACAAACCATGGCCCCTCCAGTCCGTGGAAAAACCTCTCTCCGTGGAACCGGTCCCTGGTACCCAAAAGATTGGGGGCTGCTCAGATTGGGCAGATGCTCAATCTGGGAATAACAGTATGTACAGAACCCCAAGTAGGGATTTGGTGGTATCTCCCATCGCTGTTTAAAATCTTAAGGGCTCTAAGTGTGAAGTTAATACTACTCAGGAAAATGGGCTTGCAGCCTATCAGGCCATGAAATGAATGCAAGGTTTCTAAGGGCTTATCAGATCTAAAATCATGCAAGAAAAGAAACACGTAATCTCTCAATTCCACAGGGTAATTTAATGTAAGGTATATATCCACGCCCCAGAGGGAAATATGACTGCAGTAAATCACAGAATATAGATTTCCAGATCTTTGAAACCTTGGTTAACCAGAGATTTATCCTCACTCAAGTGTACTTAATTAACATGCTATAATTAATTTGAACTCCAAAATCTTATTCTGCTACAGAATAGGGTATTACAACAGAAGAAATACAGGGCTGTGGGTGTGGGGAGGAGCAGTGAATGAGTTAAACTGCACACTATTCTTCACTTGGGTTCAGCCTTTGCTGCTACTATTGTGAACTTCCATTCCACTTTGCAATTCCTTCCTAAAAGATAACAATTGCAACATGCTCAGGAACCACAAGATCAATTCCTACACATGTCCAAATGCTTGGCTTTTTCAGGCTTCCCAGTGTGGTAGATCAGAGCCCGTTTGCGCAACAATATCTCACATATTTGAAATTGTTGCTCTCACCCTGTAAATGTTTAGCAAAGCAGTGTTTCATTTATGCTCTACTTTTTTTTTTGGTATAAATTTCTGGAAGGGAGTTAGAAGGCCATCTGTCCTGTTGCTCAGGTGACTAAGCAAAAAATGTTTTTCCTTACTTTGACCAAACATTTTTATGCCTTCCCTACATTGCTAGTTTTACTGACTTTCATTTTATACTCAACCTGAGGGCCAAACTTCTTTCCAGATTGTGTTCTTATCTAAATAGGCACTATTCGCTCTGTGGAACAAAAGAAGCAATGTTGTTGTTCCTTGAATGTTGCAAACTTTTCCAAACAAATCCTAGCTGACTCTTCTAAAGGAAATAAATTTTTTCCTTGTGATCTCTCTGTCCCCAAAAATACAGTGAGGAAGATGACCTCACTACTATTTTATCAATCCATATCCCTCTCTCTTATCTCAACTAAAAAAACCTGCAAGAAATTGCAAATTCTGCTCAAGGGTGTGCTTTTGATCCCTCCAAACCCCTCCCCCCAAACACCTTTTCAATAAAGCTTGCAGTATCATCACTTAAAATCACACCCTTACTGAATAGATCTAGGTAGCCTGAAAAAAATGACCTTCCTTTTCTCCCCCAGGTCAGATTTGACTACAAGACCTTCTGCACAGAGACCAGCTTTCTTGGATTTTGCAAAATGCTACAACAGATCTCCCGAAAAACAAATCTGTAAGTCATTGTAAACATTGTAAGTTGTAGTTACTTTTTGATTAAAAGATAAAGACTTGATGCATACTTTTATTAATTATTAAACTTGTATGTCACCTGTACACCACATCTCTAGAAGGAATTGAAAAAAGGCAAATTAAATATGGTAGAAGAAAAATTAAAGATGGTATTGATGTTGGACTGGATGGAAGAGAGGGGAAGAGGTCTGAGCCAGGATTGGCATTGCTTTCTTCTGGGATCTGATTTGTTATTATTAACATCATTTATTCCACTTATAAGTAAATAAATTAACGGTGACTTTCCAGGCTGGCTTACAGTGGTGGGATGACCTAGTGGCCTCTCATCCCTTCCTAACCAGAATGGATGCTGAATAACAAAGATCAAAGATCTTTTTCACCTTCGAGAGAAAGTTGGGCCTGGGAAGTGAAGAGAGCCAGACTCCAATCACAATCCAGAGAGCTACTTTGCTGGTGTAGTTCTGGTACTGGCTGAGAAACCAGGAGAAACTCTTAGGCATGAAAGCCAGTTTGGGGAGATTAGGTGCCAGTTACTCTGTCTTAGCCCACCACACAAGGTTGTTGTTGGACAAAATGGGAGGCATGCTTGGTACCTTGAGTGATGGGAGATAGATAGATAGATAGATAGATAGACATACATACATACATACATACATGTTAGACACACACACTCACAAATATATAGATTATATATACATATATATAATATATATATAGACAGAGAGATGATAGATTAGATACATGATATAGATGGATGATATGGATGGATGGATGAATGGATGATATAAATGGATGGTGGGTGGATGGATAGATAGATATAGAGTAGGCAGGGAGAAAGAGAGGGAGAGGGAGGGAGAGAGGGATAGATAGATAAGGCAGGGAGAAAGAGAGAGAGAAATAGAGACAGTTGACAGATAAATGATATAGACAGACAAGTGACAGACGGATAGCTAGGGACAGATGATAAATGATATGGATATCTAGAGAGGGATAGATATATCCATCTACCGTATCGATATGGATATACATTTTTGGACGTAGATATGGATATAGATATGTCTACATATGGATATATCTACATTTTTATCCCACTATACCTATATATCCCATATATATTGATACAGTGGGATAAAAATGTAATACCATCAACAGTCCACTTTATTATTATTCCCAGTCCACCACTTGCCACGCTTGTGGTGGTGGGAAAAACACGAAGTTTGAACATTGTGGATGTTCCCATGATTCCACAGTAAAACATTTTTGTTTACAAAAGTCACACAAATCAACAAATAATAGTAATAGTAATAATAGTAACAATGATACATGGTACATGATGATGATAATGATGGTAAATTATTATTATTAACAACAACAACAACAACAATAATAATGTTTAAAAAACAGGTCAGCCCTGAGCCCCTTGTACCAAGCCAGCCTGGGTGCCGTTGGAGGCCAAGGGCTGAAAGGACGAAGCCAGCGAGGCCCCCAACCAGGGCAGGGCGGGGAAGGGCTTGCCCAGGTGGGAAGGCTGCGGCGGTTCCGGGTTCAAGCCCCCTCGGCCACCGAAATTATTTTTTTGGGGGAAAGGGGGCGTCCTACTTCGCAGGGAGGTTGTTAGGGGTTGGGGGGGCAAAGCCGGGTCTAAGTTTGCTCTTCGGGGGCAGACCTCCCCGGCGTTGCCATGGCGACGGGGACTCGACCTACCGACCGTTGCCGCCTCGTCGGGGGCAGGAGGAGGGTTTGAAATCGGTCAGCGGAGCGGACCCCACTATCTCCCCCCCCCATCCCCGACTCCGAGCATGCGCAGACGCGGAACACAGCAAAACCCCCCCCTTACCTCTTTGGGCGCCCGCCGGGATCCCCGTTTCACCCCCCACCCCACCACCCGCCGTTGGCTTCCTGTCGCGTCTTTCGCCAAAAACAAGGCCACGTGAGCTTCCGCCGCAGGGCCGCCAAAGGCTTCTGGGAAACCGAGTCCGGCCGCGAGAGGCGGAGGCCCGAAGCGGGAGCCGCGTTGCTTGCTGGGAAGGGTAGTTTTTTCCCGCGGAGGGAGAAGGCGGATGTAGCCACCGATTGGACAATCGGGAGGAAGTTAAGGAGACTCGCGCTCGGGAGGTTTTTTTTAACCCCTTCATTGCCGAGGCGTTTTCCACCCCCTCCCTTAGCCTCCTGTTTGAAAGCAAGAGGGTGGTGGTGGGGAAACGGAGACTACGACTCCCGGCATCCCCTGCGCTCCAGCCCATGCGGGAAAGATGGGCGACGAAGAGAAGCAGCAGCCGCGTGTGCTGCAGATGGTAAGCCTGGGCAGAGGGAGGGGGGCAGCGTTGTTCTAGGCTAGCAGGCAGAAATCCAACAGGTGAAGCCTAAAGCAAACCAGCAACCACCCATTAATCAAAATTAGCAGTGGAAACTGCTGCAGAATATCTCTCCCTCCCTCTCTCTCTTTCTATATATATAATACATACATACATACAATCTATGCATCCATCCATCTACCTAGCTAGCTACCGTATCTGCCTAGCTAGCTAGCTACCTACCATCTATCCATCCATCCATCCATCCATCCACCCAGCCAGCCAGCCAGCTAGCCAGCTACTATCTATCTATCTATCTATCTACCTACCTACCTACCTACCTATCTCTCTCTCTCTACGGTTATATCTATTATTTATCTCTATATATACCCCCCTCTCTTTACGGTTTATCATCTACATATATCATCTATCTCTAATCTCTATCTCTCTATAATCTATTTCTATCATCTATATATTATCTCTATCGATCTGTTTATATGTACGGTTTATCTATCATTTATCTCTACATCATCTATCTCTATATACATCATCTATATCTATATCTATATCTACGGTTATTTCTATCTATATATCATCTCTAAATCTATGGTTTAGCATTTATATCTATATATCATCTATATATATCTATCATCTATCTCTATCATCTATCTCGGTGTCAGGGGTTTGGGTTCAATGTGTGGAGTTATTTTCATGGTCATGATGTGCATTGAAGATTGTGTTTGATTTCGTTGTACAAGGTGCAATGACAATAAAGTAAACTAAACTATCATCTATCTATTTCTATTATCTCTATATATACAGTTTATCTATCATCTATATCATCTATCAATCTCTATATATCATCTCTCTATTGATCTATTTATATCTATGATTTATCTATCATCTATCTATCCATCCATCCATCCATCTGGGTCTTTTAAGGGCTAACGTAGCAGGTAGAAATCTATCAGGTGAAGCTTTCACCTCGGCTTTTTAGTTATTCAAAAGCCATCATCGTCCCCACCCTCACGATTAGCAATTGCCATGGCTAAGCAAGGCACTTGTTGAGTGAGTTTTACTGTGAGTGAGCGAGCCCCATTTATGGTTGTTTTGCTACTGTTGTTAAGCGAATCACTGGAGTTCTTAATGAATCTGGCTTCCCCCATTGGCTCGCTAGTTGGGAGCTGGATGGGAAGCTTGCAAAAGATGATCACATGACCCTGGGACAGTACAACTGTCATAAACACATCCCAGTGGCAAACACCCAAATTTTGATCCTATGATCATGGGGATGCTCCCACGGTTGCCAGTGAAAAAAAGTCAGGAGTCCCTTTCTTTCAGTGCCCTTGTAACTTCAAACAGTAACTTCAAACCAACGATTGTAAGTCAAGGACTAAGATAGCTGGGGGATGGATATAGAGCAGGGGTCTCCAACTTTGGCAACTTTAAGACTTATGGACTTCAGCTCCCAGAATTCCACAAGTCTTAAAGTTGCCAAGGTTGAAGACCTCTGATATAGAGAACTAGCTCGAATACCCGTGCTTCACTACGAAACTATGTGGTCGGGCTTAGTTTTGGGAGAAGAAAATAAGGGGGGATTCTGCCTCTGCCTACCACCAGCCATCGGTATTCACCTCGCTAGCATCCCGTCAGTGTATGAGAGAGTTGAGGGCTGTTTGGAAACTGAAACAGTATTTGCTGTGTGAGCAAGAAGGAGACAGCAAGGAGCCTGGGCGTGGCTTAGTTCAACTCAACTGTTCTGTACTAAAGCTGCTTGGTGCTGCTCTGAAACTGAAACTCATCTGCTTGTGTTTTGCATTTCGAACATATTCTGAGGTGGGGAGGGGGAGTAGAACTCCTTAGCATTAGAGCATGTTAATAATAATATACGAAATACTCTAAATGCTCTGATGGTTGTTTTGAAAAATCCTTTCTTAGTGAGCACCTAGAAGCCAAGAGGAACATAGGTGCCAGATTTCAAGTTTGTAGGCTTTACGGTTCTGGAGATTTTGTGATGATGCGTGAGGGGTATTTTGCTTTTATATATAGAAGAAGATATAGATTATAGATATAGATAAGTAGAAGAAAGGATTGGTGTACTACCATCTAACACAGGTGTACTGCTCTCAAGGCATTTTTGCCCAAAGAAACCCCACCTTTTACCTTCCTGCTTCTGAGTTTCTTTCTCTTCCTCTGTGTAGGTACAAGCTGAGGGGTCAGATAAGACCTGTATTACGTTTGTGCTCAACAATGAAGATCACACCCTCGGCAATTCTTTGAGATACATGATTATGAAAAAGTAAGCAAAAGGTTCCTGTATGCTTACATCTCTAGTTCTCAAGCATCCTTAAGACCAAGCTACTAACATTTGGTACCAAACTGCCAAAGAAGAGCAGCATTTTTTCCAGATATATTTTCTTATTTTTTTAAAAAAGGAGTAGGTATATTAAGCATTCTGTAAGCTGAAGAACGACATTTCCTTAAAACTGAATTCATGGACAATTTCATGGAGACAAAAATAGTTTGCCATTCTTCGAGGAGAGTTGCTTTTGGTCTTTCTACACAGCATTCAGGCATTTTCTGATCTCCTTGCCCAGATTCAAGAAAAATGGGCCCATTGTCCTATCAAAAATCTGGGTGATCCCTCTCCTGACATCTGATTGGCATCTGTTTTTTTTTACAACCCAGGTTAGATAAACCTAATCTGAAAATGGGCACCAATGTTTGTTGTTGTTGTTAGTTGTGAAATTGTGTCCAACCAATCGTGAGCCCATGGAGAACATTCCTCCAGGCCTTCCTGTCCTCTACCATCTTCTGAAGTCCATTTAAGCTCATGCTGACTGCTTCAGTGAAGCCAGCCATCCACCTCCTTCTCTGCCATCCCCTTCTTCTCTTGCCCTCAATCGTTCCCAGCATTCGGCTCTTCTCCAGGGAGTCCTTCCTTCTCATTAGGTGGCCAAAGTCTTTGAGTTTCCTCTTCAGGTTCTGGCCTTCTGAAGAGCAGTCAAGTTGATCTCTTCTAGGACTGACTGGTTGGATCGCCTTGCAGTCCAAGGGACTTGCAGGAGTCTTCTCCTCCAGGACCAGAGTTCAAAGACCCCCATTCTTTGATGCTCAGCTTTCTTTTTGAGTATTAAATATAGAGCCTAACCTTTCCTGGTGTATAACTTTCAGAGCATCGGACACAAAGAGAATATTCTTTGATTTTTTTCCCCCCGCTGCCTCTGTGACAATCTTCTCTCTCTTTCCCTGCAGCCCTGAAGTTGAGTTTTGTGGTTACAGCATCACCCATCCTTCGGAAAGAAAAATCAACTTCCGCATCCAGACCAGAGGTGAGAGCACCCAGCTGTTCTTCCTGGATGGCCAATGGAATGGGCCAGACAGCTTCTTCTTTTCTTTTCTTTGTTTGTTTGTTTCTTTTTTTAATAACTCTTATTGAAAATTTAAAACATTAAAATACAAAATACAACTTTTTAAAATGAAAGTGTTGTATATATTACAATCCATTTTGACAGTGCTTACATTTCAATTGTTATTCCAGTGCGTAATTTATACTCCTATTTGTTCTTATGTGTATACCTCTATCTTTCTAAATTATACATTCCTTATTTATTTATTTGCTTATTTCTATCATTTACCCAATGGTACCAATTTTCCCATACTGTATAAAAAACTGACTCTTCCTTCTCTTTTAATTCTAATGAAAGTTTGTCCATTTCCAATTGAAAATCTTTCGAATAATTAAACTATCTGTCAGCATAGAATCTCCTTTCCAACATTGTGCGAGTGCTAATCTCGCTGCTGTTATTATATGCGGGATTAAATATTTTATCTCTTTCGTATAATTCCCTGTGATGATTCCCAGAAGAAATATTTCTGCTTTAAATTCTATTTGGACTTTCGTAATTTCTTTTAACCATTTTCATATTTTGGTCTAATATTTCTTAACTTTTGGACATAGCCACCATACGTGAAAGAAGGTACCCTGTAATTGCTTACATTTCCAACAATTTGGACTTAAATTAGGATACATTTTAGTCAATCTCAAAGGGGTTAGATGCCACCGATAGCACATTTTATATTGATTTTCTTTATATGATGCTGATTTTGTTATTGTATAGCTTTTTTTTCCAGATCTTTTCCCAATCCTCCAGTTCTATATTATGTCCCAAATAGTTTCTTCTTTTCATGAGAAACCTCGTGTCTGCTTTTTCAGCTCATGAGCTCCATTGCCCTAGGGAAGCTTGTCTTTCCAGAACAATGACATGTCGCTGGCCACTGAAGGGCAAGGAGGGAATGGATTCTGCACTAATTTGCCATTAAGCCACAGCACGAGGATTGCGTCTATAAAAGAGCTGTGTAGAAAGTTCAGCTTCCGGTGTAGCTAAATCTTTTTGGGCCTCCTGATTGCACTATGTCAACATTTCAACTTTCTCTCCCCCCTTCCCTCATTTCTGTTAAAAGGCAAAGCAGATCTCTTTTAAGTTTTGCAGAGATTTAAGACATCCTTCCCTCCTTAAAATGAAAAATACTTTGAATGTCCCCCCTGAGAAATTGGATTCTTTCCTCATGCAGCGTAGCCTTTGACATGTCATTTGGACTCTGGTATGACTCTCAAACCAAGAGAAATTTTGCATCGTGGCTTAGGATGTAAGAATATTGGCTAAGAGGCTGTGTCAGCCTTCAAGATTTTCTTCTTTTGCTTTGCATCTTTTGACTGTCATAAGTAATGGGGGGATGAGGGGGGACATGGTTATGGGAAGTGAGCTGGAGGTTTTGTTAAGAAGAATTATATCAATTGGGGGGGGATTTCTTGCTTGGCTTTCTGTCTTATGCTATGCGCAGCCGCAGCTCTTTATCAAAATATGTCCAGCTCAACGGACAGAGGCCTCATCACCACCTGGAGATGCCCACATGATGTTATCCACAACTTTTAATTGGGTAACCTGCTTGAACTATTGTGGGTGGGAACGTTGCCATCACTTTGTATATGTGATTTTCACGCTCATTCTCTCAGATTCAGAATTCTTTTGTTGCTACCATTTGAATTCCAGTAAAAGATACCTTTTCTCTAATTCATGGAGTCTAAGTATTTCTTTCTTGGATTTTGAATGGAGCACTACCTGACATTATTCTGAATCTCAGTTTACCAGCCCACCCGGAGAAATAACAAATTTCTTCCGAGCGGGTTTGAACACAATGTCTGATCCAGCCAGCGACCACGAAGATCTGGGAGCGACTGGAGGGGCAAGATTCCCTGCTATTAGAGGCAGTAGAGGAAACCGGTTTGTTAGCAGATTTAAGTATTGATGAAAACCCAGTTGTAAAACCTAAATGGTCTCTGGGAGTTGGCTGGAAGGATCCTGCAGGAAAGCCTCCTCCAGGAGTGACCACTACCCGTTGACGTGGAAGAGAAGAACCATGGCAAAAGAAGGAAAGGAAGAATTTTCTACTAACTCAAGCCCTGCACCTCCTCAACAAAGTAGCCGGAGAAACTCAGGCTGATCAAAGGTATGCGGGGGAAGGGGGGGCGGCTCCAGTCAGAAGAATCAGAGCAGCTACCCCCATAAATCAACCTGCGCCAGTGCAACAGGCAGCAGCAGGCCAGGGGCCCCTGGTGGGGGGAGCAATTGCCAGAAGACGTAGAACTCCAAAGGTGCCTCCATTGGAAGTAAAATATGGGGGGGATCCCAAGGAATTAGGATTCTTTCTGGCCCAAGTCTGGAACCATATGGAGGAATATGGGGAGGATTTTTCCTCTGAAGCAGCCAAAGTCAGATGTGTTACCGGGGCTCTTGAGGGAACCGCTGCCAAATGGATGGTGACTTTGCATAATGATAATGATCCCCTGCTGATGAATTATGACCTGTTCATGACTGCACTGTGGGCCAGGTTTGAAGACCCACTAGCTGAACGTAAGGCCAGAATCAGGATGAAACCATAAATCAGGGGCGAGATCAGTGGCAGAGTACACCCAGGAGTTCAGAGAGCTGGCGTATCACATTCGAGGCTGGTCTCAGGGAGCTCTGATAGAAGCTTTTAAAGATGGGTTGAATGAAGATATTTATCAAAGCTGTGTTGCCAGAAGAGACCCAATGAGCTGCAGCTGTGGTAGTGGCGACTGACCGAAACAGGGGGCTCTGGTTGGAGCAAGCCTTCCCCCACCAATCCTCAAGAAGCATTAAAACCTCAAAAGGGGGGATTGACGGCAAAACCCAAGACCACTGCCTGCTTCCGATGTGGGAACGAAGGTCACCAGGCTACAGACTGTCGGGTCAAGCTAGAGCCAAAGGGGGCGCCAGGAGGAGGAAGGAAACCTGAAAAACTCCGGCAAAGCCTCAAAACTGCGCTTAAAGCGGAGGAGGTTGTAGAGATCGCCTCGAAAGGAGAGGAGCTGGGAACTCCAATCCCTTCTGAAGAGAGTGAATCCGAATCGGAAGACGACTCGCTGGTAAGTCCAAACAAGGGCCCTATGACAATTCCAGTGAGATTAAGGGTACCCACGTCGGGAGCCAAAGGGGAAATGTTGGCCTTGCTAGACTCTGGGTGCACCAGGTGTGTAATCAGTTCAGAAGTAGTAGAGAAAATGGGCTAAGGCTAAAGACTTTAAAAACACCCATAGCCTTTTGCCAGTTGGATGGATCGGTAGCCGGGGGTGGCCCTGCACATTTCATAATGGAACCAGTAGAAATGACGATGGGGAAGCATAAAGAGACTTTGTGCTTTATTGTGGCTCCTGGGATGGAGCGTCCCCTTATATTGGGGTTGCCTTGGCTCCGGAAATGGAACCCTCACATTAACTGGAGGAGGGATCGCTAGCATACGTATGACCACCCCCAGAAGGGGAGGGGCGTTTGCCACCAGAAGCTGAGAATCCCACAGAGTTGGCCTCCACGGGCACTGAGAATCTGAAGGGGGAGGAGAAAATTCCAGAGGAATATTGGGACTTGAAGGAGGTTTTCAGCGAGAAGGCCTCTCACAAGCTTCCCCCCCATCGTTCAACAGATTGCAGTATTGAAATTTTTCCAGGAGTGAAACTCCCAAAACCGAAACTGTACTCAATGACCCCGCGGGAACTAGAAGAGCTGCGGTCATTTATTGATAAAAATTTGGAACGTGGTTTCATACAACCTGTTAGGCCCCAAGTAGCGGCCCCAGTATTGTTCCGTGAGAAGAAAGATGGCTCTCTTCGCTTATGTGTGGACTATAGGAACCTGAATGCCATTTCGGTGGAAAACGTGTACCCCCTTCCCCTTATGAAGGACATGTTGGCTCACTTAGCCAAAGGGAAAATTTTCACAAAGCTTGATCTGAAAGAAGCTTACTACCGAGTTCGAATTAAGGAAGGAGATGAATGGAAAACTGCTTTTAACTGTCCAGTGGGGTGTTTCCAATTCAGCGTTCTTCCATTTGGCCTACAGGGGGCTCCTGCAGTATTCATGCAAATGATAAATCAGGTGTTGCATGAACATTTATACAAGGGGGTGTTGGTTTACCTTGATGACATTCTTATTTATACGGAGACTCGTGATGAACATGTGAAACTAGTGCGTTCAGTTCTGGAAAAACTCCGAGCTGCTGAACTGTATGCAAAGTTGTCCAAGTGTGAATTCCACCAGGAGAAAATTGACTATTTGGGCTATCGAATATCGCATGAAGGCATAGAAATGGATCCGGGGAAAGTTCGGGCCTTGTTAGAATGGGCCCCTCCTCGCACCAGGAAACAATTGCAGAGTTTTTTGGGATTTGCTAATTTTTACCGTCAATTCATCCCTGCGTTTGCGAAGATTGCAATGCCTACCACAAATCTCCTAAAAACAAAAAGGGAGGGAAAACCAAAGCCTAGTAAACCCTTGGAGTGGTCCATGGAGTGCCAAGCTGCTTTTGAGAAGCTAAAGCGACTATTTGCTGCGGAACCCATGCTCAAGCATCCGAACATGGACGCCCCTTTTGTAATTCAAGCGGATGCGAGTGATGTAGCAGTTGGGGTGGTCTTACTACAAGCAAATGATGCGGGGACTTTGCAACCATGTGCATATACTTCCCGTAAATTAACTGAAACCGAAAGACGATGGGCCATCTGGGAAAAAGAAGCTTTTGCAGTTCGCTGGGCTCTGTTAACCTGGAGGCATTTCCTAGAAGGGGCAAAACACCCATTTGAGGTGTGGACAGATCATAAAAATTTGGAGGCTTTGAAAATGCCTCGGATGCTGTCTCCCAAGCAAATTCGCTGGGCGCAGTATTTTAAACGCTTTAATTTCTCATTGAAGTACATTCCAGGAGGGAAAAACTTCATGGCCGATGCTTTGTCTAGATTGCCTCAATATAATAGTGTCCGTCAAGAAGTGGTCCGGCCTGTCATCCCCACCAACAGTTGGCGCTCCAGTGGTTACCAGAGCCCAGAAAAAGAAAGAAGTTGATTTATCAAACGATTTATCTACCCAATTGAAAGAAGCTTTAAAACTTGATGATTGGTTCCTAACTCACTCAAATAACTGTACGGTGAGAGGGTTGGGGCCAAATTTTACGTGCCAGAGAAATTGAGAAACCAAGTCTTACAGCAAGCTCATGACTCTAAAGCTGCAGGGCACTTCGGTTTCGTGAAAACCTTACATTTGGTTAAGAGGCAATTTTGGTAGCCTACCTTGAAAAAGGACATTGAGACTTATGTGGCCAGTTGTCCTATCCGTGCCTTGGCTAAACGGCCTCCTGGTAAACCGGCAGGCTTACTACAAAATGTGGCTAGACCAACTGCTCCATGGAGAGAAATTTCTATGGATTTTATAGTGGAATTACCTGAAAGTGGGGGAAATACAGTTATTTGGGTAGTAACTGATTTGTTTTCCAAACAGGTACATTTCATACCTTGTGCGAAGATCCCATCTGCTAAAATGTTGGCTAAATTGTTTATTTTACATATCTACAGGTTACATGGGGTTCCTGAACGCATAATCTCAGACAGGGGTGTCCAGTTTACTTCAAACTTTTGGACGGAATTCCTAAAGTTATTGGGCTCTGCCCAGGGCTTAAGCTCCGCCCACCATCCACAAACCAATGGGGCCTGTGAGAGGACTAATTCGGTATTGGAACAGTATCTTAGATGCTATATAAATTATCAACAAGACGATTGGACTGACCTACTACCATTGGCTGAGGTGGCATATAACAATTCCATACATAGTAGTACTGGGTTTACTCCATTTAAAGTGGCTTCGGGTCAAGATTTTGTACCCATACCTGAGCTTCCACAGGAGAAACCTAACATTCAATCCTTGGATGAATGGATAACCCAGCTCCAGCTTAACTGGCCGGTTGTCCGCAAGGCATTAGATGATGTTCATCAAGCTCATAAAAAATTTGCAGATAAAAAAAGATCTCCTCAAAAACCATATCAAGTAGGGGACAAAGTGTTTTTGTCCACTAGATATGTGAAGACTACAGAAAAATCAAAGAAACTTGGTCCTAAATATGTTGGACCTTTCCCGATTGAAAGGATTGTGAATCCTGTGGCAGTCCAACTGCAATTACCCAAAACCCTCCGACGAATCCACCCTGTCTTCCATGTTAGTCTCTTAAAACCGGAACACACATCCAACCTCAGACTGACTCAGCCCGATCCCCCCATGCCATTACTAATTGAAGGTGAACAGCATTTCAAAGTTAAGGAAATTCTAGATTCTAGAAAACATAGAGGTCGACTCCAATATTTAGTTGTTTGGAAGTACATCCCTCCTTCCCAGTCCGAGTGGGTGAATGAAAAAGATGTTAGAGCTCCTAGGCTAGTCAAGGCATTTCGTACTAAATATCCTGATAAACCCTAGATTATATTATTGTGGTGTTATATGTATCTTTCTCTTTTACCTTTTATTTTCCTCTTTTATAGGACTAACGTCTCTTTTACAGGAGGGCAGAATGTCAGCCTTCAAGATTTTCTTCTTTTGCTTTGCATCTTTTGGCTGTCATAAGTAACGGGGGAGGAGGGGGGACATGGTTATGGGAAGTGAGCTGGAGGTTTTGTTAAGAAGAATTATATCAATTGGGGGGGGATTTCTTGCTTGGCTTTCTGTCTTATGCTATGCGCAGCCGCAGCTCTTTATCAAAATATGTCCAGCTCAACGGACAGAGGCCTCATCACCACCTGGAGATGCCCACATGATGTTATCCACAACTTTTAATTGGGTAACCTGCTTGAACTATTGTGGGTGGGAACGTTGCCATCACTTTGTATATGTGATTTTTGCACTCATTCTCTCAGATTCAGAATTCTTTTGTTGCTACCACTTGAATTCCAGTAAAATATCTTTTCTCTAATTCATGGAGTCTAAGTATTTCTTTCTTGGATTTTGAATAGAGCACTACCTGACAGGCTGAGGAATGAAAAGTTCCCAGCTAAATGCTGCTTCTGGTATGAATTTGAACAAACCCGAGATCCTTCCCATCAAGTTGAAGGGAGAATATCTCTAAGTACGGAGATTGCTCTGAGAATTGTACTTAAAGTGTGTATGTGAATTGGATTGCCTCTTCAGATGCTACACGGCTATTATATATGCAGCCTGTTTTGGATAACTTGGTGGTTTGTCACTGATGACCAAGAATTGCATGCAAGGGTATATGCCGAATATATAGGCAGCAAAAATGGCAGGAAGTCCAAAAATCAACGTTAATCAGTGCCCCGACCCTTGCGTGAAATAACTCCAATGGGGCAGTCTTTGTTTGCACAGGACTGGCTGCCATCTTGACCTTTTTTTGCCTTCCTACTACACTACTGCAAACAGGCAAGGAGATCAACTGATGGGAGATACAGAGGCCTCAGCTCCTTGCTCTGACATAGGCGCCCCAAGATTATGAAGAAGACTCCTTGTTCTGATAAAACCCCTTTTATTTAGGTTTAAGGGAATTCCACTCCAACAAAGCCCTGGCAAACAGTCTTTCATGAGATTTCACAACTACAGACCTTTATCAGGTTTGGAGAGTTGCCAGGCTGATATATTTTCCAAACGCCACACTGTAGTAGCAATGACTTGGCAAGAAGTCAGGAACAGATCTTCACTCTAATGAATTGAACTAATTGTCTCCTGCAAATACCTTTAACTCCTCTTTATTCTCTATGGGAGGGGCCATTCACTGTCTACCTGAGCCTTTACTCCTGAGTTGACCCTTGTTCCTTAACTCTTCCCTTCTCCTGGCAGCTCTGCGCATGCGCACACTGGGAACAGGCTCCAGCTGTTCTTCTGCCTCACTGATGTCCAATTCTGAAGGCAACTGATAACTGTCGGACGGCCCTGGCCCCATCTCTGTCTCTGATGGAGAGCACTAGTCAGAGCCTTCCCCAGACTGCAGGACCGGCCCATGTTTTTTCCCAACCTCCTCACTGTCCGAGTCTGCCACCAGCTCCACTGACCACTGGTGGGCCACAACATTCCCTTAGTCTTCCATGCTCATGGCAAAAGGGGTTATTTTTAAAAAATGCAGCCTAATAATTACTCTTCACATTACTAATTTACAAGGGAAAGACACGAATTGGAGGATCAATTATTTTTTATCCTATTGGGGCTCTGGGGGATTTGTATGGATTCTAGCATTCCATGTTGCTATTTCATGATTTTTGACAACCTTACTGATGCCGCCTAAAGTCTGATGATGTCAGCAGCGTACATATAATGTAATATAAATAAAACTGATTTTTTTTCCCCTCTCTGATCTCACAGGAGGCCTACCTGCTATAGACGCATTCCAGAAGGGACTGGAAGACCTTACGGGTATCTGCCAGCACATCCTTAACATGTTTGAGGTGAGTCAGAGCAATTTGCCTGACACAGTAGTATATAACATCTAGACCAGGGGTCTTCAAACTTGATACCTTAAAGACTTGTGGACTTCAACTCCCAGAATTCCTCCTCCGGTCATGTTAGCTCAGGAATCCTGGGAGTTGAAGTCCACAAGTCTTAAACTTGCCAAGTTGAAGACCCTTGACCTAGATAAAGGAAAGACAGAAGGCTGCAGGTAAAACTTAAGGCCAAGTCTTGAGGTTTCGGAGCAGGGGGTAAGTAAGAAATCTGAAACAGATCATCTTGAAACTCCCAAGCAGTTCATTGGACAGTGATAATGGGGGATTGTCAAAATCTGCAGTATGATGCACTATGAGATAAGCACAAATAGCTTTTAGGTTTTATATACCACTCCATAGCACTTTAGAGCATGCTCGGAGTGGTTTACAACACAAGTATTATTTGTATGTTGCCCCTAACAATCTGGGTCCTCATTTAGAATAGAGTAGAATAGAGCTGGGAGGGACCTTGGAGGTCTTCTAGTCCAGGCCCTGCTCAAGCAGGAGACCCAACTTCTGAAGGCAAAGCTGTTCCACTGGTGAATTGTCCTCACTGTTAGGAAGTTTTTCCTTAATTCCAGGTTGCTTCTCTCCTTGATTAGTTTCCATCCATTGTTTCTTGCCTTGCCTTCTGGTGCTTTGGAGAATAGCTTGACTCCTTCTTCATTGTGGCAGCCCCTCACATACTGAAACACTGCAATCATGTTGCCCCTAGTCCTTCTTTTCTCTAGACTAGCCATACCCAGTTCCATGGTCCTGCCAGATGTCCCTGCAAAGAGCCTGGGTTGCATTCTAAGGAGGCTAGAATCAGAGTCGCCTGAACTGTGAGAAGAGTGGCAAATAAATTTGATAAATAAGTAAAATTAAAAAGAGCCTTGGTGGTGCAGGCTGTTAAATGCCTAGCACTTAAGTTCCAGCTGCCTGCAATTACTGCAGGCTCGAATCCCACCAGGCTCAAAGTTGACTCAGCCTTCCATCCTCTTGGGGTAGCTAAATTGAGGACGCAAGATTGTTGGGGGCAATAAGCTGACTTTGTAAAAATGCCGCTTAGTAATAAGCTAAGGCTATTGCTGAGCGCATTGGGTTGTGCTCCAAAGATTGTAAGCCGCCCTGAGTCTTCGGAGAAGGGCGGCATATAAATGTAATTAAAAAAAAGTAAAATAATAAATAAATGAGGGGATCTTAATAAAACCATTATTGGTGGCCATTTTCATGCTGGGATGGTGTAAACAACAGACATCCGTTAATCAGGGGACTGGACTAACTGGCTTTTGCTGAAGTGCTTCTCTCTGATTCTGTAGCCCAAAAAGGCAGGATCTTTCTTTGTTTTCTATTGCAGGCAAGTGTAGAAGAATACAAGGCCATGAAGGATGTGACAATGCAATAGTATGTCAACAGCCGCATAATGGATAAACCTCTGCATACAACAACGGGTTGAGAAGCTAGGACTTATTAAAAAGACATTTTGTTTTTGCTTTTTTTTAAAAAAATCTCTTTTTGTAAGGCCTGCATGATGGGATCTACAGTCTCCCTTTTGGGCAGGGGTCCCCAAATTATTATTTTTTAAAATCTCTCTTTTTCTAAGGCCTGCATGATGGGATCTACAGTCTCCCTTTCGGCCAAACTGGAGACCTGTGGACTCCAATTCCTCAGCCAGCAGAGCTGGCTGAGGAATTCTGGGAGTTGAAGTCCACAAGTCTTCGAGTTGCCAAGTTTGGAAATATTTGCTTTAAGGTTTATAACGCATCCTATCATCAGAGAGCGGCGAGAATCCTACGTTAATACTGCAGGTTTTTTTAAATCCAGCGATGGTAACTCTTTTCAAGATGTCATGTTTGTGAGGGTATATTTTCAGTGGATGGTTCCACCAAATTCGAAATTGCCTTTTTTTTTAAAGCTATCCGAATAGCTGCGTGGGATGTTCTCCTCCAAACCATTGAGAGTTAAGGTGGCTATACTAGTAGAAAGGTGTCTAAAAGCACATCCAGAGGGAGAAGTTCTATTTCTTGTGAACTAGCTTCTGGCAGTGGTGATATCTGAGACCCTGGGAATGGTCACCCCACTCTCTGCTGCACTGAAATATGTGTCCTGTTTTGGTTGCCATAATACAAGAAGGATGTTCAGGAGGTGGAGCAGGGGTATCAAATCAGTTTCATTGAGGGCCGCGTAAGGTTGTAGATGACCTCGGGGGCTGGGCAGGACTGACTGGATGGGTGTGGCCAGCTTGAGGCCACTCACTGGGCATGGCCAACTGGGTGGTCATGGCTACTGATCATGTCTTTTCAACTATAATTGTAGACCTGAGATCTGTTAATACAGATGTTGCCATAACTAATACCTGCAACCTTTTTATTCAGCATTTTATTCAGGAAAAAAAAGTTATTTTTAGTCCACATTAAACACACGTTATGGTTTACACAGATTGTCAGAAAATCCTAAATCCTAATGTTACATTGAGACTGTTACAAACTCTTCAGAGGCTACTCAAGTTAAAAATAGAATGAAAGAAAGAAAGCACAGTTGCTGTTCTTTGGATCAGCTGGAATTTAGGAATGTTTGGATTCAAAATTAAATCTCTCTTAGATCATCTTTCTGAATTCAATTAGAGGCCTGGGTTGTTGGCAGAGGCTTCCCAAACCGATGGCCTCTATGCTGGGTAGGAATTTCAGATGTTGAAATCTGGAACAAACCAGGTTATGGAAAGGTACTCTGATAGAAGCCTAAAGCTAATTTAGCATTATTCCTTAACTTATGACAATTTGTCTGTGCAGACAGCCATCCAGATCATGGTTGTCCCAGTCACAATTTGGGCACTTGGCAACTGGCTCACATTTATAATGGCTGCAGTGTTTGGCAGTCATGTGATCACAATTTCTGACCTTCGCAGCTGGCTTCTAACAAAATCAGTTGGGGAAGCTGGATTTGCTTAATGACTGTGATTCACTTAATGATGATATTATTCACTTACCAACCACAGTAAGTTGGTCATTGTTATATTGGTCCAGCTTAGTGCGAAATTCTGGTCCCCAATTGTCATAAGTCGAGAAATACCTCTAGGACAGGGGTGTCAAACTCGATTTCATTGAAGGCCGCATCGGGGTTGTGTTGGACCTTGGGGGGTGGTAAGGCCAGGGTGAGTGTGGCCAGCTTGATGTCATTCGTGCCGGGGGTGCCTGTGGCAGCCTGAGTGCTCTCCCAGCGAAAATGGGCTCCCGAGCTCCGTTTCCGTCTGCGATGGCCTCCTACAACCCTCTGCCAGTGCAAACGGAGCTCGGGAGTGCCACATGTGGGCCGGTTCCTTGCTGTTTCCAGGTGTCAGCCTCCAAGAATCCTTCTGTTTGTCTTTCCGGCTGCCATAGAAATGGGAGGAAAGAATAATTGGGGGGAAGAGTGCTGGAGGATGAAGTTGGTGAATTGTAAAAGTTGGGATGTTTTCTTGACTATGCTTACTTGCTTATTTCACAGATGAGGCCTCGTATCTGTCTAAGCCAGGGGTCTTCAAACTTGACAGCTTTAAGACTTGTGAACTTCAACTCTCAGAATTCCTCCTCCAGTCATGTTAGCTCAGGAATTCTGGGAGTTGAAGTCCACAAGTCTTAAACTTGCCAAGTTTGAATACCCTTGTGATAGATGATATAGATGATAGATACATATATACATAGATAGATGATAGATAGATTGATTGATAGCTAAATAGGTAGATACAGAGAGAGAGAGAGAGATAGATAGATAGATAGATAGATAGATAGATAGATAGATAGATAGATCAATCGATCAGGGGTCTTCAAACTTGATCGCTTTAAGACTTGTGAACTTCAACTCCCAGAATTCCTCCTTCAGTCATGTTAGCTCAGGAATTCTGGGAGTTGAAGTCCACAAATCTTAAACTTGCCAAGTTTGAAGAGCCTTGATCTAAGCCAAGGTCAACCGTCTTTGCATGCCAGATGTCTGAAACACCACCTGAAGATGCCCCACATGACATTATACACATCACAGATTGGATGGCCTGTTTGAACTCTTGCGGGTGGGAACATGGGCACAACTTTCTATATGTGATTTTCACACCTATTGCCTCAGATCTTGTATTTCTACTACTACTGCTACCACTTCAAATTTAGTAAAAGTCCTTTTTTCTATAACAATGGAGTCTAAGGTTTTCTTTCTTGGATTTTGAATGGATCTGACACCAGATCTAAACACCTCGTGGGCCGGAACCCTTTATTTTGACATCCCTGGTCTAGGAGGTTTAGGCCGAAGGAAAGACACTAAACTTGATGAAAGTATTCCCAGTAATTGGATCTAGAATTATAATTTTAGTCTTTTATCAGTAAAATATTTAATTCACTTCCTAGTATGAGGAACATAATAAAAGCAAAACCGCCTGTTTAAAAAGGGTAGGGGTGAGGGGTAAAGATAGAAATATTAGCAAGATCCAAAACACAGGCAACGTGGATGCATTCCTGAGCATCTCATCTTTCAGGATTTGCTGTTGTATCCTAAGCAAATAATACTTCCTAAATAGGAGAATATAATATAATACATATAATCAGCCCATAAGTTGGTAATGTATTAGAATATCTGCACTAAGAGATTGGGACATACTTATATACATACATACATGTTTCTGGAGTGGTAAAAGGTAAGAGATTCTGTAAAATCTTGCAATGTTGTTTTTGGGATTCATGACCACTGGGGCTGCTCTCTCCTTCTCAAACAGGACTTTTGTCTGGATTTGGTGTCATCTTGTTCTCAAGGATACAATTAGCTAGGTTCAGTGTGCCCTATGTTGACAGTTGTGGCTTACTGTGTATCACAGCGATAAATCCACCTGTGTATTGTTAGTTTATGCTTTCGTTAACTTGGATTCTAGCAAAACAAGATTCCACCAACTATTAGTGAGTCGGGCATCCAGTTGAATTTATGAGACTTGCTCCAAATCTTCATCTTCATGGGTGATGTGTTCTTGTAAGGCAGGGGTTGCCAAGTTTGGGGACCTCATTTCTAAGGACATCTCAAGTTTATTATCCTCTAGAGCAATAAAATACAGTTCTGGTATTTCTTGTAGGGTCTATTTCCTGACATGACCTAAACTGGACAGGCTGTTATCAATCTTGAAAGTCAGAGAGAGAGATTCTCTTTCTCTCTCCCTCTTACGACATAGACAGTCAAGGTAGCTCAATCTTGAGTTTCATTCTCACGCCCTCCTGTTTTTCTGGGTCAAGATGATTTCGTAACAGTTGCTGCAAGCCTTCTCCAAAGTTATTCTCCACACACTTCTGTACCTAATGATCATTCTAATCTGCAATTATGGGTGTTACATTACACTTAAACCCACTTTTCTTCTAGCATCTTAAGAAGCACCTGGTATGGATCTTCTCACACGTTGTCCCAACTACAAGAACTGTGTAAGGTAGGTTAAGCTGGGACAGATGTACTTGACCTAAAATCATCCACTTAGCTTCAGGGTTGACTGGAAAAGTCATACTGAGCCTTACTAGTCTTACACCAACAGCTTCATCACAAGAATAAGTAAGGGCATTGTCCACCTACTCATGGGCCGTCATTGGTGGGAAAAGGAATGGATTATATGATTAAATGTTGCTGCATAAGAACAAAAAAGTTTATTTACATATTTATGTCAGACTTTGGGATGTAGGTTAGTATTATGATGTCACTGTGCATGCTACCACTTTGATGTAACCTCAGTTGCAGGTGAACTATAAATCCCACTGCATTTTCTTGGAAAGGAACATGGGTAGTGCAAAAGATTCCATCTTCCTACCTACTCCTGTCCCATTCATGTCTTAGGCACCATTTAAGGTGCTTCTGGTTTGAAAGGATTAGCCGGTGACATCACCATTGCCTGGGGGATGTCCATGGGGGCTCTTTTCATATCCCTGTCAAGGAGCTGGAGTGAATGATGGAAGTTCACCCCACCACACAGCAGCACCTGAGTCTCGAACGCAGACTTGCTAACCTCCAACCCATTGTCCTAACCATGTGAGCCACCATGTTCCTTCCTACTTAGTTAACTTAAGAAAGAAATGTCATGATCCTGAAGCTTGTATGAGGAGACAGTGACAAGCCATGTTTGTCCACTGGGAAATAGCTCAATTTCTCAGGTCTGGATCAACCTTTAGTCCTTGTCTGTTTTCTCCTGGTCCAGTATCAGCCCCTGGCTTCTGCTTGCTGTAGTTCCCCCTTATACAGAGCAGAAAATTCTGGATCATGCCCATTCTTATGGTCCTATGCAATATTTATTCTGTAAGGAAGAATGAGTAAAGAAAAGGATGTGATGATCATTGAAAGATTAAAAAAAAGGAAGAGAAGGGAAAAACATTTTTAGCAAGGACTTTTGAGAAATCTGACTTTTGAGAAGTCAGAGATGATTGAGATCAAGGCTGATCCCTGGGGAAGAAAATTGAATTCAAGAGGAATACCCCAAACCAAGATCCTGTATCCAAGAAATCCATCTCAGAATTCCAACCAAATTTTCTCATCTTGTTTCTTCCTGGGTCTAAATTGAACTGCATTTGTTACTCAGGTGAGAACTGCTCCGGTCGAGTTCCTGCCTGTTGGCTTTCCATTTCCCCACAGATCCCTTGTCATCTGTTGGAAGGATGCCAAGTGCTGGCCGGTGGCACCAGCAACAAAGGCAGGACTAGGAGAAACAAAGAAGAGATGAGAGTCATTTAGGGCAGGAATGGAGAATAAGTTGAGATGGACAGATCACAAATACCGTCCTCAATCACCAATGAAGTTTGTCTTATTCTTCCTGGCCCAGGATAGGCCAAGAAGTCACTAATTGTAGCCTTCACACACTCTGACAGGCTTATTTGTCCTCCAGAATTAGGTCATAGCAATAGCATACTGCATACTGCTCCATAGTATTTTACAGCACATTCTAGACAAGACTATATTTTACAATGTCAGTATTACTTGTATATTGCCCCCAACAATCTGGGTCCTCATTTCACCAACCTTGGAAGGATGGAAGGCTGAGTCAACCTTGAGCCCTGTCAGGATCGAACTCCAGGGGGTGGGCAGAATTAGCCTGCAATAATGCACAACCATTGTGCCACCGGTGCTCCAGGTAAGCTAGCAGTAATCACAGCTAGCCCAATTCTGCTTGTTGGTGATGAAAGAGAAGGGACGGTCTGCTCTCCGCCTCACAAGAAGTGGTTCATGCTGCTTGTAAACATCTACTTTTCATCTGAGCTTCTGCTAAGTGGAGTTGGAGCCAAGAAAGATTGCATACATAGATACTCAAAGAGTAGGAATTTCTTGGGAGAAGAAATGATCATAAAGGGATCATGCAGGGTCCAATCTGGGTCGCTCACTGGGACTAGAAGTTTCATCTTCCTAGGATTCCAGCAATTGCCCTAATTAAATCATGAGCCTCGAGCCAAACTTCAAAAAACTTCAAAAGATTTGTTAGGAGCGACATGCTGGCATGACCTGTATGAAGCCGACTCTGAGATATATAAATTTGCAATCACCTATAACCCTGTTTCCCCACCACCCCTCTGGGTGGATCATAATTCAGATTGTCCAACAAACACATTCATGGAGTGGGTGTCATCAATCACACCCATCCAATAGAAGATTTTTGAGCCCAGAATTCCCGGTTGCCTCAGTTACAATCTTTGTGAGATAAGCTTGGAATGTGCTTCTGAGTTCCTTCAGGTTTTTTCCCCTTTCTTCCACCCCCCTCTTTCTTATGGCAACTTGGAAACAGGCATAGGAATGTTTTACAACCCTCGAGAGAAGTTCTCTGAAGATGGGCTCCAGCATAAGTCCAAAAGTTCGGAAGATAAAACCTCTGGTCCCAGTGACTGACCCAGATTGGACTCTACAACATTATCCTGGGACATGTATATTCACCTTCTTTCATGAGAAGTAATAATAACAAAGTGAACCTCTCTATTTTTGGTGGTACTGCTCTGGATGCTTCAGTTCATCATGTCCTCCCTCCCTCCCTTCACATGCCATCTTTTCGTCAACTCTCTTACCTGAAAGCAGTTCTTAAATTTCCGGCTAACAAAATAGAGAGCCACGGGGTTGATGCAGGAATTGAGAGAGGCCATGTTGATGCCAAAGTAATCCATAACCAGAAGGAAACTGGATGGAAGGAGACAAGAAACAGCCATCATGTAGAACATTAAGATGAAGCAAGATAACATCTTCTAGGACAAAGTCAACTCTTGATGACTTCAAGAATATATCCAGCACTTTTCTTGGCTATGGAAGAGGTTGTCGTTGCCTTCCCATCTTCTGGGAGGTTTTCTTCAACTTCCCAACCTGGTCTGTAGCCTTCCCTACTTTATCCTAGTCAAGTACTAATTAGGATTTAACCTGTTTAGCTTTCTCTATTAGCAGAGCTGAGGTCAAGTTGTTTCTTTTCTTTGATAATTCTTTCAGTTCAAGCCAAATCCAGATGATCCAAAGGATTGCTTATGACCTGATTAATTTATGGGTTGACTGTTGCAAGGCACTCTCCATGGGGCTGCCCTTGAAGACCACCTGGAAGCTTCAATGTTCAGGATACAGTAGTGTGGCCACTTATGGGCATGCCTCAGTTTACCCATGTAACATTACTGCTTCACTGGTTGCCAGGTTGCTTCCAAGTGCAATTCAAAGTGCTGGTTGTTACCTATAAAGCTCAACATGGCATAGGGCTTGATTACTTGAGGGAGCACCGGTCTTCCATAGTATCTGCTCAGCTAAGTTGATCTTGTAGGGTTGGTGCACTCTGGGACTTTTCAGTTAAACCAGGGGTCTCCAGAAGTGGCAACTTCTGGACTTGTGGACCTTAACTCCCAGAATTCCAGTGAGTGGCTGAGGAATTCTGGGAGTTGAAGTCCACAAGTCCTAAAGTTGACACGTTTGGAGACCCTGAATTAAATCAATGCTCTGCTTATCTTGCAGAAGGAGCTTCCAGAAGCATAGCAGAATCCCTTTGTGAAAGGATCTTGACAACGGGTGTACATGGTGATGAGTAGTAAATCTTCTGCATTATTTGGGACTGCCCTGTGTCCTGATGATGCCAGATCCACTTGCATGATCAAAGCAATAGTTAGACCAGCCTGAAGACCTTGTATTTTGGGGGAAAGGCCATTAAAATCTTGACCATGGTTTGTACCAAGCTTCTTTAGATCTTCATCACTCTTTCACTGCCCTACCTCAAGACTTTACATTGTTTTTAATCAAAGAAGCGTGCTGTTCATGGCTGTCTTGTTTACAATTTTATAGAGCTTTTTAATGGATGTTGCCACGAAGGTCCCAGCTGGGTGGAAAGGTGGCGCAGCCATAATTGAATCAATACATGTAATAATAAAGCAAAAAAGCTAATTGTCAAAACTGTTTGGATTTTTTTAAAAGTCTCAACCATCACCGCATGGCATTTCTGCGTATTGATCTCACCTAAGCAGCTCACATCTATCTGCATCTTGTTGGTTATAGATGGTTTTCTTGAGGATCCTACTGAGATGAAGAGGAAGCCAACAGAGGGCAAAGATGACCACTAAACAGAACACTGTCTTGGCCACTTCTCGGCGCTGGAAAACAAACATGTGACCATTGAAACGAATAGTAGAAGATCAGAAAGAAAGACAAACAATTCTCTCATACTTCATTCCAGCCTGTCCCCTCCAGTGCTTAGGTCAGACCTTATGAGCTTCAGCCTTTTCCTGTTTCTCACTTATTTCTCTTTTCTTCTTGCTTTACCTATTTGGGTTACAATTATCTTTAATTGCTTTCAACCACCCAGAATCATAAGATGAGATGAACAGCGATATAAAACTTTTAAATAAAACTTAAGTAAATTTCATTTTAGTTTGCTTTATTGTCATTGCACCTTGTACAATGAAATTAAATGCCATCTTCAGTGTACATTATAACTATAAAAATAAAACACAAACACACATCCTTCGCATTCTCTACAAATGAATGGAAAACCCCTGATATTGCATTAATATTGCACTGTACAGTAGAATTCAATAGAGTTACTGCATTGGGATAGAATCTGTTTTTCAGCCTATTTGTCCTTGTTTTTATTATTCTGGACCATCTGCCAGATGGTAATAGTTCAAAAAAAAGGGGGGTGTCCAGGATGAGATGGATCTTTAAGGATGTTTTGAACTTTCTTAAGGCAGTGGGAGCTATAAAGCTCTTCCAAAGAGGGGAGAGGGCAACCAATGATCTTCTGGGCAATGATGTTAACCCTCTGGAGCTATCTGCCACTGTGTCCTATCTGCCATTGTGCAATTGGCAAACCATACACAGGTGCAGTAAGTTAAAATATTCTCTACGGTACAGCGGTAGAAGGTCACCAGCAATTTTTCATTCAGTTTTTGTTTTCTGAGAAGCCTCAGATAGTATAATCTCTGCTGGGCCCTTTTGGCCAGGGCTGCAATGTGGGCATCCTAGGTCAGGTCCTCTTTTATGGTAAAACCCAGAAACCTAAAACCGGCCACTTGCTCCACTCGGTCTCCATTGATAAGCAAGGGCTGGATGTCTGATCTGTTCCTTCTATAGTCCACTATAAGCTCCTTGGTCTTTATAAATAATAAATAAATAAATTGGTGTTGAGGACTGTTATGATATATACAGAATAACCCTTGAGTAACAAGGATATGCACATGGAAACATTTATGAGAGTAGTTATGAATAATTATTCAGCCACACACAGATACACTAAATTGAGTTAAAGTTTAAGAAATAGCACAGTGCAATAAACGGTCCAGGTCATATACGTTTAACAGTCCAAATAATATCCAATTATAAAGTCTTCTTACTGGTTGCAAGTCATTTACAGTAAACAAAGATATCAAAGTATAAGCACAGCATAAATACAACAGAGAACCTTAGATAGCAACAGAATGTCAGAGAGAGCAAGCTATGATCTCTAGCTCCCTCTTATGGTAATCCGCAATACAATCAATCAATCGGAGCACAGCACAAATCAACACAGTGATCTTGTCTCAAAGCCACAAGCACACATTGTCGGTTTATATATTGCCAACCCAACTAATTTGTGTACAGATTCCTAACAAGGACCAAGTTATTGTCTCCACACCACGAAAGCAACTGGTTCACCTCATCTCTGTTGGCAGACTCATCCCCCCCAAGAGATGAGTCCTACCACTGTTGTATACACTGTTGTTGTAAGGGGGGGTCAGCAAATTATCAAAGAAAGAGATCCATTAATTTCTGAGCTATGTTGCATTTTCATAGCAGGACCAAGGACAGCGTCAACAAATGCACATAATTGACCCTTATTTAAATCAGGAGAGTCCAACCCAATGCCCATAGGCCACATGCAGCCTGGACAGCTCCTAATATGATTCCATAAGATAATAAATATTTTAAAAAAATAGGGTTTGTTTTTACATACATTTGCTATATTATGTATTTTATCATTTACTTGGCTTCACTATTACTTGATTAACCACTACTGCTGCTGCTTATACTTATTTATTTTGTGGATGTTTTTACCGTTTTATTGACTTTTCAATTATTTTAATTATAAATTGTAATTGGAAGCCACCCAGAATCATTACTTGGTTGAGTTTGGGTGGCTATAGAATTTGAATAAATAAAATAAAATAAAGTAAAATAAAAATAATAATAAAATAAAATTACAATAAAATACAATTTATTATTTATTTATTTTATTGGACTTATATGCCACCCCATCTCCGAAGACTCGGGGTGGCTCACAGCTAAAACATACAAATACAATAAATACTTTAAAAGAATTAAACAAATATAAAGTCCAATAAGACCAGAATTAAAATGAATAAAAAACTAAAATAATAAATGCAAGTAATAAAATAATACAAATAAAATAAATAAAATCATAAATAGAATAAAATAAATAAAATATAAAATAAAATACATGAAATGAATATGTGTGACCCAATACCAAATTAACAGAATAACAGAATAATAGAAGTTGGGAGGGACCTTGGAGGTCTTCTAGTCCAACCCCCAGCTCAAGGTAGGAGACCCTATCATTCCGCTATTCCTCTTCATTCAATGCAGCTCCGGCAAGCCAAAAGGTTGGGCAACCATGAATTAGATGGACAATTATGGAACGGTGGCAGGAAACAGAATGATAAAGTAAGGAAACCTCTCCCCACCATCCCATGTTTAAGCCAAAGATGAAAGTCTGCTCGATCTGAGCTGTGGAGGATTCTCACCCGCTTCATGTGATCATTGAGGGCCAACCTCATGCCATTGCTTTTGCTCAACATCTCACAAGACATGAGGGAGTAGAAGACACCAGTGCAGGCCAAAGGCAGGCAGAAGTAAAATCCAAAAAGCCACCAGTCTTTCACATCCTTGTAAAACTGTAGAAAGAGGATAAGAAAGAAACAAGTTCAAGGAATGAAATGCACCACCTGTCAATTCATAAAATATTTCTCTGGTCTTCTAGAGTCGCCAGCAGAAAGGGGATGGGGGTGGGGGAAGCAGGGCACAGCTTGCAACCAAAGCTGCATTCCATAAATGTTTTCATAGATAGTTTCTAGGTGACCGAAGTTTCTGGCGTGCAAAATTCTAACTGGAGACTCTTGATGACTCTTGATGACTCTTGGCTATGGATGTGTCCCATTGGAGAATATGAATTATGATACACCCAGGGGGTGTGGGAAAACCAGGGTCAAGGGTGACAATGAATGATGTGTTTCAGAGTCGGCTACACCCAGGTAGCACCGGCATGTTTACTCATAATAAGTCTTCTTTAAACTTTTGAAAATCTGTCTAGAGACTCATGATTTAAATGGGGGTAATTACCGGAGCCCTGACACCACCGAGTTCACTCGTGTGCAGAAATTGGAATTAGGTGCTGCACTAAGCAATGTCATGTAATTGTTTTAAGTTCTATGGCTGTATGAATCAGTCACTTCTGGCTTTTTAAAGAAACCATAGTTAAACAATTTAGAGGCTGCTATGTTGTGTGAACTCAGCCTTTTTTTTTACCATGATGTTCAAATGTCAAACTACTGCAATTTCTGGACTGTAGGACATCAACCCAAGCTAATTCAGAGTAAATAAATATAGGCTTGTTCTAGAGAGTGCTTTCGTCTGCTTCTTCTGCATTGTTGGTGAGCAGATTTCACAAGAATCCTTATACTCAGAGGCTTTGCCCCCATAGCTGTAGGGAGTAAAAGCTCTTGCCCATATCTTTCTATGGTATCCTTTCTATTTCCAAATTTGAGGTTCATGCAGGTACATTTTATAATCATTGTTTTTAAGGGATGTTAGGTCTTCATTGACATTCTGGGTTACAAAACATAGTTGCCAAGCCAGCATATGTGGAAAACTTTGACTTAGATGTGTTGTTTTATGGTTTATTGTTCTTTTTTTATAATTTATTTTCTATAGCTATCTCCTTCCTTCCTTCCTTCCTCCTCACCCCTCCCCTCCCCTCCTCTCCCTTCTTTCCACACTCCCTCCCTTCTTCTTTTCTTCCTCCTCTCCTCTTCCCTCCCCTTCTTTCCACACTCCCTCCCTTCGTCTTTCCTTCCTCCTCTCCTCTCCCCTCCTCTTCTCTTCCCTCCTTCCCTTCCTTTCTTGACCATAATAAAAACATTTCAATTTCATTATGCTATGCAAAGTCATTCCAAGAGAAATGAGATTAAGGAAGGCATCCTATCTCTTTGTTTTCATATTCTGGTATGAAGTCATTTGTGGCCATCATTTCCTCCAACCATCCCCATCATTTAGGCATTCAAAGGTCTCCTGATTCTGTCAAAGATTTTCTTTTTCCTTTCTCCATGTAGATTTGGAACTACCAGCCACAAGAATTTGAGCTTACTCTGCTGAGCACCTCCCAGCTAGCACCTTCTGTATAAACTGGGATTAGTAGTAAACCCAGCAGCGTTAGGGAACACCAGAATGGAAAAGGCTGATACAGAATCAAGGGTGGGCTGCTGGGGGCTCGCAGGGGTTCAGGAGAGCCCCTAGCTAAGATTCTGTGCAGTTTGGAGAATCCCCAAATCAGTGGGGGGATTCAAAAATTTTTACTAGCGGTTCTGTGGGTGTGGCTTAGTGGGCATGGCTTGGTGGGCGTGGCAGGGGAAGGTTACTGCAAAATCCCATTCCCTCTCTACCCCACTAATCTGCTTTCAGCTCCGTTCTCCTATGCAGGGCAACCAAAGAAGACCCAGCCAATCAGCTGGGACTCAGGAGGAAGAGAATAGATGGAGGCAGGGCCAATCAGAGGCAGTATTTATAGTGGTTCTCCGAACTACTCAAAATTTCCGCTACCAATTCTACAGAATTAGTCAGAACCTGCTGAATGCCACCTCTGCCCAAAATCCCATTCCTGGCTGGCCCCACCCACCCCTCCCCTCCCAGGAGTCCCCACATGGCCAATTTTGGATGCAGGTAAGTGCAGAGCACGCACAGAGGCTCAGGGAGGGTGAATAACAGGCATCCTGGAAGTTCGGGAATGCGGAAGGAATTTCCATATTGCTGTGCTCTTTCCACTGGCTCAGGTTTGAAAGTTCAAATGAGCCAATTACAGCACAGCTGTAGTTTGAATCTACCAGCTTTCTTAGCCCCACCCCTTCTGGCTCAAAGGTATATAAGGAGCTGCCTCACTGACAGTTACTCAGTTCCAAGATAGTTCCAAGATCAGTTCCAAGATTGTTCCAAGGTCCAGACAGTTCCAAGCAGCTGTCTGTTCCAAGCAGGAGACAGTTCTGGCTAGTTCTGTGTTTGGTTCTGGCAAGCGACAACTTCATAGCTGGAAGTGCTTAGCCTCCCCTTTCTGAGGAAAGGACTCTTGGAACTCCGGCCACATAGGTGGTCGTTAAGACTTATGGTCTCTAAGGACTCTCAGAAGAAGCACAGGCTACTGGTATGCTTCCTTAGAATATTTATTTGTTTTTACTCTTTGTAATCAATAAATAAGTTCTGGATTGAACTTTTTTGGGCTCAACTCTTTTCAGATAACTTCACTATAGATTAAGGTTTATGAACCGTCGGTTTCTTAACCTCCAACTTTATTCTGACAGAAAGGCTGGAAATGAGCCCATTTCTGGCTTCCAGAGAGCCTCCAGAGCCTGGGGAGGGCATTTTTGCCATCTGGGAGGCTTGAGGAAAGCCTCTGAAGCCCAGGGAGGGCACAAACACCCCTCTGCCATGGTGCAGGAGGCTGACTAGGCCACGCCCACCATGGCCACATCCACCCAGCAACCAGGCAGAGAACCCACTGCTAAAATTTTTGAAGCCCAGCCCTGAACAGAATGAATGATGTACCAAAATGAAATAACACTTCCAGGCAGCCATTGTGTCTTCCACCTACTCCCCAACTAGACTGAAGCTTGTCCATTCAAAGTAGGAAGAGATATACATTTCAAAGCAGGAAGAGATATACATTTAACATTCTTCCTATTGGTTGGTCAACTTCTCTGTTTCTGATCACCACCAAAGGAAACAACTCACCATCATAAAGCTGGACTTTTGCTCGGGGGCCAGCAAGCAAACCCAATGAGTTTGTTCCCAGTAATCCAGTTTCACCAAGTCGAAAGCAATGGCTTCCGGAATAGCCAGGATGATGGCTACAGCCCAAATGAAAGTCACTTCCACCGCCTTCCACAAAGGGATTCCAATGCCCTGAATCCGGCTCCAGGAAGCCACTGCTCGGTACCTAGAGGAGAAATGAAGGAGACGCTATTTACCAGAGGAAAAGGTTATTCAGTAAAAACGGGAAATGCTCCAAAGAGTTTATTACCGGTCTATGCTGAGAGCACAAAGGCTGAGGACAGTGATGCCAACAGAGGCCTTCTGTATGAATGGCACCAGTTTGCAGATCTGCACCCCGAACGGCCAATCTTCTGCAAGAAGCTGGGAAGAAAAACAAAGGAAAGAAACTCAGCATTATTTCTCCACAGTGAGCTGTGGTGGCGCAATGGTTAGAGTGCAGTACTGCAGGCTACTTCTGCTGACTGATGGCTGCCTGCAATTTGGCAGTTCAAATCTCACCAAGCTTAAGGTTGACTCAGCCTTCCATCCTTTTGAGGTGGGTAAGAGGACCCAGATTGTCGGGGGCAAAATGCTGGCTCTGTAAATTTGTCACTACATTCTTTTTGATTTGTCTGCTAAGCGTCTAGGCTCAGATTTGCAGGCAGCTAACCAGAGCCTGCTAGAATATTGTTATCATGTCTCCATAGCAACATGAGATAAGTCTGTCTTGTGGTGCCTGATTTACTGTGCATGCTTGAAACAAAAGTTTACTGTGTTTTTTCTTCACTTCCTGTAACTTTTTTGTATGCCTGTGTGTGCTTAACTCCCGGTAATGTAATCAGTTAGGTTTGTTATTTTTGTTAATAAAAATACGTTTCTTAGATTTTTGGGGGGTATTATTTAATCGAAGTATACAGCAAAAGAAAGGCATGGTCCATCATCTCTAATTAGCAGAGATTTATTGAAGCTGTTTTGTATGCTTTGACAAAATTGCTTACGGAGGGCTGTAAAAGCACTGTGAAGCAGTATAGCCTTCCTCCCTTCCTCCCTTCTTCCATCCATCCATCCATCCTAACCAGCTCAAGGTCAACTCAGCCTTCCATCCTTGCTTTTTTTTTTCCTCTCTCAGCTGATCATGGGAGGCTTTTTTACTACCAGTTCATCCAAACTGGTCCGAACTGGTAGCATACCACCACTGCTATCACTATCATTAAAACAAGACATATTGTAGGAAATGACCAGGCAGAGGGGGAATCAAACATATCATCAGTTTGGAATCTCTACACCCTCATAAGATATCTAAGTCTTCCCCACTTTCCCCTTGAAATCTGTTGACTCTTATCTGGTGCTAATTTGCCTTGACTGTTACTTATTGAGATTCTTATTGGGAAGGAAGCATGAAATAAAGCTGTAGTAATTTTGAATGCTATCTTTTGAGCAACTAGGATGATTAAAGGCCTGGAGACTAAAACATGAGAAATGATTGCAGGAACTGGATATGGCTAGTCTAATGAAAAGAAGGACTTGGGGTGACATGATAGCATGTTCCAATATTTGAGGGGATGCCACAAAGAAGAGGGAATCAAGCTATTCTCCAAAGCACCAGAAGGCAGGACAAGAAACAAAACCATAGGTGCATGCATCAGTGGAAGACCAGGAGGTTCACTAACACTGGCACTCAGAGACAGGACAGACACCTGTCTGAAATGGTATGGGATCTCCTGCTTGAGCAGGGAGTTGGACTAGAAAACCTCCAAGGTCCCTTCCAGCTCTATTCTGATTGATTGAGGCAAACCATTTGTATACCACGTATATACTTTTCTCCATCCTGATTCTTGACTTCTTGCACCTGACCCATATCTTTAAAAATCCTAGAAAAATGGGGATTTAACCTCAAAGCTGCCAGGTGTCCCTGTAAACAGGATTAAGAAGGCTAGTCTTAATTGTAATTCAGGAATGGCTGACAGTCAGTTGAGGGTCATTGGGACAGGGCTTGTCCACCCTCTCCAGATTTAATTAGTTCTTTCCCTGCAGATTCCTGCATTTGATCAAACATGAGTCTTTCCTTTCTCATGAATGAATGGCGGTTGCATGTTTACATATGTTGCATTTCTGGATAATCTCCTGACCTGAACAGAAGCCAGGGAAAAATACTAAAATGTCAACAAGCCTGAGCAAATCAATCTACATTTATCCCTCTGCAATGCAGGAACATAAATACGTTGTACACACATAAATAAGTCTCCGATGACCCCATAAGAATGTGAGATGGGATGGGCAAAATTTGCAATCCTATCAGTAGTTTTGACCAATGCCCTGTAAGAAGTGTACAGTACCACCACTGTGAACACTGTGTAACTAGGGCCTTGGTGGCTCAGGCTGTTAATTGCCTGCACTTAAGTTCCAGCTGCCTACAACTGCTGTAGACTCGAATCCCACCAGGCTCAAGGTTGACTCAGCCTTCCATCCTCTCGGCGTAGGTAAATTGAGGACCCAAGATTGTTGGGGGCAATTAGCTGACCTTGTAAAAATGCCGCTTAGTAATAAGCAGGCATATACAATGGAATGAAGGCTATTGCTGAGCACACTGGGTTGTATCCCAAAAATTGTAAGCCGCCCTGAGTCTCCAGAGAAGGGCGGCATATAAATGTAATTTAAAAAAAATAAAAAATAAAAAAAATAACTAGGTTGAAATGGCAGCTAGTATTCTAGTAAAATCAGTTAAGCTTCTTTCAAGCCTTAGTTAATGTATTTATTTTTACCCTGCCTTTATTATTTATATACTGTAAGTAACTCAAGGTGGCAAACACAGCTAATAGATTTTCCTCCTTTTTACCCCACCACAACAACCTATTGAGGTGGGTTGAGAGTTGGGAGAGAAGCATTGGCCCAAGGTTACCTAGCTGCAGGAGTTCACAGGGATTCAGGAGAGCCCCTGTGCAGTTCAGAGAACCCCCAAATCCCACTTCTGGCTGGCCCCGCCCACCCCACCATGCCCCTCCCAGGAGTCCCCACGCGGCCTGTTTTGGATGCAGGTAAGTGCAGGGCACGCGCGGAGGCTCAGGGAGGGCGAAAAACAGGCCTCCCAGAAGTTCAGGAAAGCTGAAAATGGGCCCATTTCCAGTCTCCAGAGGGCCTGTTACTAGTGAGAAACGACTAGTATTCAAGGCAGATATTAAAATCTGCAGGGAATCCTTTACCATTACCTACTTAAATATCTCTCAAGGAATACTTGCCTGGAGAGATATCTAAAGCCCCCTAACCTAGTAACATCCCCCCAAATTGTGAAGATTATTCTGTACGCATCAGTGGCAATTAGGGTGTCTTGCAGATTGGAGTTTTAATGGATGTTTCATTTTTTTGTACTGTGTGAGATTGGATGGTAGTCCTTTGCTTAAACTGATTTTTTAAAATAATTGTAGACTGCCCAGAGTCTGAAATCATGTGGTAGACAAATTGATGTATAAGTCATTGAGGTTTCTCTGAGAACTATTTGTAATATGTGGAATGCTTCCAAATAAAGCTTATGATAAGGTGAATGAAGAATGAATAAAGAACCCCAGATTTAATCAGTGTAAACAAGATTTATGAACTCAATAAGTGTTTGTTTGTTTTTTAAAAAAATTCCATGTAAATTACATTAAGAAATGTTTGCTGTAGGAAACTTAATCATTAAAAGACTGCTTTCTTTTAGATTTAACTGAAAGCATGTGTTTTGGTTGATTTTTTTTACTTGCTTGTCTGAAGAAATAACAACTGGAATAATTCAAGCAAAGAGAGAGAAAAATATTGTTGTCATTGTCTATTGAGTAATGAAAGATTTTTCTTCTTTGTTTTATGTTTTGAACACTTTGTTCCAATTTCAGAACCACTGTTCTTTCACACTAAACGTTACAACCTTGTGATTCGCTGGTGTGATGAAAGATGAATTACAAGGATTATCCCAATTTTAAAATCTCGATGATTATCTAACTCTACTTCAACGGCCAGAATATGTAAAGTAGACCATGAGGGGCTCACTTATAATTTTGGGAATACGTATGCCAATCTCTCTATTTGTCATCTTTATCATTTTTATTTTATTATATAAAATACAAATAAAATAAAATAAAATAAAATAAAATAGGAAATTACAGGAGGGAAAGGGAGCGGGGAAAAGGGGGTTGTGAGATACAAGGAGGAAGAGAAAAAAGAAAGAAAAGGGGGCATTGATTTCCAACTCTTCCTAGCACGGTATAAGATAAATACACTTCAACCTCTACTTTTTGCTTTTACACATTAATATATAACTAGCCATTTCTATAACACCAAGGGACCATGGTGCTCTTCTGATCCAGTCAGGAAACCCTATACCATTTCAGACAAATGGTTGTCCAGTCTCTTCTTAAAAACCTGCAGTGTTGGAGGCGTTGTTTAATTGGCTAATTCTATCAGAAAATTTCTCCTTAATTCTAGGTTGCTTCTCTCCTTGATTGATTTCTACCCATTGCTTCTTGTCCTGCCTTCAGGTGCTTTGGAGAATAGGTTGACCCCCCGCTTCTTTGTGGCAGCCCCTGAGATATTGGAATACTGCTATCATGTCACTCCTGCCTTAAGAAAGTTCAAAACATCCTCAAAGATCCATCTCATCCTGGGCACCCTTTTTTTGAACTATTACCATCTGGCAGACGGTACAGGATAATAAAAACAAGGACAAATAGGCTGAAAAACAGCTTCTATCCCAGGGCAGTAACTCTATTGAATTCTACTATATAGTGCAATATTAATGCAATATCAGGGGTTTTCAGTTCAATTGTATAGAATGTGAAGGATGTGTGTTTGTGTTTATTTTCATGGTCATAGTGTGCATTGAGGATAGTGTTTGATTTTGTCGTTCAAGGTGCAATGACAATAAACCAAACCAAACCAAACCAAACTAAACTAATCAATGTTGTCTTCCCTGTGACAACCCTTTAAGTAGTGGAAGATGGCTATTAGATCTCCCCTAAGCCTTCTCTTCATTAGGCTACACATACACATCCCATTTTTTATTGGACTGTACCAGTGGTGGGATTCAATTTTTTTTACTACTGGTTCTGTGGGCGTGACTTGGTGGGTGTGGCAGGGGAAGGATACTGTGAATCTCCAGTCAGAGATGGTATTTGCCGGTTCTCTGAACTACTCTAAGTTTCCGCTACTGATTCTCTGGAACTGGTCAGAACCTGCTGAATACCACCTCTGGGCTGTATCATTTCAAACTATAGGTCACAGAAGCAGCTTGCCAGGTTAGATGGCCAGTTCTCTGATAAGGACCATTGGCATCCCTGCAGTTCAGACCCATTTTCAACTCCCTTTATAACATCTGATCAGCTTCTGTCTGTTGAGCTACAGAACAATAACTAATAATCACTTGACATCAGGGATCAGATCTGGAATTTTCTGAGGCTACTACATGGGGTGTACCAATTTATATGGACTCTTCCTGGCTGCATCCCAAGCAGATGCATCTTTTTATGTCATGCATATGCTACCATTACCAACCTTATATCTTAGCATCTGTTGACTTCTTCTCACTGATCAATCAAGTGGAGCTGGATTTGAAAGTAAGGGCATCATAGCAACGTGATAAACCCAGTTGAATAGCAATCGTAAGCTATAAGTAGATGAATACAATAAATAAATACCTTATACACATTAACGGGCAAAGCAATGAGGATGTAGAAGAGGTCTCCAAGAGCAAGGCTGGCAATGAGGACGTTGGGACCGTTTCTCATGCACTTATTCTTATAGATGATCCTTAGCAGGGTGGAGTTTCCAATAATGCCCACGATGAAGATAGTGCAAGAGACAAAGGTGTTGATGTACTTGAAGACTTCCCGGATTTCTGTTCGCTTCGCACACATGACTGGTAGTGGAGCTGGTGGGATGGCATCTCCAGAAAAGTCCTTTGACTTGTTGGAGGGGACTTTCTGATCTGGGAAGACACCTGCTTGGATAATTTTGAAAGTTGGTACTATTCCCAGAATCTCCAAAGATATGGTGCTGTCTTTGAAGCTGTTGGCCATCTGGCTGGAGACACCCAACATCAGGCAGGAGACCAACACTAGAGTAGTGAGATGTCTACCCATGGGGAAGCCAAGGTCAAAAACCCACACAGTTTTGTGTGTGTTGAGCATAGCAGGGTTAATGATGTCTCCTAAGACCTCCTATTCTCATCTGCAGGTGGAAGACACTTACAAGAATCTGGATAACAAGAGAGAAAATTTAAAAAATTGATATTGATATAAGCATTAATTTTCCATTAGATTATTGTTCATAGAAGATAAGGATAAGCAACCCACAGCCCAGATTTCTTTTATACCCCTGATGGTTTGGGGTATAAATTGCCATAGAAATTTGGTTTGATGAATTGCCATAGAAATTTGCCCATAAAATTGATAAACTAAATCCTAGGGATGCAGATAAATAGGTATCTGCTTCTGTAGCTTCTAGAGGACTAGAAATCAACTAAAAAAAATAGAATATGTGGCATTCCAAGTTAAAAGAAAAATGTTAGAATTGACAGATGACAAGGTGATGTTTACAGTTCCTGGAGCAAATAGGAAACTGGGCACGCACAGTCTTACAAGTGTTATTTCCTCCTCCTGATAGAATAGACCCCTATGGATCTACTGATGGAAACTACACATGATCTGGGGAGGAACTAAAGTCCTTCCCTCCATTGTCACTAGGAGCATCTATTGTACCAATGAAGGTGGAAGCCAGTGGTGGGATTCAAATTTTTTTACTACCGGTTCTGTAGGCGTGACTTGGTGGGCATGGCAGGGGAAGGATATTGTAAAACTCAATTCAGAGGTGGGATTTGCCGGTTCTCCGAACTATTCAAAATTTCCACTACCGGTTCTCCAGAACTGGTCAGAACCTGCTGAATGCCACCTCTGGTGGAAGCGAGACCATCTGGTGAACTAGCAGCTATGTTCTTTCTTTACTTGCTTGTATTCCAACTAATGAAATTTTACTTAAGAAGGTTTTCACCAAGAACTACATTTGGCATTTATGTCAGTAATGTTCCTCAAGAACTCAACATTATTAACTTCAATTACAGACAAGGCCATTCTTTAATAACAATGGATAGCACAAAGCAAAACCTATTTTCCCCTTAATAATTATTCAGATGCAGTACTGCATTCTAACCACTGCACCACCAGAGCTGTGTTGGCTTAGTGGATAGAATGCATTATTGCAGGCTAAACTCACCGCTTACTCTAGGACCGTGATGGCGAACCTATGACACACATGCCACAGGTTGCACGCGGAGCCATTTGTGCGGCCACGCGAGCCCAAGCCAAACTTACTTGCACTGTGCATGCGCATGCCTCCCAGCTGATTTTTGGCCTGTTTGAGGCCTTTATCGGCCTCCCTGAGAAGGGAAGCCTCTTCAGCCTTTGGAAGCTGAAAAATGGGCCTGTTTCATCACTTCCAGTATTTCCAAAGGCTGCAGAGGCTTCCCTCGAGCTTCCAGGAGGGTGAAAACGGCCTGCCCCGGTATTTCCGGAAGGCCTGTTTTTCGGCCTCCCGAGGCCACAGAGGCTTCCCTTGAGCCTCAGGGAGGCCGAAAAAGGCCTCAAACGGGCTGAAAATCAGCTGGGAGGTGTGCACATGCGCAGTGCAGGTAAGGGGGGTGTTGCGCGCACATGAGCAGGGGGCAGGGCGCATTGCAATGTAAGTGCCGGTATGTGCGCACTTTCGGCACACCACAACAAAAAGGTTCGCCATCACTGCTCTAGTTCAATTCTGAGTGGCTCAAGGTTGACTCAGCCTTCCCTCCTTCCAAGGTCAGTAAAATGAGGGCTCAGATTGTTGGGGGCAACAGGCTGATTCTGTAAACTGCTTAGAGAGGGTTGTAAAGCACTGTAAAGGGGTATATAAGTCTAAGTGCTAGTGCTATATAAGGGCCATAGTGGCGCAAGTGATATGAATGTAGTATTGCAGGCTAACTCTGCCCACAGCCAGGAGTTCAATTCTGACCTGCTCAGAAATGATTCAGCCTTCTATCTCCCAAGGTCAGTAAAATGAGGACCCAGATTGTTGGGGGCAAGATACTGACTCTGTAAAATGCTTGGAGAGGGCTGTAAAGCACTGTAAAATGGTATATAAGTCTAAGTGCTAGCGCTATTTCAAGTCCCATCAGCCACAGTCGGCATGTCTTATGGCAAAGGCATATGAAAATTCTCCTGTGTATGGGATATTAAGTTATATTAAGGTTATTCGTAATATCTAGTTGGGTTTGATTAAGGCATGATATCATCAAAATATGTTGAAGCTAGTTCTGAATGCAGGAGGTCAAAACAAGGGACACTGTCTCGGTTATTAAAAAGAAGAAACATCTTCAGTTAAAGATAAATAATGAACTATTATTATAATAATATTATAATAAAGTTCAAAATCAGATACAAAAATTTATGCCATCAGATAAAGACTGAATACACCAATTATCACATTAAACAAGAGGAAAACCTTCTACGCACCAATTCCACCAGAGCTTTCTACCATTTTGTAAACAACAAACAAAAACTCAAGGTCCATCCCACCCCTGAAAGGACCTAATGGTACAGACTGCAACGACGACACCATTAAAGCCAACCTCTTTAACACATTCTTTGGCTCAATATTTGTAAACAACAATGGCTCATGCCCAGTATTTCCTAGTCAAACCACAGACAACTACAATGATATCGATTTTACAGAAGACAATGTTGAAAAAGCACTACATAAAACCATCTCTATCTACTGGACCGGATGAAATATGGGCCTACTTCTTAAAAAAGCCATCCGCTGCCATAGCCGAACCTCTAAGCATAATCTTGAAAAATCTTTCAGGACCACCTCCTTGCCAAACCTATGGTCACAAGTCACGGCCATCCCCATCTTCAAAAAGGGAGACCCCAGTCTAGTTGAAAATTACAGACCAATCTCTTTATGCTGCATCACCTGTAAAGTCATGGAATCAATTATTAACCAATCCGTTATCCTCCACTTAGAGACAAACAACCTACTCTCAACAAACAATATGGTTTCAGAAAAAAACTATCCTGTAATCTGCAACTCTTACACTGCAAAAACATATGGACTACACAACTCGATCAGGGCAAAGCAATAGACGCAATCTTCATAGACTTCTGTAGCCTTCGATTCAGTGGTACTACTACTAAAACTAAAATCTTATGGTATCTCTGGACAACTGCATAACTGGATAGAAGCATTCTTGGCAAACAGACAACAAATGGTCAAAATTGGGAGCGTCTTATCAAATTCTGTACCTATCAACAGTGGTGTCCCCCAAGGCAGTGTTCTAGGACCAACTCTCTTCATACTCTACATAAATGACCTCTGTGATCATATTAAGAGCAACTGCATTCTCTTCACTGATGTAAAGCTATTCAACGCCACAGAAAATACTGCTATTCAAAAAGACCTCGACTATGCATCAGAATGGTCAAAAAAATGGCAACTTCAAATCTCAACAAATAAATACTCTGTCTTACATATTGGCAAAAAAAATCAGAAAATAAAATACAAGCTGAATAGTCAAGACCTTGTTGATGATCCAAACTCTGTCAAGGACCTTGGAGTACTCATCTCTAATGATCTGTGCTAGAGCCCACTGTAACTACATAGCCAAAAAGGCATTAAGAGTTGTTAACCTAATCCTATGTAGCTTTTTCTCTGGTAATATCACACTACTAACTAGACCATACAAAACATTTGCTAGACCAATACTTGAATACAGCTCATCAGTCTGGAACCCGCATTATGAATCTGATATTAATATGGTTGAGAAAGTCCAGAAATATTTCACAAGAAGAGTTCTCCACTCCTCTACTTGTTGCAGAATAGTTTATGCCACCAGACTCGAAATTCTAGACCTAGAAAACCTAGAACTACACCGCCTTCGGTCCAATCTTAGTATACAAAATTATACATTGTAATGTCCTACCTGTCAATGAATACTTCAGCTTCAACCATAACAATACAAGAGCACACAATAGATACAAACTCATGGTTAACTGCACCAAACTTGATTGCAGGAAATACGACTTCAGCAACACAGTGGTTAATGTCTGGAATACTCTACCTGACTCTGTGGTTTCTTCCCCAAACCCCAAAAACTTTAACCTCAGACTGTCTACTATTGACCTCATCCCTTTCCTAAGAGGTCTGTAGGGGGTGTGCATAAGCACACCAACATGCCTACCATCCCTGTCCTATTGTTTCTTTTTTATTTTTCTTATATGTATCCATTTCATGTATTCATGAAATACTTATACCTGTTATCTTATAATCGCTTGACAAACTAAATAAATAAAAATAAAAAAATAAATCTTCTCCTAGCCTACAGCTTGTTTATGTTCAAATTCCCATTTTATTACCTTGGCCGGATGGTCAAAGGAAGGAATAATCCTTGCATTGAAGTTCTACACTCCAGTTTTCCCTTTCACCAAAATTAGTTCTTTGGTGCGGCTTGCTGGGTAGAGGTGTTTAGAACCAAGAGCTTCCCAAATCTGGGGCCACAAAGAAGATGCAGCCAAAGATGCTAAATTCAATTTGCTCAAACTGTCCTTCAACAGTTCTTATTTAGGGCTTACAGCCAATAACATGAGACCAAGGAGCAGAGAAAATTGGATGGACAGGGTAAGTTTGGTCATGTGGGAGGAGAATAACACAAACAAGTTGTATGCTTCAGGCAAGGGGAAGGCAGAGGAGGGGGCAGTTATGGTCAGAGGAGTCTCATGTTCAGGAAGCAAGCTCATCTGATTTTCAGCAATGGATTATTGATACTTGTTTTGCTTTTCAACGTTTCAATTGGGATCTTTGTTATTGTTGTCTTCTGATGAAAGAGCAAGGATTGTTATGCACATGAGATAATCTTCCTCTGTTTTTTCCTCTCTCTTCCTTGCCCCTTACTTTTTTGCCCCCTTTCCTTCTGTTTTGGTGGTCTAGTGTTAACCCCAATTTTGATTATCAGTGTTGAAAGAAATGACACAATACAAACTAATGAGGCCAATGGCCTTAAAATCTCGCAACTAAACACTTCTTACAAGGAGGATTGTAAAATAGTGCTGAATGGGGATATGCTTCTTTCTCATCAACATTTTCACCCAAATGAAATGGAAAGAAAGAGACCTTTATTTTTAGAAAAGGGCATATCTGTCATTTTTATGTTCCCATTTTGGCATGTTAAGTTTTACTTGTAAACTCTTTCTGCAAATATTTTTATAATGCTGCTTGTGTGTCATTTTCCGGTCAGGTGCGAAGAATCAGGACTACATGATAAATGGAATTAAGTTGATTTAGTGCTCAGGCTTATGTACAGGAATCTGGTCAAATAACAGTCAGCACTAAACTGGCCCTAGATAAGTAAGTAGAATGCAAGAGGGATTGGGAACGTAATGATTCCAGGCTGATTCCTCTCTTGACTCTGCCCTGGGCTCTACCACACTTTCTCTCTCTATGTAGGAATTTCCCCCGATATACGTTTATCTATATATCTACTTATATATAGTGACGGATCCAGGGAGTGATGTGGTGGCCTAGAGGTGGATCTCTCACCTCACAATCAGGAGGCTGTGAGTTCAATCCTAGGTAGAGGCAGGTATTTTTCTCTCTCTCTGGGCACACTGAGAACATATCTGCTGAACATAACTCCTCATTGGCAACAGGAAGGGCATCTGGCCAGTAAACACTTTGCTAGCTCCATTTAGTTGCCCAGACTCCACCCCTCAAGGGTTTATAGGGTCGGTAAAGATGATGATGATATAGTGATGATAGTATTATGATTACTACAGCCTTCCTCAAAGTCTGATACATCCTCTGCATTATCTTCAAAGGTGTGGACCAAGTCCCAGATTTCATAATGCAGATCTGGAGAATGCGTCAGGTATGAGAAAGCTAGACTAGAACAGAGATAGAATCCAAACGATTCTCCATGATAGAGAAAATTGTAACTAGGTGACTTGAATACCTGGATAGTTGCTTAACCTGTTGCTAGTTCAAGGATAGATGTTAGGCTCAAACCCAGGGATGACACACAGAAATCCAATCCAGTTCAATTCTTCATTTGCTTACATCTAATGGACAGAATCTTGCCAGACTAAAGCTTTTCCTATTAGATATATATTAAGAGGTTCTTACGCTATAGCTCCTCTGATTTCCTTCTCACATTCCGCATCCAGCTCAGGACTTCACAGTCTCTTAATCTGGGCCTCCTTCTGGGAAAGCATTGTGTTGCCAAATGCTTCCTCCAGATACATTCCATCACAATATGCTATCCAAAGCAGAGGTGGTATTCAGCCAATTCTGACAGGTTCTGGAGAACCGGTAGTGGAAATTTTGAGTAGTTTGGAGAACCGGCAAATACACCTCTGACTGGTCCCGCCCCCATCTATTCTCTGACTCCCATTGAATCGCAGCTGATTGGCTGGGTCTTCCTTGGTTGCCCTGCACAGGAGAACGGAGCTGGAAAGCAGGTTAGTGGGGTGTGGAAGGAAATGGGGTTTTTGCAGTAACTTTCCCCTGCCATGCCCACCAAGCCATGCCCACCAAGCCACACCCACAGAAAGGGTAGTAAAAAAAATTGAATACCACCACTGATCCAAAGCTTTTATACATTTTGCAGCATAAGCATTGTAGCTCCTCAGCATTGGTTATGATTGCTGTGTTCATAGAATTACCATTACCTACAGGCAGTCCTAGCAATTGTAACCCAGAGCATCTACAAATCACAAGGCTGAACCTTTAGCTGGTGATCTGCTGGTTCCTATTTTGAGACTGGACCAAGCAATAAATATTTCATAAACTTTTTGCCAAGAGAACTTTATATGTCAGGTTCTTTTGCCATGAACAATATCTTTCTTTTGCTGAATAACTGTAAATCTTTCTTGTTCTTTCTTGGAAATATTTTTTACTTTAATACATTTTATTAAATTTTCATCTTTAAAAAACAAATTCTTTTTTTAAATAAATTTGTTTATTCAGCATTTCAACAATTAAAAATAAATGTCCACATTTTGCAACGATATTGTAAACTTCAGCAACAGAGTGGTCAATGTCTGGAATACTCTGCCTGACTCTTCTCCAAACCCCAAAAACTTTAACCTTAGACTCTGCTATTGACTTCACCCCTTTCCTAAGGGGCATGCATAAGTGCACCAACATGCCTACCATACCTGTCCTATTGTTTCTTTTTTTCTTATTTGTATCCATTTCATGTATTCATAACCATGTTTATACTTATACTTGTTATCTAATAATTGCTTGACAAAACAAACAAACAAACAAACAAACAAACAAACAAACAGTGTTTACATTGGTTAGTAACATCCAAAGTATGTTACCCCAGGTTACATTAAATTCTTCCTTGTTCTAAACATATTTATACATATACATATATTTGCACATAAACAATATTGCTATGTGATTTTTCATTCATTATCATTTGATGCCTTTGCGTCTTTTCCTTAGCCATTTGTATCAAACATCCCATATCTTGTAATATTCTCCTTCTTCCTTATTTTTTAATAACATTGTCAGTCTGACCATTTTGGCGCATTCAAATATCTTATTAATTACTGCAGTTTCTGGGGGAGTCGTAGCCTGTTTCCAAATTCTATATACATTTTTTGCAGTTATTTGGGACATCAGTTATACCATTCTCCTGTACATACATATACATACAAAATGATTTTTTTAATGTTGCAATGCTGAAATAAATAGGATTTCTAGATGAAAAATGTTTGCATGGAATGTAGGAGAATTCTCTTGTGCCATGAATTGTAAATACACTGTTTGTAGATAGATATGATGTGGCTGATGCTAGATAACACCCAGGTAAGAGAAATTCCCAGAACCTGAAAGTAAAAAAACTGAGTTATTCAACATTCCTCAATTTTTATGGAAAGCTTTTACAATTTGGAGGATTTAGACTGAAAAAGAAGGCCAACAAATATTGTTCGGTCTACATCGTGATCTCCAGAACTTATTTATAATATTAAAAAGATGAGTTATCAGACTCATCTTCATATCTTCGAAGCAATCCACTATCCAGATGATGGTTGATCAACAATGGGAAAAAGTAGGGTAGACTCCCTCCAACTTTTTTGTTTGCCTGTCCCATGAAATCTATTGCTTTGGCTTCCTATCAAATAAATGAAGAGAAAACTGACATCAGAACTGTAACGTTCAACCACCAGTAGAAGAATATTTCAACCTTAGAACCTTCTGTCATTGATCGAAAAGGGCCTTCGCCAGAACAAAGGAAGTTCAAAGCCAGCTCAGAATGAATGATGACTGAGTTATAATTCATCAAAAGGTTCTGTTCCAATCCCTGAAACTGTGCTGGTATAAAAGTTCATTTCTTAAAAAAAAAATCACGTCTCATGAGAATTGGCTTATTATCCAATACCAAGATAACTGGATTATCAACAATTGTTTTATGAGTAATTGCAATTAACAATACACTTTCACCTATCACGTTTTCTTCATTTCTTTCTGTTTAGTTTCCCTAGTTTACAGTTCCTTATCACCACCACTATACTTATAGATACTTACAATTTGGGAAAAAAGAATAATTTATGTACCTAATGACATGGACTCTCGTGGGCTGGACAATCAAGAAATTGCAATGATTTTCATGTTTATAAAACACAAGCCGAATATAACCAATTTTTAAAAAAGGCTTTTGAAAAAAATCTGATTTTTATAATGGTTAAGTTGCAAATGAGTAAAAAAAATCTAAGATTTATATGAAAGTACGCAGTACAAATCGTATAAATAAGAAATCAAGAGATGTCTGCAGAAAAATAAAAAAATGGTATCTAAACTGATGAGTATGAAAGATACAGATGTTCTATTTTTGAAATTAGGAATAGCAACACCAAAACTGGTGCTTTCTAAAAAAAAATTCCAATTCGCATAATAAGAACGGATAAAGCGTGTTTGGAACTCTTAAGTTAAATCAAATTGGTGGGTTGTTTCCCCATTTCCAACTGTCTCAATATATTTAACCGAACAGTGAGAATAATTAACAGGTAGAACAGCTGGCCTTCAGAAATTGTGGGTGCTTCATCACTGGAGCCTTTTAAGAAGAGACTGGACAGTCACTTGTCTGAAAGGGTCCATTCAGCAGGGGGTTGGATTGGAAGACCTCCAAGTTCCCTTTCTTCTCTTCTCTTCTCTTCTCTTCTCTTCTCTTCTCTTCTCTTCTCTTCTCTTCTCTTCTCTTCTCTTCTCTTCTCTTCCCTTCCCTTCCCTTCCCTTCCCTTCCCTTCTATTCTATTTTCTCTCCTCTCCTCTCCTCTCCTCCCCTCCCCTCCTACTTTACTCTACTCTACTCTACTCTACTCTACTCTACTCTACTCTACTCTACTCTACTCCCTATTATGTTCTATTCTGTTCTACTCTATTATTCTATTCTATTCTATTCTATTCTATTCTATTCTATTCTATTGGTCGTCAACCAGTGGGCCAGAGACCACTGGTGGTCCGTGAGAAAATTTTGGTGGTCCGCAGAGAGATGACATCCCCAAAGCAATTAATCCAGGCTGCACGGGAACACAAGGCTGTGCCACACACATGGCTTGCGGGAACCACAAGGCTTGCGTCGCTTGCATTGTGAACAACATGAAGTAGTGAGGGGAGGGGGAAAGGGCAGAGGGGAAACTTGCCTCACTTGCCCCATGTGTCTGGCCTGGCCACCAGGCTGCTTCTTTCTGCTTCTTTCTTCTTCTGCTTTTGGTTGCATGCAAGGAAAGCAGCAAAAGTCTTTCTCTCCCCCAAACTCCATCAGAAATGAGTCTTTGGGACCCTGCAAGGCCTCCTGCTCCAAGAGGCTGCACCAGCAAAGACTCATTTCAAGCAGAGTTTGGGGGAGAGAAAGAAAGACTTCTGCTGCTTCTGCTGCTTTCCTTGCATGCAGCCAAAAGTCTCTCTCTCTCTCTCTCCCCCTGAAAACAGAGCTGGAGTCCCTGCAATCCCAAATAAAGAATGATTGATCGGTAGGAAAATGGGGGTGGGGAATTTTCCTGCAGACTTTTTTGGGGATTTTCCCAGAGTGTCTGGTCAACGGGATTTAAAATCATGAGTTTGGTGGTCCCTGAGGTCCAAAAGGTTGATGACCCCCTGTTCTATTCTATTTCTGTTCTGATGATCCTTCAGAGACCTTTTCAGATTTTTGCATTAAATGCATCACGGTCCAATTGACAATCAGGTGCAGAGATTTCAAATGCTTTGGGAGGTCAGAGTTTATGTGTGTGAGACCTCTAAGATGGGTGATCCCTCAATTTTAATAGCCAGCCATCAATACCCCCACTCAACATCTAAAAACTCGCAGCGAGGGGCTTGTGTCCCAGTGATACTAGGTGCGATCGGGAAGCTCCTGGATCGCCGTAGATATCTTCTCAGCTGGACGGTCCATTTGGACCTAAACCATCCTGAAGAGACAGTGAAGGGAAAGAGCACGTCCTGTTGATCCCAGGGACATCGCAAAGTCCCTGGTTGATCCAGGAGAAGCTCTTTTTGCCAGCGGAAAAGAGGCAGCCATCAAGCTGCTGAAGCTGGGACAGCTCCGAAAGAAAGGCAAGATCGGATGAAGGTGTGTCGGTTTGGTGAGAGGTTCTTTTTTATTTACTTATTTCTGAAGAGAACACCCCAATAACTGGAAAGTGGACTTAAAGAGTAAAGAGAACAGTTTATAAGTGGCGAGATTAAGCTTTTCTTAAGATTGATGGCTTTTTTCTTCCTTTTTATCTCTTCTGGAACTATTTGATTTTAAAAGGGACTGGCTTTTCCTCTATGTAAAATAATCTTTTGTTCTGATGGTCTTTTCCCCTTTTTTTCCACCAATATTTTTGGATTAAATGCTGTTTATGATTTTAAGAACTTTTTAGAAAAGAGCAATACCAATGTGCCTTTTCTCTTTTTTTTCCTTTTTTCTTGCTCTTGAGGGGGAGGAGTGAAAGTGAAAGCACTGCCATTTAGAGGCTTGGATATACTGTATTCCTTTCTTCTTCATTTGTTTATCTATGTGAGCTGCATTCAAGGACATAGAGTTCCTTCTTAAAAGAGATAGTGGGGTGAGCACGATGGATTGTATACACAGGTGCCCATCTGTGAACTATTGATAGCAGAACTCAGAGTTGGAACTGAAAGAAAGAAGACTAAAGTGACCTTGAAAATATATTCTACTGGAAATTTGATATTCTAAAAAAAGCCTTGGACATCTGGTGGCAGTAGTTTTCTTCTTTCTCTTTGGCTGGATTTGTGGCTGCTCTATCTTTTCCACCACCCCCCCCATTGATTGAATTTTTATTGTTTGGATTATCCCTTTTTCAATTTTTAGCCAGGAATTTTTCTTTTTCCCTTTTCTCTGCCTATGATTTGCTCCCCTTCTCGCTTTTTTTCTTTTTTTCATCTTGTTGATTCGCCATTGGATTAGGGTATATAAATACCTGAAGTCTCTTCCCCTTTTTTTCCTTTTTATTTTTTGAACTGGTAACCACCTGTTGTTGCTTTTGAGACCTTCCTTTTCTTCTTTACTTTTTTTCTATTTTTGTATACAAGTGGAACCAACTGGATTAAGGTGTACAAGAACCTGAAGAATTTTTTTTGTTTCTTTAATCTTTTTTATATTCCTTAATATTTTTAATTTTTACTTTTTCCCCTTTTTTGTCTACTTATTTTTATTATTTTTGGAGGGCCCTCTGCTTTTTGGGGGCCCTACTAGGAAATAACTATAAAATGAGTAGAAAAGCAATAGCTGCAAGCTCTCAATCAACAACTCCTGCTTCTTCACCATCTGGAGGTCAGCGATCAATACAGGCAATGTTGCAACAGGAAAGGGAAAAAGAGAAGGAGGATACATTACAGAAGATTTTGCAAGGAATTCAAATTCTACAGACAAAAGTAGAAAATGTTGAAAAGAGTAATGAGAATATCTCCCAAAAATTGAACAGACAAATCAAAAGGTGGAGAAGATTCAGCAGAAAATAGATCAGACGGATGAAAAAGTTGAAAATATTCAACAGAAAATTGGAAAGACAGATGAGAAAGTGGAAAATATCCAAGAGATGATGACCAAATATGATGAAAAGATTAAGAAAATTGAAGAGCAGGACGAACAAAGAGATAAGGAAATTGGAAATATCAATATCAGATTGAGTGAAGTTGAAAAAGACAGGATTGAATCATTGAAGGAGAGATGGATAGATCAGAATTTTACTTGAGATTTCAAAATGTGGAGGAAGAAAAGGGCGAAAACCTCGTTGGAAAAATGATAGAAATATTGGCAGAAGCACTAGAAATAACAAAAAAGAAAATGATGGATGGAATGGATGAAGTGTTTCGTGTACATACAAGATATGCAATGAGGAATAAGCTACCAAGAGAAGTCCATATTAGATTTACTAAGAAAATTATTAAAACACAAATTTTGCAAATGACAAGAGAAAAGACATTAAAGTATAAAGACAAAGAAATTGTGGTGCTGAAACAGGTACCAAGAAGAGTAAGGGAGACGAGGAGAGAGTACCTTTTTCTAACCAAAGAACTGCTTAGAAAAGGAATAAATTATAGATGGCTGATACCAGAAGGCCTTCTGTTTACATGGTGGGAACAAAGACATAGAATTGATATGGTTGAAAAGGTGGAATCATTTTATTATGAATATATTGGAGGAAAGGAGGAAGATACAAGAAAAGAAGAGCCCCTGATTGAACCTCAAAAGGAGTTGATAGCAGTAATTGAAAAAGAAAAGGAAAAAGAACAAGGCGCAGTAGGCGGGGTGCCCAGAGAACGAAGAGAAATAAGATCCAGCAGAGCAATAAATCCCTCTTACAAAATCTAAAATGGAGGAAAGAAAACTGGTTACGATGAATATAAATGGACTCAATTCAATCATTAAAAGAAGGAAAGTATTTCACAAATTGGAGAAATTAAAATTTGATATAATTTGCCTACAAGAGGTACATATTAAAAAACAACATGAACACGTACTGAAACAAAAAAAATTAGGAAAATTGTTTACTTCATTGGCACAATGTAAAAAAAGAGGCGTGGTTCTATATATTAACGAAATATATAGATATTTCGGCTGAATTAATTTATACAGATGATGATGGAAGAATCTTAATGGTAGAAATAATGGACAATAATACTAAAATACTTTTAATAGCAATATATGCTCCAAATGACCACCAAGAGGAATTTTATAATAAACTCCATAAAAAAATTGAACTTGGACTACGTTAATTTATGCATGATGGGAGATTTTAATGGAATAATTAATGAGCAGCTGGATTATAAATCACAAAAAGCCACAAAGAAAGCCAGAAACTACCAAAACCCTTTTTTCAAATGATAGAAGAAATAAATTTAAAAGATGCATGGAGAGAGAGAAATATAGGAAATAAACAATATACATTTTACTCAAACAGGCATGAATCATGGTCAAGAATAGATATGATATGGACATCAGCTGATCTATTTTTTAATATACAAAAATTGAAATAGAAGCAAGTATTTGGGCCGATCATAATCCAATGATTATTATTTGGAAAGGACAAAAGATGAGATCTAGATGGACATTAAACAATAAGATATTAAAGGAAGAAGATTTTAAACAGAAAATGGAGAGAGAACTGGTATTCTTTTTTAAAGAAAATAAGAAAGAGGATACATCGTTACAGAATCTCTGGGACACGATGAAGGCCTATACAAGAGGCTTGATAATTGATTATACAAGGAAAAGAAATATCAAACAAAAAAGACTTTTAAAACATTAGAAGAAGAATATAAAAACTGGAAAAAGAACTACAGAAATTTCCACAAAAAAAGATGTTAAAATCAAAATGGATATAACCAAACATAAAATGGAATTAATGGAAAAAGAAGAGCTAGCCCAAAAGATTAAAAATGCTAAACAGAATTATTTTGAGGACGCAAACAAACCAGGAAGATGGTTAGCCTATAAATTAAGAAAGGAAAGAGAATCAAGGAAAATTAGCCATTTAATAGATGAAGAAGGACATCCTTGTTACGGAAATGAAGGAAAAAAAGAATTATACAAGACTATTATGGAAAATTGTACTATCAAGATAGTATTCAAGAAGAAAAAATTAAACAATATATACAAAAGGCAAAGTTACCACAGATACCTAAAGATATCGAAATAATGTTAGAAGAGAATATAACAATGATGGAGTTAACAGAAGCCTTAAAGAAACAAAATACAGGGAAAGCACCAGGCCCGGATGGTTTACCAGTGGAATTTTATAAGACTTTTCAGGAGGTGTTAAACCTCCAATTATTAGAAGTTATGAATGAAGTCATGCAAGAGAAGAGAATACCAAAGACTTGGTCAGAAGCTTATATCACACTTATACCGAAGGAAGACACAGACTTACAACAAGTTAAAATTACAGGCCTATTTCCCTATTAAATTCAGACTATAAAATTTTTGCTTCAATTTTGGCAGAAAGACTGAAAAGATACTTAAACAACTTTATACATGTTGACCAAAATGGGTTTCTGCCAAAAAGACAAATCAAACATAATATGAGAATAATCCTGGACACTCTGGAGTACTATGAGGCACATCCTGAAAAGCAAATGGCCTTGATGTTTCTGGATGCTCAAAAAGCCTTTGATAACGTGAGTTGGCGCTTCATGTTACTACAATTGACACAAATGGGCTTTGGCAAAATTTTATACGTGCTATTGAGACTATATATTCTGAACAAACCGCAAGGGTTTTGATAAATGGAGAATTGACAGAGCCTATAAATATAAGAAAAGGGACTAGACAAGGCTGCCCACTGTCGCCCCTGCTGTTTGTGTTAACCTTAGAAGTGTTAAACAGGTGTATTAGAGAAGATAAACAAATAAAAGGAATGAAAATTAAAAGAGAAGAATATAAGTTACAAGCCTTTGCAGATGACCTGGTATTTATATTAGAGGACCCACTGGAATCAGCGCTTAAGCTAATTGAAAGAATAGAAGAGTATGGAGAAGTAGCAGGATTGAAAATTAATAAAGACAAAACAAAGATATTAACAAAGAATATGTTAGCGAGACGGAAGAAAGAATTGGAAGAAGCTTTAGAAATACAGGTCACAAGTAAGGTTAAGTATCTAGGGATATATATTACAGCAAGATGTAGTACACTGAAGGAGGATAATTACATTAAACTTAAACAGCAGATAGCGACAGACTTGGAAAATGGAAAAACTTACAACTATCGTTGATTGGGAGAATATCAACAATCAAGATTGCCTAGAATTCTATACTTATTTCAGACAATTCCAATCAGATTAGGGAAAGAGTTTTTCGAAGACCTAAATCGAATGATGTTGAAATATATATGGCAAGGCAAAAAAGCAAGAATAAAACTTAAGTTATTGCAGGATGCAAGATTAAGAGGAGGGTTTGCTTTGCCCAGTTGGGAACTATACTATCAGGAGGCAAATTTGATGTGGGTAAAAGATTGGATAACACTAAGGAATACTAGATTATTGACTCTAAAAGGACATGACTTGTTATTGGGGTGGCATGCATTCCTTTGGTATAAGGGAACTAAAACACAAGGGTATTTTAGAAGACATTATATTCGAGAAGCTTTGTTTTTAAACTGGGAGAAGATTAAAAACAACATTACTTGAAAATTCCAATATGGATATCTACTATTGAAGCCTTTTCATATCCAGTAATATATAAAAAGGAACAAACAGTTAGATATGGTGAGATATTGAATGAAAGGGGTGAACTTAAATCTATGCAAGCGTTGGAAGAACAAGGTATAAAAATGAATTGGTTTTCATATTTGCAAGTACAATCTAGATTTGATAAGGATATTAAAGTAGAAGGTATTTATAACAAGCAGATTGGGCTAGACAAAATATTGATGGGTACTGATGAAAAGGTGATTAAAAACTTTATGGATATTTTTTAGAAATTAAAATGGAAGAGGAACAAGTTAAAGAAACAATGATTGCTTGGGGAAAAATTTTGGATATGGGATTGATCTAGAGAAATGGGAAAAATTATGGTCCCAGAATTATAAAATGACAATGTCAACTGCTTATAAATTTGTATAAGATGTTTTACAGGTGGCACTTACCCCCGACGAGAATTGCAAGAATGTTTAAGAATAAATCGGATAAATGTTGGAAATGTCATCAGATACCTGGATCATATTACCATATGTGGTGGACTTGTTTGGATGCAAAAAGATATTGGACTAAAATCCACATATGGTTGGAAAAATGATACAACACATAGACTTGAAACCACAAATATTTTTATTGGGAATTATACCAGATATCTACAATAAAGAGTTGAAATATTTGATTGTAAATGTTTTAACAGCAGCTAGAATTGTATTTGCCAAAAATTGGAAGAATGATAAAATACCTATGCAGGAGGAAGTGATTAGGAAAATTATGGACTGTGCTGAAATGAGTAAATTGACATTTGAAATTAGAGAACAAGAAGATAAACCATTTTACAAGATATGGGATTTGTTTTATCAATGGTTGGATAAAAAGACTTGGTAATGCAATAGACTATATAATTTTGTAATAGAAATATAATAGGCTGATATAAAATATAATGTTGATATATATAACCATTGGATGAAAGTATAACATAAATTTTAGATTAAAAATATATCTCGTATATATGATGAAATAAATAGTTTAATTGTACACAAGTAATAATTGATAAATACATAATGTTTTATTGATAATATGAGAAATTTTCTTTTTGATAAATTGTGAGTGATGAATATGAAAGGATGACACAAAGGATTTGTAACCAACTGACACACTGTATGTATATATGGAAGATGGTTTTTATGTTTTGTATGTCCTGTTTGTATGTTTGTATCAAAAATAAAAAACTTTTTTATTAAAAAAATATCTAAAAACCCACGTACAACAGGCACCATATAAATTCCACACACAGAGAACAGCCCAAAGTACACACTCTACTCTACTAGGGAGAAGTTCCCTGAAGATGGGCTCCAATATAAGTCCAAAAGCTTGGAAGACAAAACCTCTGGTCCCTGGGATTGACTCAGATTCGATCTCAGTTTTAGTTTCTGTTGGTGTCAGCTTTAAAATTCAGCTGCCACATAATGGAAAGGGGCATGGTTCAAGGTTATTCTGTATGTCGTACTAAGAAATTCCAGATGCAGTTAATTAGTTCTTGTGATTTATGAAGTGTAGAAGTGGGAGGAGGAAAAGGTGGATTCTGTGTAACGCCCGAAAATACTTTCACTTTGGGAAATGCCTTATACGTACCAGATCTGTTCCTAATAAATCAATTGGAGAGAATATGTCTCGGAGTGATTGATATCATGGATACTTTCTGGATGCCTTACAGTTGGTTTCTCATTTTTCCATCAACAGTATAAGTTTGGTTTCTTCCATTCCTTAACTAGTAAGTTTTTAAAAGTTCACACAAAACAGCATGCTTCTTTCATGTTCTTTCTTTCAGTGGTACGACTTGCCTCCAGAAGTTTTGCATGCTCCAACACTGGAAGTTTTAAGAAGGGATTGGACAACCATTTGTTTGAAATTGTATAGGGTTTCCTGCCTGAGCAAGGAGGTTAGACTAGAAGACCTCCAAAGTCCCTTCCAAGACTGTTATTCTATTCTATTTTGCATCTGACTTTATATCCATAGGTTTTGTGAGCTGTTTCTTCTAACACAATGTAGTTCAGGGGTGGGATTCTACCAGTTCGCACCTATTCGCTAGAACTGGTTGTTAACATTTTAAGCAGTTTGGAGAACTGGTTGTTAGAAGAAATTACTGGCCTAATCCTGTAAGGAAGGCAGGAAGGAAGCATTCTGGTGTTGCTTACAGAAACTGCCTCTCTGTTAACCCTTATTACATTCTTGGCAGGACTAGACTTCCTGTCTCAGGAACTTCTCTGGAGTTTTTTTCCCCTCCTTTATTGGTACTTTGCTTGTGTGGAGTGACCATTCAAAGTTACAATGGCACTGAAAAAAGTGACTTATGACCATTTTTCACACTTACGACTGTTGCAGCATCCCCACAGTTATGAGAGGCCAGGCGAGGAGATGCGTGCCTCTAATTATGTATCTCCCAATTCACTTCAATGATTTCCATGCAAGGGAATACTTTCATAAAACTCCAGTATTCTTTCTTTCTTTCTTTCTTTCTTTCTTTCTTTCTTTCTTTCTTTCTTTCTTTCTTTCTTTCTTTCTTTCTTTCCAGTTCCTCTTTTTTCCAATTTCAAACATCATAATATCCTTGCCTCATTTCAGCAGCCATAGAAACAGATGATTCTTCCTTCTGAATGAGAATCAGTTCATTCACAGAGGTCAAATTATATTGAATGTCCGCGTTTCAATAGGATGTCATTGAGGCGGATGGATTCTGGGGTATTACCTGAGGGTAGGATCCATTTTCTACTTTCTGATCTTATAAGAAACAATCCAGTTAAAACCAGAGTTGAAAATGCTGTGGGAGGGGGGAAATCTGAAGGAGAAATCATAAAGAGACATTCAGATGCTGAAGACAGGACGTGTTATCTGAGACTAAGATTTGTCTAGCTTCACTTGACTTGAAAAATCTATTGCTGATTGAAATATGAAGGCAGAAAACAAACATGATAAAATAGAAAAAAAGTTGGCTGTACTAAGCAAGACATTTAGAAGAAAGGAGCTGCCTGAGTGATGGCTCTGCAGGGAGATAAAGAGAGAGATTAAAGAAGTATCCTTGGTCTGGACATAACCAATTAGCACTAAGGATGGGCTAATGCTGCAGTACAAGCCAGAAAATTCCAGTCTACAGGGCTTAGTGATCATATGTGGGTGAAGTAGAGATCAGCTGCTCCCAAAGGTCATTTTCTAGAAGAAACAGCTTACATAGCAGAAGAAGTGAAGAGTGAACTAAGTCCAGAATGAACTATGTTTAGAGAACTGGAAGACAAAACATATGAAGTACAGTTGCAGGATTTGGGAGCATCTAATTTAATGAAAAGAAGAACTAGAGGTGACATGAAAGCAGTATTCCACTATTTGAGGGGCTGCCACAAAGAAGAAGGAGTCAACCTATTCTCCAAAGCCCCTGAAGGCAGGACAAGAAGCAATGGATGAAAAGTAATCAAGGAGAGAATCAACCTAGAACTAAGGAGAAATTTCCTGACAGTTAGCAATAGCAATAGTACTTAGACTTATATACCGCTTCACAGTGCTTTACAGCCCTCTCTAAGTGGTTTACAGAGTCAGCCTATTGCTCCCAAACAATTTGGGTCCTCATTTTACCCACCTTGGAAAGATGGAAGGCTGAGTCAACCTTGACCCTGGTGAGATTTGAACTGTCAAATTGCAGGCAGTCAGCAGAAGTAGCCTGCAGTACTACATTCTAACCACTGCGCCACCATAGCATATAGAACAATTAATCAGTGGAACAACTTCCTCCAGAAGTTGTGAATGCTCCAACACTGGAAGTTTTGAAGAAGAGATTGGATGACCATTGTCTGAAGTGGTGTAAGTGTCTAAGCAGGGGGTTGGACTAGAAGACCTCCAAGTCCCTTTCTGCTCTTCTCTTCTCTTCTCTTCTCTTCTCTTCTCTTCTCTTCTCTTCTCTTCTCTTCTCTTCTCTTCTCTTCTTCTCTATTCTACTCTACTCTACTCTGCTCTACTCTACTGTACTATCTCCAGGGTTCCTTCCAGCTTTGTTATTCTGGTAAGGCCTTACTGGACAAGGCCCAAGAGGATATGTATCCCTCACTCACATACACGTACACATACTCATATTATGACCAAAAAAATAGCCGGGAGAATGCTAAGGATCAATAGGTCTTGTCTGAAAATCAAGAACAGTTACAGGCAGCAGTTGGTCATGCAGATTAGGAGTGACTGGCTTAATGAAAACCTATGAATGGGGCCCTTCTTTGCCAAAGACAGAAAGTTCTCTGTGCAGCTGAGCGTATCCAATAGTGGCTGGCAAGTCACAAGTAGAGCATGTGATTGATAAACTCTTGAAAAATAATGGGTCCCCCTATTCGGAGGGTTTTGTGTTGAAATCCAGATTTTTAATGGAATTTTAATGGCTCTCGTAGAACTTCCCTGGAGAAAACTCCTCCCTCCTCCCCATGGGGAAAAAACATTATTCTCCAGTTTGTTTTCAGAGTCCTGAAATGCTTTAGGGACGAAGCTTCTTTTAAACCCAAGTGTTTATAAATAAAGGTTAGAGAGCCAGAACAATTTTATTTATTTTTATTTTTATTTATTTGATTAGTCAATTGCTTACAAGATAATAGGTATAAGTATAAACATAGTTATAAATACATGGATACATATAAGAAAATAAAAGAAACAATAGGACAGGGACAGTAGGCACTTTGGTGCGCTTATCCACGCCCCCTACAGACCTCGTAGGAAAGGGGTGAGGTCAATAGTAGACAGTCTGTTAAAGTTTTGGGGGTTTGGGGAAGAAACCACAGAGTCAAGGGATTCCAGACTGTATTCCTTCTTCCCTCACACAGCACCCCTTGTTTCAAGAAATACTATTTTGCAGATTTACTGAATGCCTGTTGTCAGTTCGTCTATTTTTTTAAAGTCATAGGATGGGAAGGATATTGCAGATCAGAGGTGGAAAACCTCTGGCACCAGGCTTGCAGACTGCAAAAACTCAAGTTGCCGTTGCATTTTGATCTCCCCACACCCCATGACTGAGGGGTGGAAGGCTATATTGCTTTTCTTCAGATCTCAGCTAGTTCCTTACTTTTGTAGAATTATCTGGTGGGAAGGGTCCTCAAAGTCTTTCAGTCCCTGTTCAAGGCAGGAGTCTTACACAATCCAGGACAAATGGTTGTGCAATTTATTATTGAACTAGCTTGATCCCCGTGCTTTGCTACGAAACTGTGTGGTCAGGCTTAGTTTTTGGGGAAGAAAATAAGGGGGGGTGGGAATTCTGCTTCTGCCTAACAGCATCCATTGGTATTCATCTGGCTAGCGTCCTGTCAGTGTGTGAGAGAGTTGAGTGCTGTTTGGAAACTGAAGCAGTATTTGCTGTGTGAGCAAGGAGACAGCAAGGAGCCTGGGCGTGGCTTAGCTGTTCTGTACTGAAGCTGCTTGGTGCTGTGAAGCTGAAGCTGTAGCTGAAACTCCTCTGCTTGTGTTTTGCATTTGGAACAGATTTATTTTCAAGTGGGGAGGGAGAGTAGAACTCCTTAGCATCAGAGCATGTTAATAATAATATACAAAATACTAATGCTCTGGTGGTCACTTTGAAAAATCCTTTCTTAGCAAGCATCTAGAAGCCAAGAGGAACATACATGCCAAATTTCAAGTTTGCAGGCCTTACCGGTCTGGAGATTTTGTGATGATATGTGAGTGGGTATTTCGCTTTTATATATATATAGATTATACAAGAAGCTTTAAAATATCTCCTTTTGTCCACCATCGTACTGCCAACCATATGCCTCTAGGAAGCCCACCAGAATATATTGGAACAGTAGAAAATAGAATTTTCTCATGGTTATTCCCTGTCAGCTGGTAACCTGAAGTCCTGAAGGTGTTCTTTTCAAATGGCAGCTGGACTTTCTTTGTATTTTCTTGAAGTTGTTTCATGTTTCCCTGAAGATGTTTGTCTTCTCATCCAAGAAGTTTCTTGGAAATTCCCAGTCATCCAGGTCAAAGGTGTTTTTTTCAAAAAACATCTGGATTTTTCTGCGGTTTTTTTCTTCTTTTAGAATAGAATAGAATAGAATAGAATAGAATAGAATAGAATTCTTTATTGGCCAAGTGTGATTGGACACACAAGGAATTTGTCTTGGTGCAAATGATCTCAGTATACATAAAAGAGATAAATTCATCAAGAGTCAAGAATCATAAGGTACGACACTTAATGATAGTCGTAGGGTAAAATAATAAGCAATCAAATCATGCTAGGAAACAGTCAATATAAACCATTAGGTACAAGCAACAAGGTTACAGTCATACAGTCACAAGTGGGAGGGGATGGTTGATAGGAACGATGAGAAGATTAATAGTAATAGTAATGCAGACTTTGTAAACAAAGAGTTGAGGGAATTATTTGTTTAGCAGAGTGATGGCGTTCAAGAAAAACTGTCCTTGTGTCTAGTTGTTCTGGTGTGCAGGGCTCTATAGCGTCGTTTTGAGGGAAGGAATTGAAAGACGTTTCATTTCACATCTCATCCTTGGATGAGAAGTGAAACCTTGTTAGGAATTTTAGGTTAAATATGGATGGTTCATTACCTTTCTCTACTGTGAAGTTATCAGGAAAAAGTCTGAGCCCAGTGAATCCAATACAAAGTTCTTTATTGTTGTAAACAAATCACAAAAAGCATTAAAAGAAGTTAAAAAGTATACCAATAGTCAATGTCCATTTGTTCCTTCTCTGAGTCTTCTCTTTCTCTTTAGTAACGGTCACCTATGTGACCAGAGTCCCAAAGTCCTTCTCATGGCGTGAGGTAGAGTCTTTCCAGTTGCATGGCCCTAAGCAGCTGGAACATCTGTAATGGTGGAACTGGCTAGATGCCACGAGGCTGCCCCTGAGCCTGAGCCAGGTGAGGTGGGGCTTAACAAAGCCCGGGAAATCCTAAATCACAGCTGTGCTGTGATTGGCCCTGTTAAGTTTGCATGAAGAGACAGATGCGGAGTGCTTCAAGCTCTTTGTTTATTAGTGACTACAGCTCAGAATGAACCCACTTTGGTTGGGCTGCGGCTGCTACTTATAGCCAGCAGTCGCAGTTGCCAGCCAATCAGAGTGCAGGGTTTTCCACTTTTAAACCAATCATTTCTTACATTTTACAAGAACAGTTCAAACTAAACCAATGACTTTAAACCTGCATACATAACACCCCTCCCCACTAGGTTCAGTCCATACTCAAACCCCAGCCTATCTAATGTATTATTTTAAATAGGTGGGGCTCTTACGTGTACGTTGAGACTTACGTGGTTCAGATGTTTTAAGGTTCTCACCTGTGAGGAGGAAATGTGTCTGCTGACATTTCCTTACTAGGACTTGTAGTAATGGTAGAACCTGTTTGGTTACTAAAACCTGGTCTCTCCTCCCAATCCATCTCCAACCCAATGTCAGCACCTAAATCAGGTAATGATGTGCAATCTTCCATTTGTGAAAATGGTTGTTGGTATTGTGACAGGTTTTGGGATGGTTCCTGTCATGTTAGCTCGTTACACATGGGGTTGATTCTTGCTTGTTCATTACACTCATGATCCTCCCCTTCCCCCCTAGAAGAGGTAGTAGGTATGGGAACCAGAGAGGAGCAAAAGCGATGCTCCTGAGGCAATCTGGATCTTAACTGATCAATGTGCCTGCTCCAGAGGACACCATCCTCCGTTTGTACCCTGTAAGACCTGGGGCCTGTGATTTGGGTTATCTCAGCAGGAATCCATAATGGTTCACCCATAAGGTTCTTAGCATAAACAGAATCACCCACAATGAATGTGCAAATTTTGCTAGTGGAATCTAGTGGTGCTGGGTGTGTAAGTGGGATGAAGGCGATCAAGGGGAGACCTGAGTTTCCTACCCATCAACAATTCAGCTGGGGACAAATTAGTTGAGGGGTTGGGAGTGATATGCTGAACACTGAGAAGTTTTTCAACTCTCTCAGTGATGTCCCCAGGACCCAATTGCTGAAGTTTTTCCTTGGTAAATCGTACCATACGTCAGCCCGCCATTAGCCGAAGGATGCCCAGGGGTTGTCAGGGCATGTCTGATACCCTGTTGTGCTAGATATGATTCAAAAAGGTTGGATGTAAATTGAGGGCCATTGTCAGAAACAAGCACATCAGGTAACCCGTGGGTTACAAAAAGCTTTTTAAGCTGTTTGATGACAGCTTCAGTTGTGGTGGATGCCATAGGGATAACCTCTAGCCATTTGGAATATGCATCAACTATAATAAGGAAAGTGTGCCCTCTGGTAGGGCCAGCAAAATCAATGTGAATCCTGGACCATGGGCCCCTAGGACATTCTCATTCCTGTGCGGGGGCAAGAGGTGGGGCAGGCCTGACTACTTGACAGTTGGGACAAGATGCAACCCAGTTTTCAACCATTTTGTCAATACCTGGCCACCATACATAACTCCTGGCCAATCCCTTCATTCTGACAATACCTGGATGACCCTCATGTAACATTTCCAAAACCTCTTTTTGCAGTTTTGTAGGAATAACCACACTGTTACCCCACAAAATACATCCTCTTAATACAGATAATTCAGTTTGCCTGGATTTAAAAGGTTGGGCAAGTTGAGGTAGATCTTGAAGAGGCCAACCTTTCTTAATCCAGCCTATAACAGGAGCCAATACAGTGTCTTTGGCAGTCTCTCTGGCAATTTCAGCAGCGTGTACTGGAAGCTTGGTAACAGTTTCTAGGAAAAAGGTGTAAGTCTCAGGAGCAAAGTCCTCAGTGTGAGAAGGAAGTGGGCAGCGACCCAAAGCATCTGCATGCCCAATGTCTCTGCCAGGCCTGTGGATGAGTTTGTATGAATAAGCAGCAAGAAATTCAGTCCACCTCAGCATTCTTGGTGACAGGATAGTGGGCGTAGGTTTGTCTCCTGCCACAATGCCTAACAAAGGTTTGTGATCTGTAACAATGGTAAATGTTCTCCCATACAGATATTCATGAAATTTCTTGACAGCTGCAACAATTGCCAAGGTTTCCTTGTCCAGTTGGCTGTAGTTCCTCTCTGCTTTGGTCAAGGTGCGAGAGTAAAATGCAATAGGGGCTTCCCTTCCACTGGGAAGCCTGTGGCTCAAAAAAAACCCCACTCCAAAAGGGGATGCATCACAAGTCAGTACAACAAGCAAATTCTCAGAGAACTGTATGAGTACAGCATCAGACGTGATTAGTCTCTTAATACTGTTAAATGCTGATTGTTCCTTCCTCCCCCAGATCCAAACAGCTTTTTTATCAAGCAATCTGTGCAAAGATTCAGCAATGGATGCCTTTTGAGGTAGAAACATGTGATAACAGTTAATGAGTCCAAGGAAGGCTTGCAAATCTGTTTCACATTTTGGTCTAGGGGCTTCTTTGATTGCCTGAACCTTGGCATGTGTGGGGTGGATACCATGCTTGTCAATCATATAGCCCAAGAACTCAACCTTGTCAGTTCTAAGAGTGCATTTTTCTTCCTTGACTTTTAACCCCACTTTTTGGAATCTGGTAAGGACTTCTCTGAGTCTCTCTTGTAACTGAGTGTCATTTTCAGCAGAGATTAACACATCATCAAAGTAAGGTACTACCCCTGGCAGTCCTTGGAGCATCCTTTCCATAAGACTTTGGAAGATGCCTGGTGCCACGCTTACTCCAAACTGTAACCGTTTACATTTGAAAGCACCTCTATGAGTCACAATGGTTTGGGCCTCTGCAGTGGCATCATCAACTGTTAATTGTTGATATGCCTGGGCCAGATCCAATTTGGCAAAGACTGTACCCCTGCCAAGTGAATGTAGTAAATGATGCACCACTGGAACTGGATATACGCTCTGTTGAAGCGCATGGTTCAATGTCCCCTTATAGTCTCCACAGATTCTCACTGACCCATCAGCCTTGACTGGTGTGACTATGGGTGTCGCCCACCTGGAGTGATCAGTGGGCTCTAAAACCCCTTGGGCTATTAGTTTATCTAATTGTGCATCAATTTTTTCCTTTAAGGCAAATGGGACCCTTCTGGGCTTTAAACGGATTGGTTGTACCTTGGGATCTAGGTTAAAGGAGATAGGGGTCCCCAAGTACTTGCCTAATCCGTTGCTGAAGACTTCTGGAAACTCAGACTTCAAGGCCTCTTCCCACTCAGTGTTGCTCACGTGATTGATGCCAGTCACCTCAATGCCCAGCAGGTTGAACTACTCAAGGCCCAGCAGACTTGGCCGGTCCTTGTCCACGATGGTCAGTGGTAGGCGTTTGGTGTGGCCTTTGAACTTCACATTGAATTCTCTTGTTCCAACTACTGGAATCTTGTTCCCTTGGTAGTCTTTAAGAGTCAGTGCTTGCTTCTTGAAATGCTTCTTCTGAATGTTTGGGAGTAGTCTGTGAATAGTGTCCCATGACACCATAGATAAATATGAGCCTGAGTCCACTTCCATTTGGCAAGGCCTTCCTTCAATTAGTACCTTGACATGCACTTTTCTGTTATTGATAGAAGAAGAATGACCAATAGTTACTGTCTGATGAGTTTCATTCTTCCCCTTTGCTTCTGTGCTGCGCCCATTTTCTCACTGAGGTTGTTGGGCTTGAATTCTTTGTCAGGAAACTTCCTTCTGTTGGGTGGAGTTCTGGATGATTTGCAGACTCTTGCTAGGTGTCCTCTTTTTTCACAACAGAGGCAGATGGTATCTAGGAACTTGCATTCAGTGTGGGGTGGCTTCCCCACAACCTCTGCAGTAGAAATCTTGCCTCTTTCTTCCCAGGTCTTTTTTTTCCGCTCCATTCTGAGTCTATAAATTCCTTCCTCCACCTCACTACAGTCTGACTCAGAATCTATTTGCTCACAATGAGTTGTTGTGGACTTTTCCACATCAGGATGGCTTGTGGCCTTGTTGATTTTCTTCATGGCCACTGCTGAGGACTTGGTAGCTTCTGCTGAAGAGGCCTCTTCTATTGCTTCCTTCAGCGTGATTTTAGGTCTTAGTAATAACTTGCTCTGAAGCACCTTGACTTTAAGGCCCAGAACAAATCGATCGGCATGGCCTCTTCTAAATTGTTAAATTCACATGCACCCCCAATGTCTCTTAAACTTGCCACGAAGTCATTAACATTTTTGCTTTCCCCTTGATCCCGATGGTAAAACTCGTGTCTCTTAATGAGGCACGATACTTGTGGGGCGTAATGGGCTCTTAACAACTTTTCTAAGTCAGGCCATTCCATTACTTTCACGTCTGCAGCTCCCGCCAATGCCTTCGCCATCTTGATAACTGCCCGACCGCAGTGCGTGAGAAAAACTGCCCTCTTCCGCTTCTCGGAAATGTCGGCAAGATCGTTTCCTTCCAGATATATTTGGAAATGATCTGCATACGTCTCCCAGTCTTCTGCCGTCGGATTGAACGGGGCTGGGGGGGTGTTCAGCGCAGCCATCTCTCTCTTCTTCTGTTCCACGTTGCCTTCTTCTTCAGGGAGTGTGTCACCAGTGTTAAGTTTGCATGAAGAGACAGACACGGAGTGCTTCAAGCTTTGTTTATTAGTGACTACAGCTCAGAACAAACCCACTTTGGCTGGACTGCGGCTGCTACTTATAGCCAGCAGCCGCAGTTGCCAGCCAATCAGAGTGCAGGGTTTTCCCGCACTTTTTAAACCAATCATTTCTTACATTTTACAAGAACAGTTCAAACTAAACCAATGACTTTAAACCTGCATACATAACAGGCCCACCTGATGTTTATTACCTGGAGGAAGGGGGAGCCAGAAGAAAGAGCACAGCAACCACATGGAAAATTACTTTTCCACAAACCTCTTCAAGGAAAAACCAAGGAAGTCCAGTTGCCTTTTGAAAAAGCACCTTTGGGACAACTGTGACTGGGATTGACTGAGAGACATTTAGTAACTGGAGGGATTTGAGTACAGAAACTTTTGTAGGCCTGGTGTCACAGAGAGGTGCTGGAAACAATGGGCTTTGCTAGCCAATCCTTCTGTGCCCTTCTAATTAGCAAACCTGGAGAGATAACAGAAATCATCTCAGAGTGGTGGTAGGGAGGTTGAGCATCTTGAAAACATGGAGAGGTTAATTGAAGGCCTGGGGCACCTCCTCCCTTGCCATTGTTATGCTAACAGCGTTTCAGCAGGCAGATTTAATTATTCCTGGTTACCTGGCTTCCCAATTAACCTCTTGTCCCCAGATGGAGAGAGTTTAAAGAAAGGTCTCCCACCAGGGAGACTTCTAATTTTGTCAGACTTCAGGTGAACGGAGATGCTGCTTTGGCAGTCAGGTTCTTAGCCTTCTCGTGGGCCAAATAATTCATATTTAATAGCATGGACGCAGAAACTTCAGGATACTGTAAAGTTTTCTACAGCTCATCCATACTGAGCCCAAATATAATTATATTAAGGTCATGTAATCACAAGATGACATATTCTTATTTCTTTTCCTTTTTTTAATCATCCTGACATTGCAATAAATGACGTATTTCTTGAAAAACAAGGCTGCATCAAAACCCTTTGATTTTACCACAAGAGATAGTCCTCAACTTACAATGGCTCATTTAGTGACCGTTCAAAGTTACAACGGCAGCGAAAAAAGTCACTTAACAACTGTTCCACAGCTACAGGAATTTTGGACTCAATTTGGTCATAAATCGAGCACCACTTTAGTTTGTGGTCTCCAAAGAGGGTCTTGTGAGTACAATCCAAACTACAGACTACCCTAACTGTGAAGAGAATAAGAAACAGGTGGGAGAAAAAGAAATTTAAAAAAAGAAGATAATTCTTTTATTTCTCTACAATCTAGGGGTAATAGTTATCCTTACGAAAATTCCCGCAAGTCAGTTTTTAAAGAACAGCTTTGAGTCCCGCTCAATCTTATTCTCCAGTTTTTCTTACATACGAAGAACATACAAAGAATGGTTACAGGAAAGGGTATGTCTAGTCTAATGAAAAGAAGAGCTAGGGGTGACATGAGATTCAAGGTTTTGGTATTAACATTCAAAGTCCTATGAGACATGGGTCCAGGATATTTACGGGAGCATCTCCTGCCGTCATCGAATGCCAACCGCCCTGTACGAGCGCACAGGCAGGGACTCCTTGGGGTGCCGTCTGCAACTCAGTGTCATTTGGCGGTGTCCCGGGGGAGGGCCTACTCTATAGCGGCTCCCACCTTATGGAATCTGTTAAGTTTGCATGAAGAGTCAGACGCGAAGAGTTTCAATGAAGAGTTTATTTAGTGACTACAGCTCGAATGGACCCAACTTGGCTGGGCTATGGCTGCTACTTATAGCCAGCAGCCGTAGTTGCCAGCCAATCAGAGTGCAGGGTTTTTCCCGCACTTTTTAAATCAATCCTATTTGACATTTTATAAGAACAATTCAAACTAAACCAATGACATTCAAACCTACATACATAACAGAATCAACTACCCCTGGGGCTCCGTTTGGCCCCTAACCTCCACACCTTCCGCCATGATTTAAAAACCTGGTTGTTTGAACAGGCCGGGCTGTGCTGACCTCTGCGGGGGGATATATTCCAAATTAGTAATGGATTTTTAGACGAATTTGGCTTGTTTAATTTAATCTCATTTTAGTTAATTAACTTATTGTTTTGTTTTTAGTTGTGAGCCTCCCCGAGTCCTTTTTGGAGAGGGGGCGGCATACAAGTCAAATTAAATAAATAAATAAATAAATTATAGCCGTGTTCCAATATTTGAGGGGCTCCTGCAAAGACAAACGGGGGGATTTCAATCTATTTTTCAATGCATCAAAAGGCAAGGCAAGAAACAAGGTTGGAAACTATCCAAGGAGAGAAGCAACCTAGAACTAAGGAGAAATTTCCTAACGGTGAGAGCAATTAAACCAGTGGGACAGCTCACCTTCAGAAGTTGTGAATGCTCCATCACTGGAGGCTTTCAAAAAGAGACTGGACAACCACTTGTCTGAAATGATGTTGGTCAGGATCGCCTGCAGGAGTAGGGGATCGTAGAAGACCTTTAAGGTCCCTTTGAACTCCATTATTCTGTGTTCTGTGTTCCTTTCCATCAAGAGTCAACTCAAATGCTGACAGTTTACAGATGTTGTTAAGCCAGCATTTAGAAATGGGAGAGAAGGCATCTTTCCAGGCTTGTGCTGCCACCTTTCTTGCAGCTATCCAGCCGGCTAGAGCCAGCTACAGCTTTTCATAAATCTATATATACAAAAAGCGAAATATCACTCATGCCTCATCACAAAATCTCCAGAACCGTAAAGCCTGCAAACTTGAAATTTGGTACGTATGTTTCTCTTGCTTCTAGGTGCTCACTAAGAAAAGATTTTTCGAAATGACCATCAGAGCATTAGTATTTCCTATATTATTACTATTAACACGCTCTGATGCTAAGGAGTTCTACTCCCCCTCCCTACCTGAAAAGAACTCTGTTCTAAATTCAAAACACAAGCAGAGGAGTTTCAGTTTCAGTTTCACAACACCAAGCAGCTTTAGTCTGGAACAGTTGAGCTAAGCCGCACCCAGGCACCTTGCTGTCTCCTTCTTGTTCACACAGCAAATACCGCTTCAGTTTCCAAACAGCCCTTAACTCTCTCACACACTGACAGGACGCTAGCCAGATGAATACCAATGGATGCTGGTAGGCAGAGGCAGAATTTTTTCTCCTTAATTTTCTCCCCAAAAACTAAGCCCGACCACATAGTTTCACAGCGAAGCATGGGTATCCAGCTAGTACCTTCTAAAATTGCTAATGGAAGACTATAAACTGCCACGAAATGGAATGTAAACCGCCAAGCAGTTAAGTTGTAGGGATCTGTTTTTCTAGCCCTTAACGCAGATGCATCGTCCAAGCTGCAAACTCACATTTCCAAAGTTTTGGACTCCAAAGCTTCCAGAGTATTGGTTTGGCCCTCCTTTTGCTGCCTTCCTTCTTTCCTCTCCTGCCAATGTTCGTTGCATACTCAGAGTCAAACTAAGAGGCGTTTGGGGCATGCTGGAGGCATATAGCTTTAATCACTGGTGGAAAGTCTGTTGAAATGCACTTCCTGCTGTGCTGGGGTGTTAATAAAACATCTGTCCTGGGGTATGTGTGATTTCTTTCTCTCTTTGGTCATTCATCTCTGTTTTACTCTCATCTCCTTAGAAAAATTTAGGCCTCCCAGTTTGGAAGTAAGCATAGCCCTAAATATAAGCACTTCCAACAAAGGTTTTTAGGAACCCTAGACATGAGGGGAGTATCCCATATAGGCACAATCCCCTCTTCCTATTTCTCATGATCCTCTCTACATTTCAAACCAGCTTCTAATCACAACTGAGGGCTAACTTGGGGTGTTTAAATTAGGCTACTTTCATCACTGGCAGGAGCAAATAAGATAAATAGCCTCACCTTTCTGTTAGCCTGCAATCTGCATTTATTTGTTTGCATGTATGTACAATATGTAAAAGAAATAGTGGAATGGATGCAAAACAAGACACAGAACAGTTGTAAGTCTCCTAGGAATCTTGTTAAAGTGTTTTGTGTGCTTAGCACTAATCCTTTTCGGTCCCCCATTGGGGGTGTCTGGAGGAGGGAGATGAGGTTAAAAAAATTGGAGCTGGTGGCCACAATCATGGAATAAAAAACTCGTCCCCTTTTTGCATTCATTCCACTTGTGTAACAGGTGTAAAAGAGACAGCACTGATTGCATAATTGTGGCCAGTATTTTGATTTTGCTTGTGAAATCTCCAGCCCATGATTAATAACACATATCAGTCACAATAACCTTCATTTAGCAGTATATTGCATATCCTGCCAGCATCGAATACCAATTGCCCGGTGCGCGCCCACAGACAGGGCCTCCTTGGGGTACCGTCGGCTAGACAATGTTGACTGGCGGTCCCTAGGGGGAGGGCCTTCTCTGTGGGGGCACCCACTTTGTGGAACCAGCTTCCCCTGGAGCTACGACTGGCCCCCGACCTTCGCTCCTTTCGTTGCGACCTAAAGACTTGGTTATTCGAACAGGCCAGCCTGGACTAAGGGTGGGGGTTGTTTTAAAATTTTAAATGTTTGTAAATGGGTTTTAATGATTATTTGGTCAAATTTGGTTTAATTCCTTTTTAACTTTTGTATTTGTATGGTTGCTTTTATGTGAGCCGCCCTGAGTCCTTCAGGAGAGAGGGTGGCATATAAGACCAAATAATAAATAAATAAATAAATAAATAAAATAAACTGTGGCCACTATCTTGGCTATTTTGACTTTCCTGCAAAGTCTCCAGCCCATGATAAATAACACATATCAGTCACAATAACCTTGGTTTAGAAGTAGGGCTAAGAGATGGTCCATGGTGTTCCAAAAAGTGAAATAATATTTAGAAAAGAGCACGGTGTTAAATCATTTCTTCCTCTAAGTTTCAGACATTGGATTATTTACTTATCTAGGGAGCTTGCTGATTCTGTGATCAGATAGTACACTCCTTTCTTCTCCTTCTCCTTCTCCTTCTGCTTCTCCTTCTCCTTCTCCTTCTCCTCCTCCTCCTCCTCCTCTTCCTCCTTCTTCATCTTACATATTTTGCATGTGCATCAAAAGGACTTGCCTCTAGTAGATGTGAATAACATTGCTCTTTATTTTGAAATAAATATACCCAGCAGGCTTGATTGCTACAATAATTCATTGCAGGTGACATTGGCTCACAGAAGTAGTCAAAAAGTCAATAAGTTGAGAACCCGTGACCAGATTGTCAACAATCATGAACTAATCTGAATAGATCCATAGCTGGGTGATACAGTATTGTTCTTAATATAATTCCCCATGGCACAAAAGAGTATGCAGACTTTGAGGACTTCAGAATTCAAAGGAAACACTCAACTATGGATTCCGGATTTTTCTCTCTCCATAGATCACTTCGTTGTGGTTGGGTTTCATTTGAGCAGGAACAAAATCTAGTTCCAGTTTGTCCTGGGATGCACCTGACTTAGTCCAACAACCATCTGAGGAACCATGTGCCACTATCTTCTTGATAGAAATACATGCCCAGGAAAGCACCCAAAATACAGTAGATGCCTTCCGCTGGATGTATCAAGCACCAGGTTGGTGTTTCCAACAATGCAAACTTCCACATTTCTACTCAGAAGGATTTCACCTTGAGTTCAATGTAGCTTGACTCCCGAGTGTTGACCTTTTGGTCCATCTTTTGGATGTCCCAGTATTTGATGATTACAAAGCCTAAAGTTCTCTGTCTTTTAAAATTTCTCTAGAAGAACAATCTAATATTTCGTGGTTGAAGTATTGAACTTAACTTAGGACTAGATTCTTAAGGCTTGTGCTGTCCAGACAGCTTATAGTTAATTGGGAATTGAGATAGTTAGTTAGGAATTGGGAGCAGTCCCTTTAAGGGAATACATCATGGTAAATGTAGTTAAGGCATCCTGGGAAATGGAGTCCATGTCATGTGGTCACATCTGTAATCCTGATTGGTCACTGAATTGACTCTTGATGGGTTGAGGGAGGTTCCTTCACTCTTGCCTGGACCCTAGCAGCATGCTGGTGCCTCACCCCCTTGCTCCTTCATTATGGGGATGAAAAGATCACTATCCTTTTACACTATGGAGTCAGCTATGCAAAGATTTGGACATTGAGATGAATCTCAACGTAACCATGAGTTACATATGAGGATGCCTGATGAACCAATAAAGAAACTTTGTATGCATGCCTTTGTAGAGTTATCTGTCTGTCTTTATACGTTCAGCCAGTAATTAAAAAGGACAGAATAAGGCTCTTCTGTCCATAGTCCACAAAAGCTCAAAGCTTTTGGGATACCCATTCTCTTTCAACCCATCCTTTTTCATAGAATTATGGTTATGTGGTGTGATAAAAATCAACCATTCAGGAGACACTGGAGACACATGAACAATATATAAGAGCTTTACTATGAAGCTTTTGCAAAAGGGAATTCTGCCCTTGGACAGAGAACATTTCCCCCAGGAGGGCTGGTGTTTATATACAGGTTCAAATATACAGTCTCTGCCCCTTTCCTGGGTTCACAATCTATCCAACTACATATCCAGCTATGCAACACCCCTGTTATTGTAGCATAACATCTGTTTCCTTGTCCTGTTTACCCGTTTCCATTTCCAGTAATCTCCATCATTAACATGACACTGGTCAGCATAACCTGCCAAATATGTAACCTTATACAGAATTCTTACATAATATTCCAGTAAATTATCTTCGGTTAACACAGAGGTTAAAAATGGCATTACCATTGCTTTATATTTTCACAGGTATAATTTTACATATCACATATGGATAATCAGAAGATGGAATTCTTTGCATTCCATTACAAGCTGTAGAAGGTATAGCAAAGTATAACTCTAACATATCAATAAAGCCATCTGGATCACAGCAGTTGAGAAAGTATGGTATAGAATACAGCATTGCCATTTAAAACAGATCCTGTTAGTTGATTAAAGTTTCATCATTTGGGCTGCATCCCTTTGAGTCTTCTTACTCTTATCCAAAGTTTTTCATAGGCTGGCCACTGTTGTTCTCTTTGTACAAGAGATCGACTAGAATTAATTCAGAATGTCATCATGTTAAAGATGATGATGTAGGAGAAGAGCAGGCTGAGGTGGATGGCGGAGTTAAATGTGTCATCAGTTTGGAGTAATTACATTACCACAAGAGACCTAAGTCCAGTCCCCTGTGAATTCTGTTGGCCCTTATCTAACTTCATGGTAATTTAGCTTTGACCAGATTGTTTTACTGGAGGTGGCAAAAATGAACCTTTCTGTGCTCTGAACTCAACAAATGCTCCCAGTTATTTGCACCTGACAGATTAGATATTACAAATTCCTGTATTTTAATAACATAATTGCAGGTTCTGTTTCACTGTTCCAGGTCAACAGCTAATGCCATTGAGTGCTAATTGTGGAGTAGGTCCTAGATTTGGACTTTTCTTACATGCGAGTTCAATGCATATCAAGCAATGAAGGAAATATAACATCTTATTTGTCCATGCCTGGTTCTTGTACAATCCATACTTCCATATCTGGTAGTATTCTACTGCATATTTGACTTCAAAACATATACAATTGACTACATGCATAAATGCAGACATCAAAATTGCCCATTTGGATCTGGATCATGCATTTGATCATGCAAGATGGTGTTTGTTGATCAGAAAAGTGGATCCTGAACCTATGGAGGGGGGAGTGGAGGAAGAAGGAAGAGGAAAAGGAAAAGGAGGAGGAGGTGGAGGAAGTAGGAGGAGGAGGAGGAAAGGGAAAGGGAAAAGGAGGAGGAGAAGGGAGGAGGAGGAAAAGGAAAAGGAGGAGGAAGGAGGATAAAAGGAGGAGGAAGAAGAAGGAGGAGGAAGAGGAAGAAGAAGAGGAAGAGGAAGAGGAAGAAGAAGAAGAAGAAGAAGAAGAAGAAGAAGAAGAAGAAGAAGAAGAAGAAGAAGAAGAAGAAGAAGAAGACTGCGCAGAGGAGCAATTGTAGAATCTGACGGCATTTTCTGACTAGCAAAAGACGCAACCTTTTGTGCTCCTGTCTGCAGATGCACAGAGAAGCTGCAGAAGAGCAAGAGGGAGAAGGACCATGCTTTGGTCCTTGATGACCAGTAGATGGTGCTGATAGGAAAGTCATCATGAAACTTCTTATATTTTGGCTGGCCGTGATTTCCTTGCTGCAAAGAGACCTTCTCTTCTTGGCTTCCTTTCCTAGCAGCCAGGCTGTAAAAATAACTCCATGCGGCTCGGTTCACTAGAGGGGACACCAGGAGTTATTTATGACATTCAGAAGATTACCGAAAGAGCAAAGTTAGGCAGCCATTCAGAAGCCACAAACAGAAATGGCTCCTGGATTGGTTGCGTGGTGGGGATATTCTCAGGGTTGCTAATGGAAATGAACCTAATGGAGATTCTTCATCTTGGCCTCTGGCAGTTCACTTATAAGCAGGCACCCCTGGGTTGAGGTTGGAAGGTGGGTTGGTTCCCTCAGGCTCTGGCAAGGAAGGAGGAATTTCTGGGAAGCAGCTGGACTGGGATGGCTACTTGACAACGAGACAGAGCAAAAGTTGTGTGGAGCAGTCCAAATCGAGGGCAGGATGCCAACTCCACAAATTATTTTTTCAGGCACTGGGTTTTAATTGCAGAGCTCCCTATTGTAAATCTATCTTTCCCAAAGTAGCTTTACTTTTTCATATTTATGTGCAAGGAGCATGCCTTTCTTATGTGCATCTTCCCAAATCAATTGAACACTCCTCCTCCTCCTCTCTTTCTCATTCTCTCTCTCTCTATCCTCTCTCTCATCCTCCTCTCTCTCTTCTTCTCTCTCTCTTCTTCTCTCTCTCTCTCTCTCTCTCCCTCCCCCCCTCCCCCCACTTCTCTCTCACACACACAGAGTGCAGCAGCCTGTTCCTTGACAGAATCCATTTTGATAGATCTTCTAAATCCACCCCAACATAAATCCATTGAGGATTTACTGTGTTCCCCTAGAGGAGACTTTTGATTTTGTCGTTATTCAAAAAGAGTTATCTCACACATAGTTATTCTTCAACAACAATATACAGTCATCTTATTGGTGAGAGGGGAAGCATATAAATGTAATTTATAATAATAATACATAAAATAGCAGGTGAATATACATATCTGGTAACAATAACCATTTTTGTCTTAAAGCAACATCCCAAGTTATCCATTTCAGTCCCAGTCCTGCAAGAACATCAACATATTATGCCCATACCTTCCACAGCCCTTCAGAACACTTTTTTTAAAAGGTAGGGGGGAAATGTTATGCTCACCTCCAACTTGTTGTCAATTTCTTTTTCTTTTTTTGTATATATATATATATATATATATATATATATATATATATATAGTCTTGGTGTATTCGGGTCTTGTCCGTGTAAGATTGAGATACCTTGGCAGCGTTTGACGAAATCTCATCCGTCATCTTCAGGCTGGTGTCTTCAGCTTCGTTCTCCTGGGAGAAGCTGAAGACACCAGCCTGAAGATGACGGATGAGATTTCGTCGAAACATTGCCAAGGTATTCTCAATCTTACACGGGACAAGACCCGAATACACCAAGACCTACATATATATATATATATATATATATATATATATATATATATATATTTCATTTTGTTCTTAAATATACATCAGCATCAATACATGAACAGTGTGGCACATGGGTATTGTTCATTTGATACAAATAACAATGTGCTGTCCAGCCAGTTTAGAGTTAATGGGATTTGGGATAGTTACTTAGGAATTGAGAGCTGTCCCCTTAAGGGAATGCATCATGGTAAATGTAGTTAAGGTATCCTGGGAAATGTAGTCCATGTCAACTATTGGGGAAAATTCATCCAGTGTTCCATTGTAGTTTACTAAAACCAGCTATTACATCAATGATAAAACCACTGCCAATTGCTCCCCCTAAACCGTTAAGGGTACAGGGGGAAACACATTATGAAATTCAAAAAATCCTAGATTACACTGTGGCCAATTGCAATATTTGGTCTCATGGAAAGGATACTCCCTCTCAGATGCTAGTTGGGTAAAGAGTTGGGATGTTCATGCTGATCAATTGGTTAATCAATTCCATGAAGATTTTCCCCACAAACCAAAGGGTCCTCATGGAGGGGGGAGAGGGGGTTAAGGACAATGTATTAACCCCTGTATCTGTTTTGTATTTTTTTTCTTTTAGGAGGATGAGTTTTCAAGGGAGGATGTCTGTCAGCTTTGAAATTCAGCTGCTACATAATGGAAAGGGGGGTGGAGGAGTTGAAAAGTTCAAGGTTATTCTGTATGTTGTACTAAGAAATTCCAGTTGCAGTTAATTGGTTCTCGTGATTTATGAAGTGTAGAAGTGGGAGGAGGAAAAGGTGGATTCTGTGTAATGCGCGAAAATACTTTCACTTTGGGAAATGCCTTAGACGTACCAGATCTGTTCCTAATAAATCAATTGGAGAGAATATGTCTCGGAGTGATTGATATCATGGATACTTTCTGGATGCCTTACAGTTGGTTTCTAATTTTTCCATCAACAGTATAAGTTTGGTTTCTTCCATTCCTTAACTACCATGTTTCCCCGAAAATAAGACCTACCCCGAAAGTAAGACCTAGCACTATTTTCTAAACCTGCCCTAATATAAGACCTACCCCGAAAATAAGACCTAGTGTAAATCTCCAGTTCCAGGAAGACTTTTCAGGGAGCAACCGTGCACCCGTGAAACAACCCCCCGACACACTCACACCCACTATTTGGCACCATAAATATATAAGACCTACCCCAAAAATAAGACCTAGTGTGTTTTTGGGAGCCAAAAAAAAATATAAGACAGTGTCTTATTTTCGGGGAAACACGGTAGTAAGTTTTTAAAAGTTCACACAAAACAGCATGCTTCTTTCATGTTCTTTCTTTCAGTGGAATGACTTGCCTCCAGAAGTTTTGCATGCTCCAACACTGGAAGTTTTAAGAAGGGATTGGACAACCATTTGTCTGAAATTGTATAGGGTTTCCTGCCTGAGCAAGGGGGTTAGACTAGAAGACCTCCAAAGTCCCTTCCAAGACTGTTATTCTATTCTATTTTGCATCTGACCTTATATCCATAGGTTTTGTGAGCTGTTTCTTCTAACACAATGTAGTTCAGGGTTGGAATTCTACCAGTTCGCACCTATTCGCTAGAATCAGTTGTTAACATTCTAAGCAGTTCAGAGAACTGGTTGTTAGAAGAAATTACTGGCCTAATCCTGTAAGGAAGGCAGGAAGGAAACATTCTGGTGTTGCTTACAGAAACTGCCTCTCTGTTAACCCTTATTACATTCTTGGCAGGACTAGACTTCCTGTCTCAGGAACTTCTCTGGAGTTTTTTTCCCCTCCTTTGCTGGTACTTTGCTTGTGTGGAGTGACCATTCAAAGTTACAATGGCTCTGAAAAAAGTGACTTATGACCATTTTTCACACTTACGACTGTTGCAGCATCCCCACAGTCATGAGAGGCCAGGCGAGGAGATGCGTGCCTCGATGTGAGTGATGTTGAGTTGGCCATGCCCAGCCAATAACAGGACCACCAAGCCATGCCCACCAACTAAGCCACGCCCACAGAACCAGTTGTTAAAAAATTTGAATCCCACCCCTGATGTAGTTGTGTACATTATATTTGCACGCTGTTATGGGAATTGGTATAGGGGTTTGGCAAGTTCAGAAAAGTGCAGATTATGAGTGGGGACTGATTTTAAATTCAGCATTGGCTTGCAAATGCAAATTTATATATAAAGGTAAAGGTTCCCCTCGCACACATGTGCTAGCTGCTTCTGGCTCTAGGCCCCCTCATCTCTGTTACAAAGCCAAAGAGCCAGCACTGTCAGAAGACATCTCTGTGGTCATGTGGCCGGCATGACTAAACACCGAAGGCACACGGAATGCCTATTTTTCTACTGACATTTTTACATGCTTTTGAACTGCTCGGTTGGCAGAAGCTGGGAGAAATAACCGGAGCTCACTCTGTTACGCGGTGCTGGGGATTCGAACTGCCGACCTTTCTGATTGACAAGCTTAGCATCTTACCCACTGAGCCACTGCATCCCTACATTTAGATATATTCACTTTCAAATATAAGCTAGATAAACTTCTCCCTAGTCTTTAATGATGTATCTCCCAATTCACTTCAGTGATTTCCATGCAAGGGAATACTTTCATAAAACTCCACTTCTTTCTTTCCAGTTCCTCTTTTTTCCAATTTCAAACATCATAATATCCTTGCCTCATTTCAGCAGCCATAGAAACAGATGATTCTTCCTTCTGAATCAGAATCATTTCATTCACAGAGGTCAAATTATTTTGGATGTCCGCGTTTCAATAGGATGTCATTGAGGCGGATGGATTCTGGGGTATTACCTGAGGGTAGGATCCGTTTTCTACTTTCCTTATCTTATAAGAAACAATCCAGTTAAAACCAGAGTTGAAAATGCTGTCGGAGGGGGGAAATCTGAAGGAGAAATCATAAAGAGACATTCACATGCCGAAGACAGGATGTGTTATCTGAGACCAATAAGATTTGTCTAGCTTCACTTGACTTGAAAAATCTATTGCTGATTGAAATATGAAGGCAGAAAACAAACATGATAAAATAGAAAAAAGTTGACTGTACTAAGACATTTAGAAGAAAGGAGCTGCCTGAGTGATGGCTCTGCAGGGAGATAAAGAGAGGGATTAAAGAAGTATCTGTGGTCTGGACATAACCAATTAGCACTAAGGATGGGCTAATGCTGCAATACAAGCCAGAAAATTCCAGTCTACAGGGCTTAGTGGTCATATGTGGGTGAAGTAGAGATCAGCTGCTACCAAAGGCCATTTTCCAGAAGAAACAGCTTACATAGCAGAAGAAGTGAAGAGTGAACTAAGTCCAGAATGAACTATGTTTAGAGAACTGGAAGACAAAACATATGAAGTATAATTGCAGGAATTGGGAGCATCTAATTTAATGAAAAGAAGAACTAGAGGTGACATGATAGCAGTATTCCACTATTTGAGGGGCTGCCACAAAGAAGAAGGGGTCAATCTATTCTCCAAAGCCCCTGAAGGCAGGGCAAGAAGCAATGGATGAAAACTAATCAAGGAGAGAATCAACCTAGAACTAAGGAGAAATGTATCCTGGGAAATGTAGTCCATGTCATGTGGTCACATCTGTAATCCTGATGGTCACTAAATTGACCCTTGTTGGGTTGGGGGAGGCTTCCTTACTCTGGCCTGAATCTTATACCATGCAGTTGCTACAATCATCATCATGGGGATGAGAGTTTAATATCTTTCTACACCACAATTCAGAAATGCAAAGGATTGGACATTAAGAACCTCATCATAACTGTGAGTTGACAGATGCCTGATGAACCAGTAAAAAAGACTTTGTATAGATGCTTTGTGGAGTTGCTCTGTCTGCTTTATACCCATCCAGAGTGTAATAAGCAGAACAAACAATAATAATAATATTTGTTACATTAGTCAAACTTTTGTAATCTTAGTGTTAATACACATGTTTGCATTATTATTTAGTTGCCCAGTATTTCAATGTGCTATTCTAATGCCAATCACAATATTATTTGAGCATACATTGTAATACCATCTTTCAATCTCTAATCTTTCCATCTGGTTATAGCTTGTTGTCAATTTGTTGTCAATTTCTGTCCTCTTTGACGTTATTAAGTCTTCTTGGAGTTGAGCCCAACCTTTGAAGATTACCTGGAAATCACTGTGCTTTTTCTCTTATTTGGGTGCTTAAAAATCATACACACTGATACATAGAATCATACACAAATTATTCCAACTAAAATTCACCTCCTGAAGCATCCACCACTCAGTAGCCATGAGTTCAACTGTTGCCTTAGTGTGTCCGACAACCACCCAGTGACAGAAAATAATTACTGTCATTTATACAAGTTAGATCAATTGTGCCACTTCAAAAGTGGGAAAGAATTTTGCTTGGCCTGTAATTTTTTCAGCAAATAGTCTGAATTTACTCTTCTACAATAAGATCTAGGTTGAATCATACACTTCTTTGACTATCTGGACTGGAATTCTCAGATCAGCAACTGCATACAAGCTTCTTCATATTAGGTGAAATTACAATTTTGTTTTAAATAAGGAAGGGCTGTGTGAGGTTCACACAGTAGCCTTCTTGATACATTCCAGATTTAGCTTCCTCTATGGAAGGTATACAGAAGAGAACTTTCTAATCCCATCCAATTTCAAAGCTCTCCAGAGAACCTGAAGGCCCAGTGGTATAGAGAGAAAGTGGAGAAATAGCTGCTCAATTGACATGGAGACATTTGTGGAAAGACAAACTGGAGATAAGGAGGAGCTGAGGAAGCAGATTAGAAGAAGAAGAGAAAATGGGCAGAAACTAAATGACTAACAGAGAACTTCAAGAGGACTTATATATAGGAAGATTTGAGTGCTACTGGTGCAACAAATAAGTTGTCCAGGATGATCAGTTGTAAAGGAATTTAGAGATGGTCTTGGGGAAGAGATCTTCAGAGGGCAAGATATGAAGAAGTGACTATATTGATATATTGCTTATTGCCTATGACTATCTTTAAGTGTTGTACCTTATGATTCTTGACTTTTGACAAATGTATCTTTTCCTTTATGTATTGAGAGCATTTGCACCAAGATAAATTCCTTGGGTGTCCAATCACACTTGGCCAATAAAGAATTCTACTCTACTCTATTCTATTCTATTCTATTCTATTCTATTCTATTCTATTTTACTCTACTCTACTCTACTCTACTCTACTCTACTCTACTCCACTCCATTCCATTCCATTCCATTCTACACAGTCTCAAGATGGAAGCCCACACAAACAAGAGACCGGATACAATTTACTTTGATTTTGTTTAGTGTAAAATGGGACCAAGAGAAACTTCAAACAGGCTTTCAATTATTTTACTCTAGATTTTGAGAGGCGGGTAACATAATAAGGGCCATTGAACAGGTAGGTTTGGATTGGCTGCTTTTGGTCAAGCAGGTAGAGGTCTCATTAGCCTCCCATCAAGTACCAAACATCCCTGAGGATTCTAATGCTGATTAAAAAACACACAACAGGCTGGCCCCTATTAGTTATCCTGTCCAATTCTACAGGGTATAGTCAAACCATGGTAGAAATCACTCCCTTGTTCTCTCTCGAACAGACCTACACCAGAAGGTGAATTTTCCTTAGCACATCTGGATGCTACTTCCATCCTGATAGGGCTTGACTAAACATGTGAATCATACTGTTCTCTAGGGGGGGTTTCTACTATCTCAGAAACTTCATGGGTACAAAGTCTCATAATTATCACCATGTTCAGCATTCTTGGGAGATGACTCCTTTGATCCTGGCCTCTACTCAATAGGAGAAATTCATAAGGGCAGATTTCATTCCTTCTTTGAGGGGGTTGGGGGGGTCAGGTTTCCTTTCTTTTGTAGAAGTGGCCTGTTTTTGACTCTTCCTTGAGGACTTCCCACTGATGCCCATCAGCTGCTGTGGGGAATGGGATGCCAGAGCAAGCAGGGCTTGGATCTGAGCCAAGGGAATAGCTGGGGAACAGATGGAGCCAAGAGCTACTCATTCTCCAGAAAGCTAAATGGGCAGAGAGGACAGGTTATTAAACCCAGAATGCTATGAGTCAATACATAAAATTTTGCCTCTTGGGTAGGGAGGACGCTGTCTATGGAATCCTTTCCAGGGGTGGAAAGTTGCTGATTTCAAATCCGGCATCTTTTCCCCAGCTGGTCAACTGGTGAAGAAAAAAAAAAAAAGGAGAATCTTCCCCCACCTTCTTCTTCTTTTTTTGTGTAATCAGAGAGAGAGAAAGAAACGTTCATGCTCCCTCTGTTCTTTCTCTCCCCCCTCCTCCCACTCTCCTATATACCAGTGGTGTGTAAGATCGGAGCAAACTCTCTGCAGAGCTCATTACACGGCTGCCCCAGTGCTTGGGTGAGGGCAGCCCGGTCCTGTGCGGACTGATTCGAGATGATTTGTATTTAAGGCATTTGGCTTTTCAGGGAGCTCGTACAGAGGAGGCGCTCGCACAAATTAAATAATTGAAATAGCAAGATGGGGGTGTGGGCGTGTGTGTTGTTTAGGGATAGAACCAAAGGAAAAGGGAATGAGGAAGGGGAAGGGGAAGAAGGTGGCATATAACCAGAGCTAACTTTGCAGGAGAGGAAGGCCAACATGAAAGAGGGAAAAAAAAGATATCCAACAGAAGAGAACATCTGTAGCTCAGGATCGAAGTGTGGAATTCTTGGTGTTCTCTGAGCTTGCTTGCTTGCAGATCTTTCATAACCCAATGAAGTAACGTGATGTTACATCTGCAAGAACCAAGAACTCCATAATTCATTTATTTATTTTTTAAATGGATTTTGTACAGTTATGAGATTGCTTTGCCGCTTCAGAAGGTCCATCCTTCCTAAGCTGGAAAATATTTCAAAAAGAGGTCTTTTTGAGAACAATGGGTCAATTCATTTGGAATTATTTCCAAGGGAAAGCATGGGCAAAACTGTTTATGAAGGGATCACAGGACCAGGCAAAGATGCAAAGCTGAAATCTACCCAGTTTTGGGCTTTTCAAACAGTGACATTTTTTATTCAGTTTCTTTGGTGGGTTTGGTTTGCAGTAATGGTGCTGGAGAAGACTCCTGCGAGTCCCTTGGACTGCAAGGTGATCCAACCAGTCAGTCCTAGAGGAGATCAACCCTGGCTGTTCTTTAGAAGGCCAGTTCCTGAAGATGAAACTCAAATACTTTGGCCACCTCATGAGAAGGAAGGACTCGCTGGAGAAGAGCCTAATGCTGGGAAAGATTGAGCGCAAAAAAGAAGGGGACGACAGAGAAGGAGGTGGATAGATGGAGTCACTGAGGCAGTCGGCGTGAGCTTAAATGGACTCCAGAAGATGGTAGAGGACAGGAAGGCCTGGAGGAACATTGTCCATGGGGTTGTGATAGGTTGAACATGACTTCACAACTAACAGCAACAACAAAAATTGGTGCCCATTTTCAGATTAGGTTCATCTAACTTGGGTTGTAAAAAAAACAGATGCTAATCAGATGTCAGGAGAGGGATCACCCAGATTTTTGATAGGACGATGGGCCCATTTTTCTTGAATCTGGGCAAGGAGGTCAGAAAATGCCTGAATGCTGTGTAGAAAGACCAAAAGCAACTCTCCTCGAAGAAAAATGGAATGGCAAACTATTTTTGTCTCCATGAAATTGTCCATGAATTCAGTTTTAAGGAAACATCGCTCTTCAGCTTATGGAATGCTTAGCATACCTACTCCTTTCTTTTCTTTTCTTTTTTAATTTTCAAAGAAAATATATCTGGAAAAAAATGCTGCTTTTCTTTGGCAGTTTGGTACCAAATGTTAGCAACTTGTTCTTAAGGATGCTTGAGAACTAGAGAGCATACAGGACACTAGCATTCTCAAAAGAATGTTCTCTCTCTCTCAAGTTTAAAATTACCAAATTTTAAAAGAATAGAATAGAAAATAATGGAATGGAATGGAATAGAACCAAACTGAACAGAATGATTTGGCCAAGTGTGATTAGACAAACAAGGAATTTGCAGATTTTTTTAAAATTTATTTGTTTGTCAAACATGTACAAGATAACAAGTATAAGTATGAACACAAACAAGAACAAGGGAGCAAATACAGATAAATGGGGACAGTAAGACAGGGATGGTAGGCACGCTGGTGTGCTTATGCACGCTCCCTTTAAGGACCTTTTAGGAATGGGGTGAGATCCATGGTAGACAGTTTGAGGTTGAAGCTGTGAGGTTGTAACAACAGAGTCAGGTAGTGCATTCTAGGCATTGACCACTGTGTTGCTGAAGTCGTATTTTCTGCAATTGAGTTTGAAGTGGTTTATCTTGAGTTTGTATCGGTTGTTTGTCCATGTATTACTGTGGTTGAAGCTGCAGAAGTTGTTGACAGGCAAGATGTTATAGCAGACAATTTTGTGAACTATGCTTAGATTGTCTAAATTTGTCTCAGAAAATCTCAATGTACATACAAAACAACAGCATAGTAATAATCATCATACTAACACCAATACTTGGTATTATAAAAATAACAGTCACATTATTATTTTCAATAACGATAACAATTGTTATAATTGTTATAAATACTTACAATTATTATACATAATAATTATTAATTATAATAACAATTGGGCCATTAAATTCATGGATTGAGTAAAATAATGTTTTAATGCTAGAAAAGTTTTTTGGGGGGGTTGTGTGCACCTGTGTACATATTTATATTCAGTATAAAGTTTTAGAGAATTCCTCCTAAGACAGTTCCCTCCTGGTGCTCTCCAAGGTCATGCAAATTAAGAAATGCATTAGGAACAGAGTGTGCAAAGGATTTATTAAAACCTGTCTATCTCAGATCTAAATCTGTCAGATGAGTGGTCCAGATGAAGGAATCAGAAGAGATAGGCAACTGAAGGCCCAAATCAATAAATTTAGACCATCATCTCTTTCCTAGCCACTACTTCCCTTCAGAGCTCAAAAATGATTCTAGATTCTGTAGCCCAGTCTTGCCCGAGACCATTTATAATTGGTTCATAGCATCTTTGTGCAACTTCAGCCCAAGACTTGATTCATTTCTGGAATGGGTAGGCCAAAAGAAGAGTATCCCAAAGGTGCTTTTTTTCCCCAAGAGGCAACTGGACTTTCTGGTTTTTCTTTGAAGAGGTTTTGCTTCTCATGCAAGAAGTTTCTTTGGCTCTTCTTGGATGAGAAGTGAAACGTCTTCAAAGAAAAACCAGAAAGTCCAGTTGCCTCTTGGAAAAAAACGCAAGGCTTGGATGAATGAGAATCACCATAGACAAAAAAAACCCCTGACTTATATGTGCACCTGGCCTTCAGAGTTTAGGGAATCTTCATGTTTAAATGAAGAACCTTCAAGATTCTCAGTGAAGATGTTCATGGCCAGGTGCGCAATGATTCGTATCAGTTACACTGTCGGTGTGTTCCTCAGCCAAAGCGATGAAGGGATAATGCCACCCCACTTCACTTCACCTCACCCTGGTCTATTCCATTCCACTCCACTCCAGCCACACCTTTTTTGCCCCTACTTAGAGCAACAGGTGCTCCATGATTGGCATTGTCCAAATTAATCTAGAACAGTGTTTCTCCATCTTTTTAAGGCAGGTGTCAGTGTTCCAGAAAAACTCGACTCCAACAGATAACTCCGAACCAGACATCTTCTCAAAGTTCCCTTTTATTAGAGTAATAAACTGGCACATCTGGGAAATCCCAAATCTGAAAGTTCTGGGTTTCCCTCCAATAAGTAAAATATTACAAATCCACCCCTTTCCCCCATCATTGCATCACATGCCCCAATCACCATCCGTCCCAACTTGAGACGTCCTCTCAACCAGGTGCAGAAATAACATGACCTTGACTCTAAAAAAGAATGCTATTATGTCTAACCACATACGCTCCATGCAATTCCCCACTCCCATCTTCCCAGGCTCAGGAATGTGGTAGTGTGGAAGCTTCTGGTGCTAATATGGCTTCCAAAGCTGACAACAGGTGGGCTCCAACTCTTCAAGAACAGAAGAGGTGGGGAGGACTGACCTATAGAATCACCAAGTTGGACACAACATCATCAGCAGAGGCCCTCCCAGATGTTATCCAGAGTTGGTGTCAAGCCCTAAATTGACATGTGTAGCCATTTTAGTTAGTCTTAGTATATATTCTTTTTCTTACTTTCTCTGTGGCAGTCATGGGGGAAGGGTTCCGGGCTTGCCACATTCCTAAGGGGGGAGGAGTGGAGATAAAGAGAGTTGTTTTGGCTAGGTGATTCTTCTTCCTGTGGGAAATGAGCTGTCTGTGGTTGGGCCCCTTGAGGTGGAGATTTATGACATCAAGCAATGTTGAATTACTTCTATTGGAGAATTTGACTTTTGGGGGTTGTTTCTAACTTGTAATATCGTGGGGTAATTCCGGGTTGTGTCAGATCTGGAATTACCATGGACTTTGCCAATTTGATGCTTTCCAAAATAAAAGAAATCTTTTTTGAAGATGAACTTTGTACTTTTCTTTTTAAATGGATTTCATCATTTGGAAACCTGACAGTTGCTCCAGTAGCCCTCCAGATGTTGTCAAGTTAAAACTCCCATCCGCCTCTGCCAACCTGGCCAACTTTGAAGGGAGTTGAACAGCATCTGGGGAATGAAAGATTGCTTAGAACAGACAGGAATTTGGTCTTTCGCTCCACATCACTGGGAAAGTGTGTTTTACTCCAGAGGTTTGAAAAGGAGATGCTGTTCTGTAGGGGTAAATGGGAAAATGGCTCCTTCCCAAGTTTTCATAGAGACTGGTAGTTGGTGGCAGGCAGTGTAAGATAATGGCTTATTTGGCCGCTCTAAAGTCTAAAGTCATTTTGAATTGCAGATTAACCTACCTTTCCAGACGGAAGGCTGGAAGTGATGTTGTTTAAGTGGCTAGCTAAGAGGTTTATGGGAAGATAGAGGCAGATAGAGATAAATACTCCGAGCACGTGCAACTTCACAGTTTAAATATGCTTAAATGATGGGAAAAATAATAATAATCCAAACTATTGGAAGACCAAGGAGCCAGATTCTGTTGCTGGAATGTTAAAGGAATCATTGTTTTGGCTAGCAATAATACATTTCTTGGCTTTTGAAATGCTGTGATACCTTTGGTTCGTTCTATTGCAGAAAATAAAAAATAGCAATCCACGATTATTTATTTACTAGCTCTATAGCCGTGCTTCACTACGAAACTACATGGCTGGGCTTAGTTTTTAGGGAGGAAAATAAGGGGGAAAAGATTCTGCCTCTGCCTACCAGCACCCATTGGTATTCATCTGGCTAGCATCCTGTCAATGTGAGGGCTGTTTGGAAACTGAAGCAGTATTTGCTGCATGAACAAAAAGGAGACAGCAAGGAGCCTGGGTGTGGCTTAGCTCAACTGTTCTGGACTAAAGCTGCTTGGTGCTGTGAAAATAAAACTCAAACTGAAACTCCTCTCCTCTGCTTGTGTTTTGCATTTGGAACAGAGTTCTTTTCAGGTGGGGAGGGGGAGTAGAACTCCTCAGCATCAGAGTGTGTTAATAATAATATACAAAATACTAATGCTCTGATAGTCATTTTGAAAAATCCTTTCTTAGTGAGCACCTAGAAGCAAGAGGAATACACATGCCAAATTTCAAGTTTGTAGGCTTTACGGTTCTGGAGATTTTGTGATGATGCATGAGTTGTCTTTCGCTTTTATAGATACAGATTTAGCCTGTGATGAGAACATGACAGAAGAGTAGACATATACACACAATCCATATGTAATTGTGTACAATTTTTTACAGGAATATGGTAGAATATGGTAGCTATCCTCTGGTGTTTGCTTCGTGCAGTTCTTCTAGGACAGGGGTCTCCAACATTGGTGACCTTAAGACTTGTAGGATTCTGGGAGTTAAAGTCTGCATGTCTTAAAGTCACCGAGGTTAGAGATCCCTGTTCTATGGAACCAGAGAACGCACGTCACGGGCAATCTTGCTCAATCTACTTAAGAGTTTGCATATCAGCACCACAATTGCAACAAGGAGGATCTTTCCATCCTCACTGATGCAGAGCAGAGGCACTTCTTTCAGTACCATACCTAATTATGTTCAATAGTCTCCTGCCTCCTAGCATTCGTTAAACTATATGTATTCCCTGGGAGATGATAAATGGGTGATAATGGCTAGATGCAGTTGTACTGCCCTCTTGGGGCTAACGATCATGGCAAACAGAAATGTATGAAGTAGTAATCCATGATGTTATTTTCAAGTGAGCTGGCCATGGCGAGTTGGCCATAGCGAGTTGGCCACCCTGAGTTGTCCTAGACCAGGGGTGTCAAACTCAAGGCTCGTGGGCCAGATCTGACCCATGGGGTGCTTAACAGATAACAGATAATCAGAGTTGGAAGGACCCAGACTTCATTCTAATCCAACTCCCTACCCAAGTGGGAGACTCTACACCATTTCTGACAAATGGCAGTCCAGTTTCTTCTTGAAAGTCTCAAGTGATGACGCTCCCACAACTTCTGGAGGGCAAGCTGCCCATTGGTTGATTCCTCTCATTGTCAGAAAATTTCACCTGATTTCCAGGTTAAATCTCTCCTTGTTCAGTTGCCATCCATTATTCCTTGTCTGGCCTTTGGGTGCTTTGGAGAATAGCTTGATCCCTTCCTCTCTGTAGCAGCCCCTCAAATATGGGAACATTGCTATCCTGTCTCCCCTGGTCCTTCTCTTCACCAGCCATGCCCAGTTCCTGCAACTGTTCATTGTATGTTTAGATATGCTTAGATCTGGCCCATGGGGCTGCCCTGGAAACAATGAAGGGCTAGCCCTCAGTGTCTCTCCCAGCAAAAATGGAGCTCAAGAGGGCTGAGAACTCCATTTTTGACCCTCCTGAGCTCAGCCAGCTGGCAGAGTGCTCAGGCCACCACAAGCACCCCGGACATGAGTGACATTGAGTTGGCCATGCTCACCCTGGCCACACCCACCCAGCCCTCCCCACCCCAAGGTCAAACACAACCCTGATGTGACTCTAATGTACCAGTTTGACACCCTGTCCTATTCCCTGTGCTGCAACCTATCACTCAACAGTTCTGTGGCTCCAGAGATGCAATATTTTTGTTGTGGCTCCTGCCCTGTGGAACATGGTGCCCCTTGAGGTGAGATATTCCTCCACCCTTTTGGCCTTCCTGGAGGACCTTAAAACTTGCTTCTGCTGGTTGGCTTGGAGCCTCGATGAAGGCACCCTACACTGGGGAAGGTTGGTGGAGTAATAGTGAAAATTCTATCCCATTCCATCATGCTCTTTGTTCTTAGTCTTTGTCTAATTCTTGTTCATTTTAATGCTTTATATCTATGCTTTATTCAGTGGTGGGATTCAAATTTTTTTACTACTGGCTCTATGGGCAGGGCTTGGTGGGCATGGCTTGGTGGGTGTGGCAGGGGAAGGATACTTCTAAAAAACTCCCATTCCTCCCCCAATCTCACTAACCTGCTTTCCAGCTCCATTCTCCTGTGCAGGGCAACAAAAGAAGACCCAGCCAATCAGCTGGGACTCAGGAGGCAGAGAATAGATGGGGGTGGGTGTTATGTATGCAGGTTTGAATGTCATTGGTTTAGTTTGAACTGTTCTTGTAAAATGTCAAAATGATTGGTTTAAAAGTGCGGAAAACCTCTGCACTCTGATTGGCTGGCAACCTGGCTGCTGGCTATAAGGCAGCCGCAGCCCAGCCAAATTGGGTCTGTTATGAGCTGTAGTCACTAATAAACTTTCACTGAAGCACTCTCGATCTGACTCTTCATGCAAATCTAACACTGGCACGAAGGTGGGATCCTTCCCAAGAGAAGACAATGAAACAAGAAGAGAGATGGCTGTGCTGAACACCCCCCAGCCCCGCTCGATCCGACGGCAGAAGACTGGGATCAGATGCAGATCGCCAAATGTATTTGAGGGAAACATCCGCCGACATTTCCGAGAAGCGGAAGAGGGCGGTCTTTCTCGCCACTGGTCCCGCTTCAAGATGGCGAAGGCATTGGCGGAGCTGCAGACGGAAGGTAATGGACTGGCCCGATAGAAAAGTTATTAAGAGCCCATTACGCCGCCACAAGTATCGTGCCTCATTAAGAGACAATATTTTACCGTCGGATCAAGGAAAGTAAAACGTTAATGACTTTGTGGCAAGTTTAAGGGACAGTATGAGTTTATCAACTTTGAAGAGGCCATGCGACGTCGATTTGTTCTAGGCCTTAAAGACAAGGTTTTGCAGAGCAAATTATTAATGAAACCTAAGATCGCTTTAAGGAGGCCATAGAAGAAGCTCTTCAGGGAAGCTACCAAGTCCTCAGCAGCAGCCATGAAGAAAATTAACAAGGCCTCAAGCCATCCTGATGTGGAAAAATCCACAACAACCCATTATGAGCAAATAGATTCTGATTCAGACTGTAGTGAGGTGGAGGAAGGAATTTATAGACTCAGAATGGAGAAGAAAAGAAAGACCTTGAAGAAAGAGGCAAGACTTTATTGCAGAGGTTGGGGGGGCACCCCAGACTGAATGCAAGTTTTTGATACCATCTGCCTCCTGTAGAAAAAAGAGGTCACCTAGCAAGAGTCTGCAAATCATCCAGAACTCCACCAAGCAGAAAGAAGCCTGACAAAGAATTCAAGCCAACAACTTCAGTGAGAAAATGGGTGCAACACAGAAGCAAATGGGAAGAATGAAACTCATCAAACAGTCACCATTGGTCATTCTTCACCCTTAAGAAGCAGAAAAGTACATGTGAAGGTACTATTGAAGGAAGGCCTTGCCAAATGGAAGTGGACTCAGGCTCCTATTTATCTATGGTGTCATGGGACACTATTCACAGACTACTCCCAACATTCAGAAGAAGCATTTCCAGAAGCAAGCACTGACTCTTAAAGACTACCAAGGAACAAGATTCCAGTAGTTGGAACAAGAGAATTCAACGAAGTTCAAAGGCCACACCAAACGCTTGCCCTGACCATCGGGACAAGGATCGCCCAAGCTTGCTGGGACTTGAGTGGTTCAATCCACTAGGCATCGAGGTGACTGGCATCAATCACGTGAGCAACACTGAATGGGAGGAGGCCTTGAAGTCTGAGTTTCCAGAGGTCTTCAGCGAGGATTGGGCAAGTATATGGGGACCCCTATCACTTTCAACCTAGATCCCAAGGTGCCCCCAATCGTTTAAAGCCCAGAAGGGTCCCATTTGCCTTAAAGGAAAAAATTGATGCACAATTAGATAAACTAATAGCTCAAGGAGTTTTAGAGCCCACTGACCACTCCAGATGGGAGACACCCATAGTCACACCAGTCAAGACTGATGGGTCAGTAAGAATCTGTGAGACTATAAGGGGACATTGAACCATGCGCTTCAACAGAGCGATATCCAGTTCCAGTGGTGCATCATTTATTACATTCACTTGGCAGGGTACAGTCTTTGCCAAATTGGATCTGGCCCATATCAACAACTAACAGTTGATGATGCCACTGCAGAGGCCCAAACCATTGTGACTCATAGAGGTGCCTTCAAATGTAAAAGGTTACAGTTTGGAGTAAGCGTGGCACCAGGCATTTTCCAAAGCCTTATGGAAAGGATGCTCCAAGGACTGCCAGGGTAGTGCCTTACTTTGATGATGTGTTAATCTCTGCTGAAAATGACACTCAGTTACAAGAGAGACTCAGAGAAGTCCTTACCAGATTCAAGAAAGCGGGTTAAAAGTCAAGGAAGAAAATGCACTCTTAGAACTGACAAGGTTGAGTTCTGGGCTATATGATTGACAAGCATGGCATCCACCCTACAGATGCCAAGGTTCAAGCAATCAAAGAAGCCCCTAGACCAAAATGCAAAACAGATTTGCAAGCCTTCCTTGGACTTATTAACTTTATCACATGTTCCTACCTCAGAAGGCAACCATTGCAGAACCATTACACAGATTACTTGACAAAAGTCTGTTTGGGTCTGGGGCAGGAAGGAACAATCAGCATTTAACAATATTAAAAGACTAATCACGTCTGATGCTGTACTGATACAGTTCTCTGAGAATTTGCCTGTTGTACTGACTTGTGATGCATCCCCTTTGGAGTGGGGGGGGTTTGAGCCACAGGCTTCCCAGTGGGAGGGAAGCCCCTATTGCATTTTACTCTCGCACCTTGACCAAAGCAGAGAGGAATTACAGCAATTGGACAAGGAAGCATTGGCAATGTTGCAGCTGTCAAGAAATTTCATGAGTATTTATATGGGAGAACATTTACCATTGTCACAGATCACAAACCTTTGTTAGGCATTGTGGCAGGAGACAACCACACCACTATCCTGTCACCAAGAATGCTGAGGTGGACTGAATTTCTTGCTGCTTATTCATACAAACTCATCCACAAGCCTGGCAAAGACATTGGACATGCTGATGCTTTGAGTCGCTGCCCACTTCCTTCTCACACACTGAGGACTTGAACCTGAGACACACACCTTTTTCCTAGAAACTGCCAAGCTTCCAGTACATGCTGCTGAAATTGCCAGAGAGACTGCCAAAGACACTTTATTGGCTCCTGTTATAGGCTGGATTAAGAAAGGTTGGCCTCTTCAAGATCTACCTCACCTTGCCCAACCTTTTAAATCCAGGCAAACTGAATTATCTGTATTAAGAGGATGTATTTTGTGGGGTAACAGGGTGGTTATTCCAAAACTGCAAAAGAGGTTTTGGAAATGTTACATGAGGGTCATCCAGGTATTGTAAGGATGAAGGGATTGGCCAGGAGTTATGTATGGTGGCCAGGTATTGACAAAATGGTTGAAAACTGGGTTGCATCTTGTCCCAACTGTCAGGTAGTCAGGCCTGCCCCACCTCCCGCCCCCACACAGGAATGGGAATGTCCTAGGGGCCCATGGTCCAGGATTCACATTGATTTCGCTGGCCCTACCAGAGGGCACACCTTCCTTATTATAGTAGATGCATATTCCAAATGGCTAGAGGTAATCCCTATGGCATCCGCCACAACTGATGCTGTCATCAAGCAGCTTAAAAGCTTTTTGTAACCCACGGGTTACCTGATGTTCTTGTCTCTGACAATGGCCCTCAATTTACATCCAACCTTTTTGAATCCTATCTAGCACAACAGGGTATCAGACATGCCCTGACAGCCCCGGCACCCTTCGCTAACGCCGGCTGAACGAATGGTACGCTTACCAAGGAAAGCTTCAGCAATTGGGTCCTGGGACATCACTGAGAAAGTTGAAAACTTCAGTGTTCAGCACATCACTCCTAACCCATCAACTAACTTATCCCCAGCAGAGTTGTTGATGGTAGGAAACTTAGGTCTCCCTTGACCGCCTTCATCCCACTTACGCACCCAACGCACCACTAGATTCCACTAGCAAAGTTCGCACGTTCAGTGGGTGATTCTGTTTATGCTAAGAACCTTATGGGTGAATCATGGATTCCTGCTGAAATAACTCAAATCACAGGCCCTCGTCTTACAGGGTACAAACAGAGGATGGAGTCCTCTGGAGCAGGCACATTGATCAGCTTAGATCCAGGTTACCTCAGGAACATCGCAATTGTTCTCTCTCTAGTTCCCATACCTAATGCCTTTCTAGGGGAGGGGAGGAACATGAGGATAATCAAAAGCAAGAATCAACCCCATGTGTAATGAGCCATTAAGACAGGAACCATCCCAAAACCTGTCACAATGCCAAAATCCATCCTTACAAGTGGAAGATTGCACATCACTACCTGACTTGGGTGCTGACATTGGGCTGGAGATGGGTTGGGAGGAGAGACCAGATTCTAACAATCAAACAGGGTCTTTCAGGAAGTCCAACTAGGAAATGTCAACAGACACATTTCCTCCTCACTGGGTGAGAACGTTAAAACTTCTGAACCACGAAGGTCTCAACGACATTTAAGAGCCCCACCTATTTAAAAGAATACATTAGATAGGTTGGGGTTTGAGTATGGACTGAACCTAGTGGGAGGGGTGTTATGTATGTAGGTTTGAATGTCATTGGTTTAGTTTAAACTGTTCTTGTAAAATGTCAAAATGATTGTTTTAAAAGTGCGAAAACCCTGCACTCTGATTGGCTGGCAACTGTGGCTGCTGGCTATAAGTAGCAGCTGCAGCCCAGCCAAATTGGGTCTGTTCTGAGCTGTAGTCACTAATAAACTCTTCACTGAAGCACTCCGCGTCTGACTCTTCATGCAAATCTAACAGTGGGGCCAGTCAGAGATGATGGTTGTTCTACAAACCACTCAAAATTTCTGCTACCATGTTCTCCAGAACCGGTCAGAACCTGCTGAATACCACCTCTGCTTTTATTATTATTGTAAGCTTCCCAGAGTCGCTTCGGAGAGTGGGATGGGTGGCATATAAATTTAATAAACAAATAATAGCTTCCAGATTCCCCAACTGGCAGACCAATTCTTAGGCTTTGTCAACTGGTAGTGCCCAGGGGTAGGACCTTCTCTGTCGGAGCGCCTGCCCTATGGAACCAACTCCCATGGACTCCATTTCACTCTCTGATTCTGTTGCAAGCTCGCCAGGACTCCGAAGACCTGGTTGTTTCAACAGGCCGGTCTGGACTGACTTCTCGGGGTGTGGGGTTGATTTTACTCTTTCTTTTGTTTTAATTTTTAAATGGCAATTACTGATTGGCTTGTCATATTTAATTTAATGACTTTTATTGTAATTTGTATTGGTTTTTTATTGTCTTCGGGCGCCTCTGAATCCTTAGGGAGAGAGGGCAGCATACAAATCTAATAAAATAAATAATAAATAAATAGGAGGTGTTATCTCAACACAAGAGAAGACTATCCAGTTGGAGAAAGCACCAAGAAAAGCTATTCTGGAGTAGCAGATCCCATGACGCTGATACATTTCAATATCTCCCGAATGTTGGAGTCCAAGCCTTCTTTGTGCCAACTCTTTCCCTGCAGAGACTATCTGAGGAGTAGGAGGGAAAAGGAACCAAGGAACAGCTCCCCTCCCAATTTCATTGATAGAAGTGTTTTCTTGGCCATTAGCACCAATGGTAAACATTTTACAACTCAGCCACCCAAGGGCATCCACACTGTAGCCTTAACTATGTATTATTAATAGAGAGCTATTTATTTATATCATATTAAATAGGTCATAGAGACTTCCCAACTCTGCTCTCATGTTTGAGTCTCTTTCAGGGCTGGATACATCTGGTTTATCGCATTGCTTTGAAGCAGCTAAATCAGAATAACAGAGTTGGAAGGGATCTTGCAGGTCTTCTAGTCCAGTGGTCACCAACCAGTGGGCTGCATTACTGGTGGTCTGCAAGAAAATTTTGGTGGTCCACAGAGAAATGCCCTCCCCAAAGCAATTAATCCAGGCTGCATGGGAACACAAGGCTGCATCGCCCACATGGCCCATGGGAACACAAGGTTTACATGTCATTGCATTATGAAAGCACCACAAGGTAGTGAGGAGGGGAAGGGTGGAGGGGGGGACTTGTCCTACTCACCCCATGTGCCTCGCCTGGCCACCAGGCTGCTTCTTTTCCCGCTTTTCCTTCCTTCTTCTGTTTTTGGCCATGTAGTGAGCATAAAGTCTTTTCTCCCCACTCACTCAGAAATGAGTCTTTGGGATCCTCCAAGGCATCCTGCTCCAAGAGGCTGCACCGGCATGACAAGTCTCACAAAGACTCACTTCTGGCAGATTTGGGGAGAGAAAGAAAGACTTCTGCCTTTGGGCTGCTTTTCTTTCATGAAGCCAAAAGTCCCTCTCTCTCTCTCTTTCTCCCCTGAGAACAGAGCTGGAGATGGTATCCTATGATCCCAAATAAAGAATGGTCGATCAGTAGGAAAATGGGGTGAGGAATTTTCCTGCAGACTTTTTGTGGGATTTGTGTCTCTGGTCCCATGATTTAAAATTATGAATTTGGTGGTCCATGAGGTCCAAAAGGTTGGTGACCCCTGTTCTAGTCCAACTCCCTGCTCAAGCAGCTATACCATTCCAGACAAATAGCTGTCCAATCTTTTTGTAAAAGCCTCCCGTGTTGGAGCACCCACAACTCCTGGAGGCAAGTTGTTCCATGGATTAATTGTTCTAACTGTCAGGAAATTTCTCCTTAGTTCTATGTTGCTTCTCTCCTTGACTAGTTTCCACCATGATTGTTTCTTGTCCTGCCTTCAGGGGCTTTGGAAAATAGGTTGACTCCCTCTCCTTTGTGGCAGCCCCTCAAATAATCGACAGAACAGGTTTTGCAGAAACCTTTCCAAATAAGCATGGGTGGATTTCTCCTTCTCATCTAGATGTGAATGCATTCTGTAGAGGTATATAAAATAATTCAGAAAAACAATAGGGCTTCTGAGCTTTCCAAACCAATTTTTGTTCACATCTTCACCAGAAAGTGCATGAAGAAATATTAATTTCACTATGGATCTATTGCTAAGCCCCAGTTATAACTAAATGGGGGCTAAAACCATCTTCACAAAAGCCTATTTTTCCAGTCAAACATCTACTAGTACTGTCTACTGGGGAGAACAGTCTCAGAAAGATCTGGAGAATTTTGAATGAGTCACTTTAGCAGAACAGAACTGAAGAATTTTCTAGGAACACCTGAACTTTAATTCTAAGTACAGATCCATTTCCAAGCCAAAGTGTTGAATGGTCCTTCAGTGCAAGGAAGAGAGCTGCAATTCACATTTTAAGAAAAGGATGAGAGTTGCTGTGAGGATGGCAATGAAGCAAAGTGGGTCACACTGCATCATATTAGAAGTGAGGCCAAGATGTTCTTTCTTAGCTTGGGTTTCATGGTTGGAGATAAAGAGTCTCAGTGGTGCATTGGTTTGAGTGCAGTATTGCAGGTCACTTCTGCTGACTATTGGCTGCCTACAATTTGGAAGTTCAAATCTCACCAGGCTCAAGATTGACTCAGCTTCCATCCTTCTGAGGTGGGTCAAATGAGGACCCAAATTGTTGGGGGCAATATGCTGACTGTGTAAAACTGCTTAGAGAGGGCTGTAAAGCACTATAAAGCAGGATATGAGTCTAAGTGCTATTGCTATTTACTGGTATAGGCAGAAGGCCAGTTATTCTCTTTTGCATTGCCCCTGAAGATGCCAACCATGGTGGCCAGCAAACCATCAGAAAACCTGTTGTCCAGATTATGGTCTCTAAGACTTATAGCCCAAGGGCTGCTCATTGGGTCATCTCTTTGACCCAATGGATTCTTTGACCTCTAGGGCAAATGCCAGAGATGGAGAAGAGGAAGGGACTTCACATGTGCCACTTTTGTTCCTGTCTCTCATCTGGCTCATGATTAGTAAAACGAGTCTCTCATTTAAGAGATTAGAGAACTTCCTGTTTCTTGGTGGTATTGGGAAAATAAGCAATTCAGTGAATCACGGTTAGCCATCTCTGTTCTAATGGGATGGTTCTTATTTTCCAGCTTTAACTTAAGCCTTTTGAGAAATGCAAGCTCCCCTCCTTTTTTTTAAAGAACACAAACTGCTCAAGTGCCTCTCTCACCTAGTGTACCACAAAGTCCCAAAAAAAAGGGAGCTGCAAATCTGCAGCAGGAAATTCTTGGACTGTAAAAGTCCAAGGGATTTCATTTCATTTCTTTCTGCTTAAATGTACCAGAATCAAAGGATGCCCACCAAGTTTGTTATTCTGCTGCTCTAGGGCTGGAGTGCTGCACAAAAAGCAAAATTATCTGTCCCACCAAGAGCATCAGAAGTCCAAAAACCATTATGTAATGTATTTGCCTTGATGACAAAATGTAGTGCACAGTATAAGCAAAAAGAGTCTCTTCTTCCCTTCTTTTTTTATTTTCTACTAGCCAATAACCCAGCGTTGCCTGGGTATTTATTTATCCCAATCCTGTATTAGACACGAAAATCCTGTAGTCAGGACTCACGCTGTTGTACTGTCTGTCGCACAATTCTTCTATTCCTCCACAAGAGGGAGTCCTGTGAAGCCATTACCATGGCAGAAGCCATTTTAAGCCACCCACTCCCCCCCGAGGGGTGTTAGGGGTGACTTACCCTGTTCTGACTCAGGCTTCGTAAACCATAATTATTCACAAACTTGTTTTAAAAACAAAACCTATTTTATTGCAACACTGGGAATTGGTTTCATTCCCAGCTGGAATTAAGCTCAAACAGTCCCCCAAGATAAGCACACACCTTTCAGTTCTGTGAAGTGCTGCCAAAACGGAAGTATCAAATTAAGTGGAAAAGAAACCAACCGAAATACAAGAAAAAGCAACCGAAGTACAAAGAGCTTTAAGGGTGACTCAGAACTGATCGAACTACTTTGCTTCCTGCAAAGGTTTCATCATCTTTGCCTGACCTTTATACCTTAGGGGAGGGGCAATCACCTCCCAGCCTTACTCCCAAGTCACCCCTTTTGTCTTAGCTGCTCTTGCCTTCTAGCAGCTCTGAGCACACATGCCCTGGGAACAGGCTCCCCTTGTTCCTCTGCCTCGCTGCTGCCAGATTCTGGAGGCTCCAGAGTCAGCACCCCAATCCCAGATGGTCCTGGCCCCATCTCTGCCGTGGATGCAGGACCCTCATCTGAGTCCTCTCCAGACTCCCGGACTGGTCCCTGTTCTTCCCCACTGTCCAATTCTGCTGCTGTCTGCACCGGCTGCCAGTGAACCACAACATATCCCACACAGTACTTGTTTCCAGAGGGTAAGTCATCTGTGTACCAAGTTTGGTTGGAATTGCTCAAGGCAATTTCCAGAGTTATGCTGGAACACACATAATTTTAATATATATAGAAGATAGATTAACAGAATAACTGAACTGGAAGGGATCTTGGAGGTCATCTAGTCCAACCCACTGCTCAAGCAGGAGACCCTATATACCATTCCAGACAAATGGCTCTCCGGTCTCTTCATAAAAGCCTTCAGTGATGGAGCAACCACAACTTCTGGAGGCCAGCCATTCCACCGATTTATTGGTTAGGAAATTTCTCCTTGGTTCAGTTTGCTTCTCTCCTTGTTTAGTTTCCATCCATTGTATCTTGTCTTTTGTCTTGCCTTTATTATTGTTATATTACTCCCATTTTCCCTTTTAAAAAAGGGAATAAGTTCCAAGAGAGGAAGTAGAAAGACATGAATGATTCATAGATGCAAAATGTGTGTGTATTGGGGGCAGGGAGACAGAAAAAGAGAGAAAAAGTAAGATTAAGACTCAGGGAGGCTTCAAAGTGATCGGAGCCAATTTGATGTCCTGTGCTTGGTTACACCACCAACCCACTAGGGAAGCCCTGTCAGATCCCTGCCCCTTTCCTGCCATTCCCACTCCCCCTTCCTCCTGTCTCCTCCTCTCCACAAACAGAAGCTCCAACTTGGGAGTTCAAAGTTCACCATCATCTAATGATGCAAAGGGCTCTCCGAAACCTGTGTGAGTGGCATCTGCTTAGTACGTCTTGACTTTCCCCCGGTGAATTAGTCCAGTTTAAAAAAAGAAAAAAACCAAGGCAGAGGAAGAAGCAGGAATGAGATGCGGGATCTGAGCAGAGGAGGGGAAAATGTGTTTTAGAAATTCTATGGGTGATGGATGTCCTTTGATTTTGAATATTCAAAAAAGGAGAAGCCCATTAGATTTAAGTGGATGGGGATTCATAACGTAGATGCTTTGATTTGCATTCAAGGGCTGGAGCTGAAATATTATGGGGGTGGGTAGAAAATGGGCAGATATGCACACAGACACACAAAAACAAATTCCATCCATCCATCCAGCCGTCTGTCCGTCGGTCCGTCTGTCCATCTCATAGGACACGGCTTCAATTTAGCCACATCACTTACTCCATCTCTCTTCTGAGGCTTTCTGTGAACAATTCCAAGGAGTGGATGATATTTCTACATGTCTACTGCTCGTGTGGAGAATTAGGACCACTGCAGGAGCTCTTTCTGGCTTAGAAAAAGCTTCAGGTTGATGTGAAGCATCTCATGGCAGCAAATGGCAGCACATTTTCAACTTCAAGAGAAGGAAGTGAGGTAAATCCAAGCTGCTGCATCTGGCAGGAGATCTCTCTGGCACACACAGATATTATCCCTACTTATCTACTTACCTACCTACATCACAAGAGCCTTGGTGGTGCAGGCTGTTAAACACCTAGCACTTAGTTCCAGCTGCCTGCAATTAGTGCAGGCTCGAATCCTGCCAGACTCAAGGTTGACTCAGCCTTCCATCCTCTCAGGGTAGGTAAATTGAGGACCCAAGATTGTTGTGGGCAATAAGCTGACTTTGTAAAAATGCCGCTTGGGGAGGCCAAAAAGCCCTAGTAATAAGCAGGCATATACAATGGAATGAAGGCTATTGCTGAGCACATTGGGTTGTGCTCCAAAAAAATTGTAAGCTGCCCTGAGTCTCCAGAGAAGGGCAGCATATAAATGTGAATTAAAATTTTTTTTCTCTGTTTGTCTTTCTTTCTTTCTTTCTTTCTTTCTTTCTTTCTTTCTTTCTTTCTTTCTCACTATCTCTACCCCATCTCACTCTATCTATCTGTTTCTATCATCTATCATCTATCTATCTTGTATATCTATCTTTCTCTATCTCTATCTATCCACCCATGATCTATCTATCCATCATTTATCATCTATCTATCTATCTATCTATCTATCTATCTATCTATCTATCTATCTATCATCTATCTATCTATCTATCTATCTATCTATCTATCTATCTATCTATCTATCTATCTAAGTTATATGGCTCAACCTTGTGATTCCAGGCAACTTGAAATGCAAAAAAACAAAAAACAAAAAAACCCCACCATAATACATCACAAAAAACAAATTTCAGTATAATTATGATTCTTAAAAGTGCCTCACAGCAAAATTCCCATACATACCAGACTCAGCTAACAAGCTGGCATCAATACCTGAAGAACAGGGCAGGTCCTTTGAGACTTTTCAGAAGACTAAGATTCCTGGATTTCTCCAGATCTCAGCAAGGATGCTTTTCTATAGAGCAGGTGGAAATGCAGAGAAGGGATTTTTCCAGGTCCCACTAAGTGGCATTGTTTTATGGAAGGAACTCAAGCCATGTCCTCTTTGTGAGATCCGATAGGACAGATAGAAACAGTTGGAGATAGGAAATCCTGTATGTACACACACAAGCACACATATTCATAAATCTGTATATCTTTCCAAAACTTGATGGGGGCATCAAAAGAGAACTTACAATGTAAGAACACAAATTCTACCAATCCAAACCAAATGGGTAAGAAAGTAGCTTTAATTTTTCACTGTTCCTTATCACAATAATAGTAATGCACCATAATATCAAAAAACTTTCTCCAAATGAAATATTTTCCCCAAATATTCCCAAATAACCATAGATGTCTTTTCCGTGACAGATATTTTCACTCAAGGGAATCACAATTACTACCATTACTAGTATTACAATATGTATGACTGTCTGAAGGCCAGCAATGGGCACACTGCATGATGCTTTCATTGGTTTATCTTGGTTCTAAATATTGTGGAATAAGAGGAATCCCACCGATGTGTGATTGGAGCAGGAAGAGGCAAATGGGATCCACTGCTTAATCTCTAGATGGTTTTAACTTAGCAAGCAAATCTATTTTCAATTGTTTAATGATAAGTAAAACAAAATGACACTGCCTCCAGCCCAAGACTTTGTTGTATTGTTAAAGTGAAGAAAACCAATGTGTGCACATTGCCAAGGATAGATTTGTTTATGGAAAAATGATTAACATCATTCCACTTAGATACTTAAACAAATTCCTGAGCTCAGAATTCTTTAATGCAAATTCCACTCTTTGCACCAGATTTGGCTGTTGAACATAGGCTTACAGTAAAAACAAAACAACAACCCATAATGGCGATAAAGCTGACATCTACCTAGGCTTGTGACATTTGTGTGCATAAAACATTGCCATTTTTCTGAGTCCAAGGAGTCCCAGAAAGCAAGATTTTTGATGTCAGTGGCTCTGCCCTAAAGACAACCTCTGGGTCCTTCTATATGGATATGTTCTGCTTTGAGTTCTGCACTGGAAACATGTCACTTCCAAGAAATGCTCTGACCTCAAACACAGGAGAATGGACTTCCAATAAGTCTTCCCATATTAGAGTTTCCAATGCATTTCAACTAGGAGAAGCCAGTGCATGAAAACAAACTGTGCAGGATCTTGAAAACGTTGAATAGGATGGCAGCAAGATTGTCACTGTGATTTGGCAATAAGGCAATGGAAGTTACACCCTAGAGAAATGGTTGCGCTCCAGCTACAGAGTTGCTCTCCATGGTGCTGAATCCAAAATCTTGGGTGTTTGCATAACAGAAGAATGCAACTCTTTGCCAAATATATGGGGCAGAGAAATCCAGTGAATGCTATTTATGCAGTTGAAGGAAAAGCTCATCTACAATTCCTTAAAAACAGACCTCTTCCCTAAGAATGGTTATCATACTAATAGAGGGGACATACCATGGAAGATCTCTCTTGACGTCTTCTCTTAAGATTAACAGAAAGCAGAACCAGAAAGGGTACACATGGTTGAAAAGGTCTGAGGACAATAGGATGGGACATATATGCACATTATGTGACCACTTTATATAATGGTAACACCACGCTTTTTCCTCTCCAAGATTCTATTCTCCTTTGAAGAAATTTCTAAAGCAAGTTATCTTTCAGCCAGCTGAGAAAAAAACAGAAAAAAATGCAGGACAATTTCTGTCCACCCCTAAGTTGAAGTATTTATAGGAATTCTGCTACTGGCTTTGCTGCAGCCATGCACTCTACTGGATGACTTTTGGTGAATTATCTTTCTATATCATCAGCTAGAGAAGATGTGTGATTTCCCCCAACCTCTGCAAGATATTTTATCAAAGTCTATTCCTCCCACCCCCATATGTATTCACACCAGAAATGCTGAAAACTCAAGTATATTTACCTAATTTGCACAACACATGGCAGCAAGATCAATTAAGCGAGTTTTGTTCCCATATCAGTAGAATTCAGATATACCCTTTGGATGTACTGTTTAATTTTGCATGTCCTTCATGAGCAAAACAAGGTGACAAATTCCACTGCATGTTTTTATATTTTCTTGGAGGACAAGGAGTTGAATGAAGCTTTTAAATATTCAAAGGCAACATTTTCTAGATGCCAAATAGCTATTCTCCACTTTTTCAGTCACTGCGTCTATCGACTGGCAATCCATTAATACAGTGTGTGCATTTAATTCATGCAATGTTTATGAAAATGTGCAATAAATAAAGCCAATGAGCACATAGCCTGGTTTATTTATTTATTTATTTATTTTTGAGACTTGTATGCCGCCCCATCTCCGAAGACTCGGGGTGGCTCACAACTAAAAAACAACAACAATAAATAATTAAAAAGAAATTAAACAAATTTACAAGCCCAAAAAACGAATTTATAAAACTTAGAAATATAAAACCATCCCCCCACAAGGGTCACAGCCCATATTGGTCAAACAACCAGGTCTTTAGATCATGGCAGAAGGTGCGGAGGTCAGGGGCCAGGCGGAGCCGCAGGGGAAGTTGATTCCAGAGGTCCGGGGCCGCGACAGAATAGGCTCGTCATCGGGGGACCGCCAGTCGGCATTGGCCTGCCGATGGGACCCCAAGGAGTCCCTGCCTATGTGCTCGCACAGGGCCGCCGGCAATCGCTATCGGCAGGAGTTGCTCCCTTAAATATTGAGGACCCATGTCGTGAAGGACTTTGTATGTTAAAATTAAAACCTCGAATCTGGAGTGCCACCGGCAACCAATGCAGGCAGTGCAGGAGGGGGGTAACATGGGAGAACCGGGAAACTCTGATCACCACCCGTGCCGCCTCATTCTGCACCAGCTGCAATCTCCGGATGGTATGCAAGGGCAGTCCTAGATAGAGAGCATTGCAGTAGTCGAGTCTAGAGGTAACAAGGGCATGAGTGACTGTGCACAGGGCATCTCGGTCCAGAAATGGGCATAATTGACGAACTAAGCAGAGCTGGGCAACCCCCCCCTGGCAACGGCCCCCAACTGCTCCTCCAACCAGAGCCGTACATCCAGGAGGACCCCCAGATTCCGTGCCCTATCCACAGGAGGCAACACCACTCCCCCTATGGTTAAAGATGGACATTCCTGGCTGGGCCGAGATGCCAGTATGCACAGCCACTCAGTCTTGGCCAGGTTGAGTCGAAGCATGTTCCCGCTCATCCAAATCCATACCGCATCCAAGCACTGGGTCATCAGGGAGAGGGCATCACCAATCTGGTTCGGGGTGGAGATGTACAGCTGGGTGTCATCTGCGTACTGATGGAAACTCACCCCGAAACCATGGATGATCTCACCCAGCGGCTTCATATAGATATTAAATAGCAGAGGGGAAAGAACCGACCCCTGAGGGACCCCACAAGAGAGCACCCTTGGGGTTGACCTCTGCCCCCCCACCAATACCAACTGCGACCGCGGTTGAGCCATGGGTGACAACTTTCTGAATTTTTAATCAAAGGGGGGGCGGGTGGCATAGACATGTATTAATAAAACTAATTATTGTATTTGATTTTTTTTAAAAAATAGGCATGGCATTTTCAGAATATTACAACAACAAGCATAAATATTTCAGTTCCCTTGTCTACTTTTCCTTTGCTCTAGAGCAGGGGTCTGCAGCCTTAAACACCCAAAGAGCCATTTGGACCAGTTACCCACAGAAAAGAAAACCCCAGGAGCCAATAATTTAACAACCAGCATGACTGGGTGGGCGTGGCCAACTCAACGTCACTCACTCCCACCCAGTCATCTCCTGCTCTGGAATATGGAGCGAGTCTACATCCCCTGCCATCCCCCTTACCTTCTCAGGCCAGGTGAAGATGATGGGTAGGGGAAGAGCCAGCCAGTGGTGGGATCAGCTGACAGGGAGCTGCAACAGAGGGCCAAAAGAGTGCATGTGGCTCCAGAGCCACAGGTTGCCGACACCTGCTCTAGAGAATGAAAGAACTCTATAGCACTCTGCTTAACTGAACTAGTGGCATTCTACAGCAATTGCTTCTTGGAAGCAAATTGGACCCGTATAATGCTGGTAGTTAGTGCAAGTTTGAATAATGAGATATTCAATTTAGAGTGAATTGTAAATCGATATGAGATTTTGCTTAATGCAAGCTAAAATCCAGTTCATGCAAAGCTAGTGCATGCAGCATTTGGGATTTTAGACACTACTCATATTTGTACGTGCAAAATGGAGAAAAATAAGATTCTGTCAGAGGAAATGAGTACAAGGTTTTTTTGTTTTTTTTAAAAAGAACACAACAATTCCAGTGGAGGCATGGCAAATTAAATACACCTCCTTGAATTTGTCTTTTTATTAGTTTATAATATAGAATACAAAAACAAATAATAGGAAAAATGGGGGAGGGAAAAGGGAAGGGAAGAAGGGAAGAGCTTGGTAGCTCAGGCTGTTAAATGCCTGCTCTTAAGATCCAGCTGCCTACAACTGCTGTAGACTCGAATCCCACCAGGCTCAAGGTTGACTCAGCCTTCCATCCTCTCGGCGTAGGTAAATTGAGGACCCAAGATTGTTGGGGGCAATTAGCTGACTTAAAAATGCTTAGTAATAAGCAGGCATATACAATGGAATGAAGGCTATTGCTGAGCACACTGGGTTGTATCCCAGAAATTGTAAGCCGCCCTGAGTCTTCGAGAAGGGCGGCATATAAATGTAATTAAAAAAAGAAAAAAAAAAGAAAGAAAAGGCATTGAATTCCAACTCCCTTTGGTGCAGTAAAATAAGATAATAACATCAAACATCAACATTTTGTTTTACATAATAGTATAAACTAGCCATTTCTATAACAGCAAATCTATCTAATCGGTAAAACCCAAAATCAAGATTTCATTTTTCCCCCCACCTCAAGCACAAAATCCAGAAGCAGTTTCCAACTAGAAACAAAAGTAATGGTTTTTTTCTTTTATCAAAGCAGTCAATTTAGCCATCTCTGCTAATTCCATCAACTTTTGTAGCCATTTGTCCATTGTGGTTTGATTACAAAAGCAGAGCTTACAGCATCCAATTCTTGTATGACCACTATGAGGAAAAAACAGTCACTCTTTGTGTCACTTTTTTCTAATAAGGCTTTTGTGATAAGCTATCACAAAATAATAGCTAGGCTATTTTGTAATAAGGCTAATTCTTCAGTTACATTCTATGCACTCTGGGCACCTAAGGAAGTGAGCTGCAGTTCACAAAGGCATTCAATAAAGTATGTTGGTCAGAAGAGAAGGACTATCAAACCTATTCTGGGTTTTTTTTCTGCCTCCACAGGCTAACACAGCTCTCCACCTACAATCCTTCAGCCAGTAGTAAACCTCAAATGAACCGATAAGACAATGGATAATCTAGTTCAGTTGTTTTATTAATTCTACAGCAGGTAATTTTTGACATAGAATACATGATTTTACTTTTAATTTTTTTCTGATCTTTCACTACAGCTGCTCCCACTACCCTTGTTTCTACCTCTAGATCTGTGTTTCATTTGACAAACTGTGAGCTTCCCTCTCTGGTTCTTTCTGCACTTGTATTTTATTGAAAAAGAAAAAGCAGAACCAACTTCCAAGCAGTTGTTTTCAGGTCTTCATCCCTTCACCATGTTTTTTTTCCCTACCAAACTAGCATTTGCACTAAGCAGGTCCACTGATTGGCCACCCTTGCAGATTCACAAAAGGCTCTGAGATGCTTCACTATTCAAATAAAGACAGATTAACTGAGTTGAAAGGGACCTTGTAGGTCATCTAGTCCAACCCCCCCAAAGCAGGAGACCCTACACCATTTCTGAGAGATGGCAGTCCAGTCTCTTCTTGAAAGCTTCCAGTGATGAAGCTCCCACAACTTCCAAAGGCAACTTCTGTTCCATGGGTTGATTGTTCTCACTGTCAGAAAAATTCTCCTTATTTCCATAGTTAAATCTCTCCTTGTTCAGACATTGGGGCCTTGGAGCAATCCAGCCCCAGCCATTCAGAAAAATAAACAACAACTTGTTGACACGTCATATGGGATGGTCTTCTCCAACCTATCCTTCTTTCCCCACAATCTGGACAGGGAAATGGGTGAAATGCCAAGGCACAAACTTTGTCCTCCACTTGAAGGAACCCTGGGTCCCCAGGGAATAGTAAAAGGGGGAGAAAGAGAGTGTACAGAGTTCAAGGAGGAAGAAAGTAGAGGGAAGAAAAAGCAGCACTACAGGAAGTGAATGGTGTTAATGAAAAATTAAACAGGGTTGGGCCCAGATGCGTTGGCAAAATCGCTGAAGCAGAGATGATTAATATTTAAAAGACTGGCTGCTGCTTGGCTGCGTCTTACACGCAGATTCCACACATACCCATATATATGTGTGTTTGTACACACACCCCTTTCCACTCCTCCCTCTTTTCTACCCCCTTGTTCCTCCCCCCTCCCCGTTGCCTTGATCTCCAGAATGTGGCATTTGGGACACATCCTCCAGTGATTGAGTCCCTCGTGGTGAAGGACGATGCCAGCTATGACCAGCTTTCCACTTTTGCTTTACTGGGGGAAAGAGGAAGGGTGCTCCTGTCCCAATGTGCCAAATTTGTGGGAAGGCTAAGCAGAGAAAATGGTTAAAGCACATCATGTATATTTAATGGGAATGGAAAAGCAGCTTGTCCTATTTAGTCACATTAGATGCTCTGTTAACCATATGTGTGTGTGTGTGTGTACACACACACACACACACATATGCAGACAAACCAACATGAAATGCTTTGGAGAAACAGAGATCGGCAAGTTCCTTGTTGAAAAGAAGAAGGCCTCACTTTCCACTATGGCTGAAAGACTTTGGCTTCATCATGTATGCTTCATAAGATGTCGCTTACACGAAAAGTTTTTTAAGCTCTTTCTGGTTAAAGTGGGTTATCTAAAAGCAGTGGAGCAGAGACTACATAAGTAGGTTCATCGTGGGCTTTAGAATCCATGCTTATAAAAAAAGGTATTGCCTGCTACGTGGTTTTGGCTCTCAAGAAGAAAGGAAGGAAGGAAAGAAGGGAGGGAGAGAAGGAGGGAGGAGGAAAAAGGAAGGAGGGAGGGAGAGAGGGAGAAAGAAGGGGAGGAGGAGGAGGAAGGAGGGAATGAAGGAAGGAGGGAAAGAGGGAGGGAGGGAGGGAGGAGGAAGGAAGAAAGAATGGAGAGAAGGAGAAAGGAGAAGAAAGGAAAGAGGGAGGGAGGGAGGAGGGGAAAGGAAGGAGGGAAAGAAGGAAGGAAGAATGAAGGGAGGAGAAGAAAGGAAGGAAGAATTTACGGTAGAAACATTGCATAAGACTGAAAAAATGGAATTCCATGACCTGTGCTATTTTTACAATTTATATCTCATCTTCAAAGTCTTAAAAACGGTTAAGGATGTCCACAGTGGAGACATGAAATATTTTAAAAAAGAGAATCCAACATGATAGAAAGCAAACCCTTTTAAATTTGTTTTAAACAAAGGGCTTTGCTCTTTGGCCATGCCCATTGCCTTCATCTGTCTGTTTGACACCCCATTCCATTACCATTGCATGAAGGAAACCTCCAGAAGCCAGTTCTCTCCTGAAAATGGGCTTCTGGAAGGGAGCAATTGCAGTGCGAGAGGAAATGACCCTGTGCAAATGTAGCTCCCTAATTCTCTGCTAAGTAACTGCTATCCCTTCGTGTTATTGGTTTACAGGAATTATTGAATGGGAATTTTTAAAAAATGTCTTCAAGTCAGTGTTGAATCCTGGCAATTGTCTGGACCAGCCCTTGCAGTTTTCCTGACAAAGTTTCAGACCCAGATTGTTAGGGGGAAGATGCTGACTCTGTAAACCACTTAGAGAGGGCTGTAAAGCACTGTAAAGCGGTATTTAAGTCTAAGTCCTATTGCCCTTCCTTCCTTCCTTCCTTCCTTCCTTCCTTCCTTCCTTCTTCCTTCCTTCCTTCCTCCCTCCCTCCCTCCCTCCCTCCCTCCTCCATCCATCCATCCATCCACCCACCCACCCATGATGCACAGTGGTTAGAATGCAGTATTGCAGGCTAATTCTGCTGACTGTCAGCAGTTCGATTCTTACCAGCTCAAGGTTGACTCAGCCTTCCATTTTTCCGAGATCAGTAAAATGAGAACCCAGATCGTTTGGGGGGCAAGAGGCTGACTCTGTAAACTGCTTAGAGAGGGATTGTAAAGCACTGTGAAGTGGTACATAAGTCTAAGTGCTATTGCTATTGCTTCCTTTCTAGGGCTCAGAGGGAAAATTAGCCCAAGGTCACCCGGGAAGGCTTTATGGCTAAGGCAGGACTAGAATTCACCGTCTCCCAGTTTCTAGTTTGATGCCCTCACCACTTCACCGAACTGGCTCTCGGAATGGGAATCAATTAAAATCAAAAGGTGACTGCAAATTCCTAGGGCTGAGACATCCAAGATGTACAAATGGGAAGAAAAGACCAAAGCAGGTGGGTCAGCTCTGGACAATGTGACAATCTTTTCTGTCCCTTCTTAAGAAGAACGTTTTCTTCTTAAGAAAACATTCCGGTCACAAACAAGCCAAAATGCAAAAAGAACTATCCCGAGTCACCTTACAGGGAAGATGGGCAGCATAAACATTTATTTAATAAATAAAATAAAAAAAGAATAGAATAGAATAGAATAGAATAGAATAGAATAGAATAGAATAGAATTCTTTATTGGCCGTGTGATTGAACACACAAGGAATTTGTCTTGGTGCAAATGCTCTCAGTGTACATAAAAGAAAAGATACATTTGTCAAGAGTCAAGAATCATAAGGTACAACAAGGAAGGAAGGAAGGAAGGAAGGAAGGAAGGAAGGAAGGAAGGAAGGAAGGAAGGACGAGAATAGAAATAGAATAATAATAGAATAATAATAGAATAGAATAATAAAATAAGAATAGAATAGAATAGAATAGAACAGAACAGAATAGAATAGAATAGAATTCTTTATTGGCCAAGTGTGATTGGACACACAAGAAATTTGTTTTGGTGCAAATGCTCTCAGTCTACATAAAAGAAGATACATTCGTCAAGAGTCAAGAATCACCACCAGGTACAGCACTTAATGATAGTCATAGGTTACAATAAATCAAATCATACTAGGAAACAGTCAATATAGATCATAAAGATACAACTGACAAAGTTGTCATTATACAGTCACAAGTGGAAGGGGATGGGTGATAAGGAGTGATGAGAAGATTAATAGTAATAGTAATAATTAAATAAGAAATGGGTGTTCTTTCGTTGTTTGCTTGCAATAAATGGAGATGATTCTAGGAGGGGAAAAGGAGTTACAGACAGAATTAGAGGCACAAAGAATAAATTTCTTTCCCTGTCCCAGTTGAGCCTTAGGTGGCAAAGGTCAAGTGTGTTGAATTGCAGTGCTTGGATTGGAATCGAATGAGTGGGGAAGGCAGGAGGCCTCCGGGTCATGGTGGAACTGAATTAAGAATCTTAGCTTGATATCGCCAGCTTTCTCTGCCTGTCTCTTTTCCCCCTGCCCGCTCCCCATCTCTCTCTCACATCCAGTGGGTTATTAAGAAGATCAAGAGATGAACTTGTGACCTATTATCAGGTGCTGGCAACAGAAGAGGACCGAGGGACTGGGGTGCGTGCATGCATACGAAACCCAAGCGAGGGTGAGGTGAGATTAATAAGAAGCTTTCAGGGTCCATAGACAGAGAAGTTGTAATCCGGAAGCTGAGAATCAATACAGAATGGCCAGAATGCACAACTAGAGAGCGGCATATTATACTGAAAGTGATTGAATTTGTGGTCAGCACTGAGAAAATAAAGCACTATTTACATGGAAGAGAATATCTGGAGGTCATGGTTGAACTGTGGCGTCCTTGATGCTTGTCTGAGCTTGGTGGTTTTCTTGCAGACGTTTCATTATCCAACTTGGTAACATCATCAGTGCTAGAAGCGGCTGGAGTTTGTAGAGAGGAGGAGGAGGAGGTGGAGGAGGAAGATTGTGGGGTCTTTGATGCTCTCTGAACTTGATCGTTTTTTGCATATATTTCATTATCCAACTAGATAACATCATTAGTGCTAGAAGGGATAGAGTTTGTGGAGGAGGACTATGGAGTCCTTGGTGCTCTTTGAACATGGTTGTTTTTTTGCAGACATTTCATTACCCAACTAGGTAACATAATCAGTGCTAGAAGGGGATAGAATTTGAGGAGGAGGAGGACTATGGAGTCCTTGGTGCTCTTTGAACTTGGCTGTTTTTTTTGCAGATGTTTCATTACCCATCTAGGTAATATCATCCATGCTGATGAAAACTATGAAGTTCAGAGAGCACCAAAAAACCCACACTGTTTACATGGGTGTTAATGGATTCTCCTTTCTCATATAGGAATACTCAACAAATCCATGGAGTATTTTTTTTATTATTATTCATATTTATATGCCGCCCTTCTCCGGAGACTCAGGGCGGCTTACAATTTTTGGAGCACAACCCAATGCGCTCAGCAATAGCCTTCATTCCATTGTATATACCTGCTTATTACTAGGGCTTTTTGGCCCCCCTCCAAGTGGCATTTTTACAAAGTCAGCTTATTGCCCCCAACAATCTTGGGTCCTCAATTTACCTACCCCGAGAGGATGGAAGGCTGAGTCAACCTTTAGGCTTATTGCAGTAAACAGAATCCTTCTTCTGCATCTCAGGTCTAATACCACAAGGCCCATGGCCATGTTATTCCTTCTATTTGTGTTCAAGGAAATGCATCTTCAGATCCTCTGGCCCAAAGCAGAAGAATCCAGATCATAAGGAAAAGGACTGAATGTGACAGGAATAAAACGGGCAAACTCTTCTCCAGATGGGTAACATTGCTGACTGGAGTTTGCAAATTGCCCTCCTCCGTCCCATGTCTTTTCAGTCCTCATACTTCCACACGAGGGCCTGAATAGCACTACTCATAGCAAAAGAAAGGAGGATTTTTAAAAAAACCCATCATCCTGTAATTGTGTTGCCATGTTGCTGGCACACGGGTAGAATCGCTGAAGTGGGATGTCAGAACTCATGTCGAACTCATGTAGCCAATGTTTGAAGGCATTTTCTCCCTCTCACCCATCTACCCATCTGAACTGATACAGCTCGCAGACAAGTTTCCCCACCTCACTGAGAGCCAGGCCTTAGCCAGGCATTAATAATGGATTATTGAAACCAACCAGCTGCAAAAATGCTGCCTCTGTTCTCTCAGATTAATCTCACTCCTGTGAAGAGCAGCTATCGATTTTGTGAGTGATTCCTTCCTTCTTCAACTAAAGGGCACCTGCAGCCAGTGTAGCACAATTGCTGTGAGATCTTTATGGTCCTCCGTCTGAGTTTTGCTGGATTTTCCTACCCTCGCCTGGTGGCAAACGATGCGCTAACATGAGGAGGTCAAAGAGAGCTCCAATGCACTTCAGTTTTGGAAGAGCAGAAAACTTGCAGACAGAACGACTGGCAAGGGATAGTTCCATCCATTCCTGAAAATCTGCCTAACTCTGTAGCTTTTATAGAACCGACAGACATGAAGTATCCTTTGAAATTTTTATTTCTTCCCATGCAGATCTCTGCTTATAAACATACGTATCAAAGAGGAAACCGTGCAACCACCAATGAATATATTGGTGATTTTACCCATATCAGCTTTTCTGAAATTCAGTTTGTATAGTTGTTAGCATTCATCTTTAGCTTTTAGTTAGCATAGAAATCCTTATTATTTGGCTAGGTTAAGTAACTCCCAACTCCCTTATAACCCTATAATCCCTTAATTTGGGATAGAGTCAAGGCCAATGAATGGGGATGAGCATTTACTGGCCAGATACCCTCCCTGACACCATGCAGAGTTCACAGCAGATATTTTTTCTTTGCGCCCTAAGAAAGAAACATTTGCCACTATCTAGGATTGAATTCTCAGCCTTCCGAGTGGGAGGTGAACATCTTCACCACTAGGCCACCATGTCATTGGTTATACAACCCTCATTGACAATTCTTCTATTTTGCTTGGGATTAAGCCAAGAAGAGCCAGGTTCTTTGTAGCCTTCCTTTTGCAAAACAAGAAGTGTTTTACATGTTCATTGGAAAGTTGAAGGAGTAACACAGAAGCACCACTGAATCTTCAAAATAACCTTATGAGATAGGTTGGATTAACAGGATCAGTCTAAACCAGAATCAGATCTTTTTTGTGTAGCCAGGTCATGGAGACATTACCAGCTTTGACAAACTGATATAGGAAAATGAGCAGAGTCCTAATCTATCTCCATTTCTCTGTAGTCCAAAATTCCACCCTAATCAGGAATTAAATAAATTGGTCTAAGTGTCTACTTATCTCTGTGTCTAGAAATTACTCTTTGCTCTGCATTTCCTAGTATATATAACATTCCTTTTTCCTAAAGTGATGAGATGACAAGGGTATCCCCTCCATGGTTTTGACTGATACTTTCCAAATTGGTTGTATAGGTTGCATGGTAAAATCAATGATACTAAACCTTTGTGGGGAAATGCTATAACTCCCTCTCACCTATTTTTTCATCATCCAATCTGCCAATATTTGAGACTTGAGATAGCTTCCTGTTTGGGAATTCACCTAGCCTAGCTCTTTTAATATTTAACACTGTGATGAGATAAGAAATCCAATTGCTTTTATAGGGGTTCCAAACCAAGAACATGAGTTTAAGACAATAATTGACTTGAATTAAGTCAACATTATTTCATTAATATCTCTCTAAGAATATCTTTAATTCCTTGCAGGGTCTAAATGATGAGCATATAAAGAAGATTATCTGGTGTATTGATAAATAAACAAAAAAATCCTCACCAAGGGATTCTGTCAGATATTTTAGAAATTCTCACAATCCTTTGAGGAAAGCCATGTGTAGGCTACCTTGTCCTAGGAACCTACAATCTTCCAGTTGAACAACCAGTGGTGGGATGCCTAGAATCACCTCTGTCAGGGTTCCCACAGATGCCCTAATTAATTCATGAGCCTCGAGCCAAGTTTCAAAAGAAATCCAATTATTTATTAGGAGCAACATGTCATCACTTTTCCCAAGTGCAGTTGGCTCTATCCTACGTAATTTACTGCCCACCTATGATCCTGTTTCCCCCCTCCTCCCAGGGTCAGTGGTGGGATTCAAATGTTTTAACTACCGGTTCTGTGGGCATGGCTTGATGGGCATGGCAGGGGAAAGATACTGTAATATCTCCAGTCAGAGGTGGTATTGTCGGTTCTCCGAACTCCTTAAAATTTCCGCTACCAGTTCTCCACAACTGATCAGAACCTGCTGAATACCACCTCTGCCCAGGGTGTGTCATAAATCACATTCTCTAATGGAGCACTTTCACAGGCTGTAGAAAAAACACCTCTCTTGCTGGCTCTGGTAACCTGGGACACAATCTGGAGAAAGATATGCATGGAACGTGCTTCTGGTCATAGCAACCGAACTGCTCCATCAGTTCTCACCCCCTCTCCTTCTTATGGCAACTAGTGAGCAAGCCAGGAATGCTTTACAAGTTGACAACCTCAACTTGTAAAGGGTTGTCAATTTCTAGGCTGCATGCTCCCTAGAAAAGTAAGAGAAAATTCCCCAAATAATTTAGTTTAGTTTAGTTTATTGGGATTTATATGCCATCCTATCTCCCAAAGGATTCAGGGCGGCTCACAACAGTAAAAAACATACAATACAAAAAATTAAAAGATATTAAATGAACAACCCAATAATTCTAATTAAAGCTGACAACAAGCCAATAAAAAACAAATAAAAAACCCCCATCAATCCAGGTCAGCCAGTTGAAAGAGCCATGTCTTCAGGTCGCAACAGAAGGATCGAAGGTCGGGAGCCATCCAGAGCTCCACGGGGAGCTGATTCCAAAGGGCGGGCACACCCACAGAGAAGGGTCTCCCCCTGGGGGTCGCCAGCTGACATTGTCTGGCTGATGGAACCCTGAGGAGGCCCTGTCTGTGGGAGCACACGGGGGGGATGGGAAGTTGTTGCTGGCTGTCAAGCCTTTCTCTGCTACCATCTTCAAAGGCTTGGAAAAAAACTTTTGCCAGGGAGTAAAAAATCTTCCAAAACATCCCTGCTAATTAGAGGTGATGAATCGTGTTCTTCTCTGCTGTCAGTGATGATAAAAATGAGACCCGGAAAGTAATCTAAAAACATTTTTATTTATAAAATAAGAAAACCTAATGGAGCTACATGTTTGCAACCTAATCTCCATATAGAAATCGCATATAGAAAAAGAACAAAGGGAAATAATGCAACAGAAGTGACAGGAAGTGAAGTCAAAACTTCTTACACATGCGCAGTAAATCAAAACATTCTTATCTCATTACTATGGAGACAAGATAACACAGTGCTGGCTAGCAGACACTTGCTTGCTAGAATATGAGCTTAGAAGCTTGAAACAGACAAACCAAAAAAAACGCAGTGACATCCCCTTCTTTTGTCTGTTAAGCGAAAATCAGATAAGGCACATCTTCTCACGCAGATATTTGTGCCGCACTGCTGGAAGTGGTTTGTTGAGCATGTCAGCAATCTGATCATGTGTGGACACATACTGTAATGTAACAAAACCTTGTTTAACTAATTGCTTTATGTTCTTATAACGAATGTCAATGTGTCTGGACCTAGAACCTGTGAAACGTGTTTCAGAAATATAAACCACAGATTCGTTGTCTTCCATCACGGTGATTGGCTGGATCGGGCGTGTCCAGACATCTGTGACTAAAGCATCAAACCAAGTTAGAGAGTTACAGGCATCTGAAACAGTGACACTGGCAGTAGGTGCTCCCGCAAATAAAGCATACATAAATATTTGGAGAACCACCATGTCTCCATTCCTCCCTTGGAGGTACACATGGTAAGAATTCCTTTCATTTAACATTGTCCACAACCAGAGGCAAATTTTGAATGACACACGGGTGAATCTGTGGCATTCCAGGGAGAGATTATGCAAACTGGTGGAAGCGAGGCAGTTCTCTCTATCCCTTCTTTGCTGGTTTGATTGGATTTTTCTAGGCTCGTTAAAAGACAAGAGAAGAAAAGTTTTGATCGTTCAGGCCAAACGTCCAGCTTTCTTTTGACTTTGGGGTTTGGTGAACCAGGCTGGAGAAGGCCAAAAACAGCCCCAATGCTGGAGTCCTCTTATCACCCATCAGTTCTGCCCAAGTATCTTCAGCTGGAGATGAGATGGCTCTTCTGGTTGAGCCCATTTGCAGCTCTGCTCCTGTCCTCTGAGTTGGCCACTCTCGCAAAAGGTAGGATCCTAAGGGATGCTGACCCCAGGGACCCATCTCAATCCAATTAGAGAATGTACAGCCCCAGATATCCTTTCTGTTTGTAAGTGGCAGCGGATTGCGCTTTCTGTCCCAAGAGAGAGAGAGGTGAAATTGATTTTGTCCTCACCTCCTGGTTTTGGAGCTCTTTCTCTGAAGGCAGCCGGCGTTTTTCTTTTATTAATTAGTTAGGGATGTAACACTGAAAGAGAGAGAGAAGTCTGTCTCTTTCTACCTCTTGGTCTCTCTCTCTCTCTCTCTTTCCTCCCAAGTTGGCTTTGACTGTATCCGCTCCCTTTGGCTGTATCCGCCTCTTTCAGATAAAGATGTGTTAGTTCTTTGATCTACTTGGCAGCTCCCCCAGGGGATTAGCTGGGAGGTTAATTACTTACCAACTGTCTCCAGATGTGGCAAGAAGACTTCTGGAGGGAGAGGCATCTGTCCTTCTTCCTTTGTTTTCTGAGCCCCTCCCTCCCAAGTTCCCTAGCTACATGCTTCAAGGGGACAGGTGGCTCAGGAAGGTACCAGTGAAATGCCTTTTGATATGACAAATGGTATCTATGCTTTTACTCTGGTTCCTATTTTGTTTGTCTAACGGGGCTGTAAAATATGGATGAGCTTCTACTCCTGTGGGCTTGTGTTTGACAATGGGTCTCCTCCTCCTCTTCTTTTCTCTACTTTCTCTCCTTTTCTGGGTGTCATTGGGATGGAGCATGAGTTTATTACTTATCACTCTCTCTTTTGCTGCAGCCACTTGCTGCCTTGCTCTACGTGGCTTATTCATTTCAATAGGTATCGATTTGTTTGTTCAAATAATTGGCTCCCATGGTGAGGTAAAATGGGCTCAACCAAAAGAAGGCAATGTTGGGATTGAAACCGATCATCGTAGCCAGATATTAGAATGGAAATGTCTTCTGGACTCTTGACAAATGTATTTTTTCTTTTATGTACACTGAGAGCATATGCACGAAGACAAATTCCTTGTATGTCCAATCACACTTGGCCAGTAAAGAATTCTATTCTATCTATCTATTGAGAAACTGCCATTAAATGGTACAATTGGAGGAACGGTTAGACAAATGGACTCAAATGATGTTCTTCAGAGAAGAAAAATGGCACCCTCAGAAGTTTGGGCAATAGCAATAACAACAATAGCAATAGCACTTGAACTTATATACCACTTCATAGTGCTTTACAGCCCTCTCTAAGCAGTTTACAAAGTCAGCCTATTGCCCCCCAACAGTCTGGGTCCTCATTTTATCCACCTCAGAAGGAGGGAAGGCTGAGTCAACCTTGAGCCAATCAGGATCGAACTACCGAGAGTGGGCAGAGTTAGCCTGCAGTACTGCATTCTAACCACTGCACCACCAGAGCTTCTAATAGCAATAGTACTTAGTCTTATATACTGATTCATAGTGCTTTACAGCCCTGTCCAAGTGATTTACAGAACCAGCATCTTGCCCTCCAAAAATCTAGGTCCTCATTTTACCGACCTCGGAAGGATGGAAAGGCTGAGCCAACCTTGAGACAGTCAAGATCAAACTCCAGAATGTGGGCAGAGTTTGCCTGCAATACTGCATTTGAACCACTGTGCCACCATGGTGCTAGAGAGGTCTTGTTCCCACCTATATCCTCTGAGTAGCAAAGTGAGTCACTCAGAGTAATAATTTCTACAGTGGGGGCACCCCAATGGAAAATATCCCTTTTTGCCTTCATTCTCATGTTGACTAGAACTCCTGGCAGGTATGAGCCAACACATCCTGGAGGGCACCAGACTGGAGAATGCAAACACTAAACTTTGCCAGTGAAAGAGCGACTTCGAATGAATGATACTTAGGCCAGAATTTTCCACTGGGACCTGAAACAATATTTCAAGGTTCCAGCCAGAAGACTAATACCAATATTGTGTGCACTCCAAGTGAACTCTTCATTCAATTATTCTGGGCACTGTTGGGCTGGCAATTCCTCCTGCATGTGTTTTTTTATCAGTTCTCTGTCAATGAAATGTAAGAGAATTTACATTAAAGTATTATTATTATTATTATTATTATTATTATTATTAATTCATATTTATATGCCGCCCTTCTCCGGAGACTCAAGGTGGCTTACAATTTTTGGAGCACAACCCAACGTGCTTAGCAATAGCCTTCATTCCATTGTATATGCCTGGCTATTACTAGGGCTTTTTTGGCCCCCCCAAGCAGCATTTTTACAAAGTCAGCTTATTGCCCCCACCAATCTTGGGTCCTCAATTTACCTACCCCGAGAGGATGGAAGGCTGAGTCAACCTTGAGCCTGGTGGGATTCGAGCCTGCACTAATTGCAGGCAGCTGGAATTAAGTGCTAGGCGTTTAATAGCCTGCACCACCAAGGCTCTTATTAAAAGGGGCTAGCTTTGCCTCATCAGCATTTGGCCCTGAGTCCACTTACTTTTAGGAATATAGACTCCCAGCCCTTTGCACAAGGCCAGGGGTCTCCAAACTGGGAAACTTTAAGACTTATGGACTTCAGCTCCACAGGCTGGCTGGGGAATTGTGGAAGTTAAAGTCCACAGGTCTTAAAGTTGCCCAGTTTGGAGATCCTGCCCAAGTCTATGAGGAATCTTCAACCCAAAATTCTGAACCACTAACTTATCAGATCTAACTAGCTTATCCCACATATTTTATTCTATTTATGTACTAAATGTATATGCCATCCATCTCACTGATAAGTGACTCTGGTTGGCTTACAACAATATAAAAGCATAATATAAAACAATAACAACATTAAAAGTTTTGTTGTCGTTGTTAGTTGTGAAGTTGTGTCCGACCCATCGTGACCCCATGGACAAAGTTCCTCCAGGCCTTCCTGTGCTCTACCATCTTAAGGTTTTTAGGAGCCCTAGTGCCACAGTACTTAGAATGCAGTGTTGCAGGCTAACTCTGCCCACTGCCTGCAGTTCGATCCTGACCAGCTCAAGGTTGACTCAGCCTTTCATCCTTCTGAGGTTGGTAAAATGAGGACCCAGATTGTTTGGTGGCAACAGGCTGACATTGTAAATCATCCAGAGAGTGCCATAAAGTGCTATGGGTCAATATATAACTCTTAAGTGCTGTTGCTATTGCTAAAATATTCAACGTTAAGAGTTAAGACAATAAAATCAACCAAGAACTAGATAAAAAGAAGATCAGGAGACTTCTTTTCCTCAGCTACCAACTACTACTATGGTGGGACAACCCCATCAGGGGCTCATGCCACTTGACAGAGATTTTCCATGCAAATCCAAACAAAAATTTGCTGGATAAATAATCTAAAGTCCATGAAATGGAACCAATCTAGCCTAGCCACTCTTTCTTCTCTTTGGCCTGATTTCAACAAGGTTTTCCCTATGAAAGAAGAAGGGGCACTACGTTCTTCTCCTTTAGCAAATGAATTCTGAGGGTGCTTGTTTCTTTATCTTCCCTTGCCTCCTTGAAAGAGGGAGTGAGAAATGTGAAGGAAGGAAGAGGCAGTGAGAAAGGAGACAGAAGAAAGAGAGTGTGAGAAAGGAGAAGGAAGGAAGAGAGTGAGAATGAAGGAAGAAAGAAGGAATGAGAAAGAAAAAGGAAGAAAGAGGCATCAAGAAAGGAGAAGAAAGAAAGAGTAAGAAAGGAGAAGAAAGAAAGAGGAAGAAAGGAGAAGAAAGAAAGAGTGAGCAAGAAAGAAAAAGGAGGGAAGAGGGAGTGAGAAAGGAGAAGAAAGAAAGAGCAAGAAAGGAGAAGGAAGAAAGAGTGTGAGAAAGGAGAAGGAAGAAAGAGGCATCAAGAAGGGAGAAGAAAGAAAGAGTTAGAAAGGAGAAGAAAGAAAGAGCAAGAAAGGAGAAGGAAGAAAGAGAGTGTGAGAAAGGAGAAGGAAGAAAGAGGCATCAAGAAAGGAGAAGAAAGAAAGAGTGAGAAAGGAGAAGAAAGAAAGAGCAAGAAAGGCAAAGGAAGAAAGAGGGAGCGAGAAAAGAGGAAGAAGAAATCTGTCTCTCTTTAAAAGGCATTTGCTCTCCTCTCCCGAGCAGGAAGCGAGTGCCGTTCACAGCCCTGCCCTCTGCCCGCCAAGATGCTAATGACAGTGCTAACATGCTAAGAGGCTGGCAGCGAGTGCCGGTCCTAATGCAGGCTTCCCAGCCCTTGCAAGCCATTTTAATTGCAGGGCCTTCCGAGACAGCAGGTGTGCCCATCACATCCAATCATCGACTTGTATGCACTTACTCCCCTCCTTTCTGAAAGAAAGCAGGTTGGTGACACTGCCCGCTTACACCCTCGCCTGGGTGGCTCTTCCCCACACCCAACTTGGTGTATAGACTGTTGCACACCCGTCAAAACGATTATGGCAATGAATTTCTGCCAGAGCGATAAAGAGCATGGTTCGAAGGAAATCCTCTGCCACCCCCAGCCTTTTTGTTCCTCTCGGCTGCCGAGTCTCCCAGCACGTGGGAGGATTAAAAAGAGGAAAGAAAGAAAGAAAGAAAGAAAGAAAGAAAGAAAGAAAGAAAGAAAGAAAGAAAGAGGGAGGGAGGGAGGGGGAGAGTGAGTGAGGAAGGAAGGAGGAGGGAGGGAGGGAGGGAGGAAAGAAAAAGGAAGGAAGAAAGGAAGGAGGAGGAGAGGGAGGAAAGAAGGAAGGAAAGAAGAAGGGGAGGGATGGAGGAAGGAGGAGAGTATGTGAGTGAATGGGAGAGTGAGTGAGGAAGGAAGGGAGAAAGGATGGAAGGAGAAGGAGGGAGGGAGGGAGGGAGGGAGGAAAAAGGAAGGAAGGAGGAGGAGAGAGAGAGGAAGGAAAGAAAAAGGAAGGAAAGAAGGAAGGAGCAGAGGGAGGGAGGAAGTAAGGAAAGGAGAAAGGGAGGGAGGGAGGAGAGGGAGTGAGGAAGGAAAGAAGGAAGGAAGAAGGAGTGTGGAGGTGGTACCAAGTGAGCTTAGAACCAGAGTCCAACCATGGAAGGAGATTCTGGGGAAAATCTTGGAGCTGTGACTGTTCATCTAAATTGTAGTCATTTCATATCTCCCCAGCCACAAATCCCCTTTGAAAGAGCTGCCACTCCAAAATGTCAGGACCCCCACTCCAAATACAGAGAGCACCCCATATGTCAGAATAGAAATGGCCCAAGGAAAGACTTCCATAGCAATAGCACCAGTTCTAGGACTGGTCTAGTTGTTTTCATATTTCACATCAAAAAGAGGAATTGGAATAGATTAGGAGGAGGGCAATGGAAATAATCAGGGAATTCATATATAGGTATAGATATATAAACAACTAAAAGAAAGTGAAGGAACTGGGTACGTTTAACCTCTGACTGTGATTGTTTTATTCCAATATTGTAAGAAGATCACTCAGATGACACAAGCATGTGTATAATGTGTGTATGTATCTATGTAAAATAAAACACAGGTTTAATTCTCAAGGGGTCTGAATGTGAAGATATTTGCTAGGACTTTTGACAGAAGGCTTTGAGGTTTTAAAACACAAACATAATACATGTCTATAATTCGTTATATAGCTGCATCTTTTCCTAAGACTTCACAATGGCTCTGCAATTGCCAATAGACACTCTCTCTCTCTCTCTCTCTCTCTCTCTCTCTCTCTCTCTCTCTCTCTCTCTCTCTCTCTCTCTGAATTTAACTGCTTTAACAGGCTATAGGCACAACAGTGGCTACCTTTACATTCCCTTGTGTTGCACAAGACCTTTCTGAAATTCTAGCTGTAGTTCTGCAAAATCTTAAGTTACCATTCCACACCGAGGTACATCAGGTTTTAATGTTTGTCACTCTCTTTTTTAGCATTTAATCTTACATTTTTTTAGCCTTTTTAATAGCTTAAAAACAACTTACAAGGTAAAATACAGCAACAAAGAAAACAGAAAATTGTTTTCTGCGTGGGTTTTGTTTTCTTTCTCCTAACAACTTGGCAGTGTGTGTTGACACAACAACCTTAAGCTTCAATTAAAGCTTCAAAAAGACAAAGTTTGGTCAATTCTATGTTCAGGTTTTTTTTTTTTGGTTTGGTTTTGTGACTTTACAAGTTGAGCAAAACTTTCCGTTTGTCGGTTAAAGATTCAGTGCTTTATGTGAACTCAGAAAATGAGTTAATTCAGGAACAGCATTGTTGCGTGAATAAAGCTAATGAGAAAAAGTCATGAAAAGAGGCATCATCAAGTTAGATATTAACAGAGTTGGAAGGGAACTTGTAGGTCATCTAGTCCAACCTCCCGCCCAAGCAGGAGATCCTACACCATTTCTGACAGGTGGCAGTCCAGTCTCTTCTTGAAAGCCTCCAGTGATGAAGCTCCCACAACTTCTGAAGGCAATTTCTGTTCTGTTGGTTGATTGTTCTCACTGTCAGAAAATTGTTCAAAAGCATTTGAAGATTTACAGTAACTAATACATGAGTTTCTAATATATGAATATATGCTTCTTCCATTACTTCTGTATTAGCAAAGAGGCAGCTTAAAATGTATTTTTTTTAAAAGGTCAGAAAAGGTGATCATGTGATCCCACTGCAACTATCATAAATATGCGTCAGTTGCCAAACATCTGGAATTTTTAATCCTATGACCCAGTGGTGGGATTCAAATTATTTTACTACCGGTTCTTTGGGAGTGGCTTGGTGGGCACGATGTGACTTGGTGGACATGGCTGGGTGGGTCTGGCAGGGGAAGGATACTGTAAAATCCCCATTCCCTCCCCACCTGCTTTTTTAACCTGCTTTCCAGCTCCGTTCTCCTGTGCAGGGCAACCAAAGAAGACCCAGCCAATCAGCTGGGACTCAGGAAGCAAAGAATAGATGGGGGTGGGGCCAGTCAGAGGTAACATTTGCCAGTTCTCCAAGCTACTCAAAATTTCTGCTACCGGTTCTCCAAAATTGGTCAGAACCTGATGAATACCACCTCTGCTATGACCATGGGGATGCTGAAATGGTCATCAGTGTGAAAAATGGTCACAAGTCACTTTTTTTCAGTGCTGTTGCAACTTTGACACAGTCACTAATTGAACTGTTGTAAGTTGAGGACTCTTTGTACCTGACAATTCTGGCTAAGGATTTTGGGAACTGAAGTTCAGCAGAATTGCAGGCCTCCGCCTGTCACAGGCTAGGCTAACGAGATGATCATGATCATAAATATAAATGTCATATAAATACTTGGGGCTGATGGAATCTTGTAGGGCAGCTTTCTCCGTAACAGGATTCTATTTTTATTTATTGCTTGTTTGTCAAGCATGTATGAGAAAACAAGTATAAGTATGAACATAACATATAAACATATAAGTATAAATGGGTATAAGTATATATATAATAAATGAGTACGAATAAATGGGAAGAGTAGGACAGGAACGGTAGGCACGCTGGCGCACTTATGCACGCCCCCTTACAGACCTCTTATGAATGGAGTGAGGTCCACGGTGGACAGTTTAAAATTAAAGTTTTGGAGGTTTGAGGATGGAACAACAGAGTCAGGGAGTGAGTTCCAGGCGTTGACCACTTTGTTGCCGAAGTCGTATTTTCTGCCATCGAGTTTGGAGTGGTTTACCTTGAGTTTGTAGCTATTGTTTGCCCGTGTGTTATTGTGGTTGAAGCTGAAGTAGTCATTGACAGGTAGGACATTGTAGCAGACAATTTTGTGTACTAAGCTTAGATCAGACTGTAGGCAGTGTCTAGATCCAAAATTTCAAACCTGGTGGCATAAGGTATTCTATTGCGAGCAAAGGAGTGGAGTGCTCTTCTCGTGAAATACCTCTGGACTTGCTCAATTGTATTAATGTCCGTTATGCAGCGTGGATTCCAGGCAGATGACTGTGTTCAAGAATTGGTCTGGTGAAGGTTTTGTATGCCCTGGTTTGCAGTACAGTGTTACCGGAGAAGAAGCTTCACAAAATTAGGTTAACAAATCTTAATGCTTTTTTGGCAATGCTGTTACAGTGAGCTCTGGGGCTTAGATCTTTTGAAATGAGTACTCCTAGGTCCTTCCTCCGAAAATGTTGGACTTAACAGCTGTATTTCCATCATTTCTTGGGCTTATGAGCTGAGAAAGACTTCTGTCATCCTTTAGAGCCTGCTGCCCACATTTCCATGTACAGAGCTGAAGAAGAAAGCACAAGTTGGAGCAACCAGGCTTATTTGGTGTATTGCAAAGATTCTCTTTAATGAAAAATTTAAGCAAGTTTAGCCTCCGAGAGGCTGTTCCCTCTCAAAATGAAGCCTGACTCCTTCTCGTCTTTGTCTCGGCAGAGTTTCTCGCCAGTAATCAATCCAGCCAAATGATCAAACCCACCAGAGACTGGTGGCTTGCATCCCAGTACAATAGATGGAAGGGCTGACCTGGATGGTTTTACTAAACAAATAGATGAACAAATAATAACCTCAGCTTTTTACAGATGGTGGTGGGGGAAAGGGGAGAAGATATCAAACAGGGAAAAAGTCTCTGGGAAAATGAAGATGGCTCTGGGAAGGGACACCATGAGGCTCTCAAGCTCAGAAAGTCTCTCCTGAATTGGATTTTCCAGAAAGAGGAACTCGAGTGAGTTCTATGTCAGCAAGTTGTGAACATCACCATGATGGCAAAGCCATTGAACAGCTAAGGGTGTGGAGGATGGGAACAGAAGGACAAAGTCCCAGCCTAGAGCTGGACTGATTGCAAATTGTGAGAAATACTCAGAAAGTGTGTGTGTGTGAGAGAGAGAGACAGACAGATGGACAGACAGACAGAGATAGAGACAGTGAGATAGAGATAGAGATAGAGAGACAGAGAGACAGAGACAGAGAGACAGAGCAACAGAGACAGAGAGACAGAGACAGAGAGAGAGAGAGAGAGACAAGACAGAGCGACAGAGCGACAGAGACAGAGCAACAGACAGAGAGACAGAGACAGAGAGACAGAGAGACAGAGAGACAGAGACAGACACAGAGACAGAGACAGAGCGACAGACAGAGCGACAGAGACAGAGAGACAGAGAGACAGAGTGACAGAGTGACAGAGACAGAGACAGAGAGACAGAGACACACAGAGAGACAGAAAGACAGAGAGAAGCAGAGATAATACCAAGAGGAGTTTAATTCACAGTAACCCCCTCCAGACGTGGGAGGACTACAAACCCTCAAATTCCAAATCAGTATAGTCTTGGCTTGGAATTCTGGGACTTGCGTTGAATGCAGGTCAAGAAGCTGCTCAGGAATGTGCCTGAAAGACTCTAGCAAAAATGTCTTCCTGTTCACTTCACCTCCCTGCTCCATAACTCATTTTTTTCACTCTTCCACCCATTCCTTACTTCTGTATCTCTCTTCCCTCTGATCCCCATAGTTTACCTCTCTCTTCTCTCTTTCTGTCTTCTGCTCAAAATAATAGACATTGAATAACAGAGTCGGAAGTGACCTTGCAGTTGTCTAGTGCAACTTTCTGCTAGAGCTGCTATTTCTGGCTGTCCAGTGCCTCCAGTGATGGAGCATCCATAACTCTGAAGACAAGCTGTTCCATTGAGCTTCCACACAGAGTTTTCTTTCTCTGCATTCTTCCTACCTTTCTGTTTATGTCTCTCTCTTCTCTCTGTCTGTCATCCATCCATCCATCCATCCATCCATCTCTCTCTCTCTCTCTCTTTCATCTATCTATCACATTTCTATACTGTCCATCTTACCTATATTTTTCACCACCACGTTCCTTGTTTTTCCCCACCTCTATTTGCACCTTCTTGGTTTTCATTCAGCCAATTTCCTGTCCTTCCTCCCTCTTGTTCTCTTTTCCATCCTTACTGGGCAATTGCAGAACTGGCAGCTCTTTTTGGTTTAGAGTCAAAATCCGGTAGTGCTGAGTCAATTTTCAGTCCTGTTCCTGCAACTGGATTTCTCCAGAAAAGCTTTTGAACGCAGGTGCTGCATTACAAGATGCCAGGCACTATTATAGCTTCCTTCCTCACCATGAAGGAATATTTCTGTAATTTCCATCAGGAATAACAGTATAACAAATTTAGAAGGGACCTTGGAGGTCTTCTAGCCCAATCCCCTGCTCAAGCAGAAACCCTATAGTATTTCAGACAAATCCAATCTCTTCTTAAAAACTTCCAGTGTTGGAGCATTTGCAACTTCTGGAGGCAAGTTGTTCCACTGATTAATTGTTCTCACTGTCAGGAAATTTCTCCTTAGTTCTAGGTTGCTTCTCTCCTTGATTAGTTTCCACCTATTGCTTCTTGTCCTGCCCTCAGGTGCTTTGGAGAATAGCTTGAGACTCTCTTCTTTGTGGCAGCCCCTTAGATATTGGAATACTGCTATCATATCATCTCTAGTCCTTCTTTTCACTAGACTAGACATACCCAATTCCTGAAATCGTTCTTCATATGTTTTAGCCTCCAGTCCCCCTAATCATCTTTGTTGCTCTTCTCTGCACTCTTCCTAGAGCCTCAATATCTTTTTTATATTGTGGTGTCCAAAACTGGATGCAATATTCCAAGTGTGGTTTCACCAAGGCATTATAAAGTGGTATTAACACTTCGTGTGATTTTGATTCTATCCTCTGTTAATGCAGCATAGGATTGTGTTGGCTTTTTTGGTGGCTGCAGCATACGGATGGCTTATATTTAAGTGATTGTCCACTAGGACTCCAAAACATCTTGCAGTTACCACTATTGATCCAGGAGGGGGAAAGGATGAGGTGGGAAAGGAGAGAGAGGAGAGGAGAGGAGAGGAGAAGGGAAGGAGGAGAGAAGAGGGGAAACGAAAGGAGAGAGGGGGGAGGAGAGGAGAAGAGAAGGGAGAGGAGAGGAGATGAGAGGGGAGAGAGGGGAGGGGAGGAGAGAGAGGAGAGGAGAGGGGAGGGAGAAGAGGAGAAGGGAGGGGAGACAAAAGTAGAGAGAGGGGAGGAGAAGAGAGAGAGGAGAGATGAGAAGTGAGGATATATTTGGAGAGTCAGCTATGCATCCAGTAGCCTGCCATTCAGAGTATTTCTTTTCACCATTTTTAAATTTCCTTTACCTGCTTAATCTATTATTGAATGCACACATTTTCTGAATTCACACATCAACTAACCAAGTAGGGTAAGCCAGAAAATAAAACTCCAAAATTAACATGAAACAAGCTGCTAGTCCTGCAATTGTGTGGGCGTAATGAGAATCTGAAAGGGGAATTCAGAGGCCAACTTGTCTCCTCTTCCTTTCTTGGACGTTGCACTCCAGACTGAATCAGAAGATGTATAAAAAAGAAATATCCTCCAATTTTTCTTTCTTATTTTACCAGCTGCCCGTCATTGCAGATCCTGAGAGATCCCATAAGCAAATTGACTGATCAGCAGGACTCTGTGATGAAGCTCTATTTTTCAAACTTGGCTGGGCAATTGGAGTCTTCTTCCTTGAAGTCTTCTCAGAAACAAGTGAAAAAGAAGAAGCTATGATGACATGAGTAAGATGCTCTTTTAGCAAATAGTTGTGCCTATCATGAAGTCCCCAAGGAAGTATGAATATCTGAATGCAGGGCATGGGGTGAAATATTTAAAAGATCGTGCCAAGGAGGGCACTGCATATTGCAAGAGCGTACAGAATAAGGGATTAATCTCCTGGTTTAGGGACAGACAAACAGATGGACACCTAGACAAATGATAGAGTTTAGACAGGTGATAGATGATAGATAGATAGGTAGGTAGGTAGATGATAGATGACAGATGATAGATAGATAGATAGGTAGGTAGATAGATGATAGATAGATAGATGATAGACAGATAGACAGATAGACAGACAGATAGACAGATAGATAGATAGATAGATAGATAGATAGATAGATAGATAGATGTTGCTATATTTGTAGCTTAGGGTTGAACTGTGGAGTCCATGGTGCTCTCTGGTAGTGCAGTGGTTAGAATGCAGTATTGCAGACTGATTCTGCCATCTACCAGGAGTTTGATCCTGACCAGCTCAAGGTTGACTCAGCCTTTCATCCTTCTGAGGTCAGAAAAATGAGGACACAGACTGTTGCGGGCAATATGCTGACATTGTAAACTGCTCAGAGAGTACTGTAAATCACTATGAAATGGTATATAAGTCTAAAAGCTATTGCTTTGATTCCTAATAAGGTAAAGATAAAGGTTCCCCTCACACATACGTGCTAGTCATTTCTGGTTCTAGGGGGCGGTGCTCATCTCTGTTACAAAGCCGAAGAGCCAGCGCTGTCTGAAGACGTCTCCATGGTCATGTGGCCAGCATGACTAAACACCGAAGGCACACGGAACGCTGTTACCTTCCCACCAAAGTGGTCCCTATTTTTCTACTTGCATTTTTTATGTGCTTTCGAACTGCTAGGTTGGCAGAAGCTGGGACAAGTAACAGGAGCTCACTCCGTTACATGGCACTGGGGATTCGAACCCCTGATAGACAAGCTCAGCAACTTAGCCACTGAGCCACCATGTCCCTTTGATTCCTAATACAGAACTACAATATGGATCTTCTCATTCCTGTTTCAGCACTTCACCAACTGGCTCTCTGCAGAACACAAGAAGAAAATGATATCGCACAAAATGCAGCTGAAGAACTGAACTGAAATCCATGCGTTGGTTGAAGCATTGGTTTCTTAGCAAAAAAATAATAATCCTGGAATTAAATTTATCTGCCTTGTAAGTCAGGTCGAGATGTAAATCAAATAAAAGGAGGCGACAGAAAATGAGTCAAATCTGCCCAAGAAGTTATTTAAAACAGTGTTATTAACAGATGATGGCAATCATTATAGAAAGAACAACCAATAAAACATGAAGATCTGATTCGACGGAACCTGGGAGAAATGGACACATAGCTGTACTGAAAACAGGACTCTGAAAAAAATCTCCCATGCACAATTACAGAAGATGTTGAAAAAGTCTAGTGAAAAGGGCATCGCAGTACTTTGGCACAGGAAAAAAAAAGACATCTTATTTTTAACCTGATCCACTTTTTAGATATAAATTGATTTTTCTGGAAAGTCCACAAAAGGAATCCTCTATTAGTGAACATCTCCAGTGGATAATATCCAGACTAATAGAATAACAGAATTGAAAGGGACCTTGGAGGTCTTCTAGTCCAACTCCCTGTTCAAGCAGGAGACCCTACACCTGTGATGGCAAACCTATGGCACGTGTGCCACAAGTGGCATGCAGAGCCATTTGTGCTGGCATGCGAGCCTCAGGCAAGCTTATCTCACTGCGCATGCATGTGTCTCAAAACTGATTTTCAGCCAGTTTGAGGCCTTTTCGGACTCCCAGAGGCTTGGAAAAAGCCTCTGCAAGCATTCTCAGGCCGAATTATTGTAATGTAATGTTATGTAATACCGGAAGTGATGAAACAGGCCTATAATTTGGTCTGAGAAGCCTTGCAGAGGCTTTTTCCAAGCCTCTTGGAGGCCGAAAAAGGCCTCAAATCAGCTGAAAAATCAGCTGTGAGGCGCAGTGCAGGTAAGGGGGTGGGGTGGGTATTGCGCACACATGCGCAGGGGGCATGGAAAGGGGGGCACACACTGCATTCTGGGTGCTGGCACGTGAGTGCGGGCATGCCGGCACATTCACAATTTTTGGCACAGGAGCCCAAAAAGGTTAGCCACCACTGCCCTACACCAACCTGGATTCATGGTTGTCCAAACTCTTCTTCAAAACCTCCAGTGATGGAGGTCTATGGAGATTCTCAGTCATTCAGGTCATGGTTGTCGCAAAGGTGCTTTGTTCAGGAGGCAACTGGACTTCCTTGTTTTTTCTTTTGAAGATGTTTTGCTTCTCATCCAAGAAGCTTCTTCAGCTCTGACAGGACAGTGGGGAATGGGAGAATTTATATAGTCCTTTCGGACAGCTGGTCATTTGCATCCTTTTAGAGGGTCACTGAGGCGACTTGGAAGTTTATCTGTGTCCTCAGGGTCACCTGAGTAGTGCAAATGGTTCCTGTACAGTAGTCTGCGATTTTTTCCTTCTGGAAATCCATTCCTACCCCCATACCATTCAAAGGGTGTTCATCCCAAATTGTATAGCTAAAAGTCTGTAGAGATTCTCAGTCATCCAGGTCTTGGTTGTCCCAAAGATGCTTTTTCAGGAGCATCTTTTTTCAGGAGCTCCTGCCGACATCGAATGCCATCGAATGCCAACCGCCCTGTGCGAGCACATAGGCAAGGACTCCTTGGGGTCCCATCAGCTGGCCAATGCCGGCTGGCGGTCTCCCGACGACGAGCCTACTCTATAGTGGCCCCTGACCTCTGGAACCAACTTCCCCTGGGGCTCTGTCTGGCCCCTGACCTCCACACCTTCCGCCATGACTTGAAGACCTGGTTGTTTAACCAATCCGGGTTGTGATTTTCTGGGATGGGATGGTTTTTTTTTTTTTATGGGATAGTTTTATAGGATAATTTTTATGGGTCGAATTTGTAGTTGTAATGGGGCTTATTTAGTTTAATCTGCTTTTAAATTATTTATTATTGTTGTTGTTTTATTTGTAAGCCTTGAGTCTTGGAGATGGGGCGCATATAAGTCCCATTAATAAATAAATAAATAAATAAATAAATAAATTGGACTTCCTTGTTTTTTTCTTTTGAAAAAGCACCTTGGGGACTCCACTGATGGAGCATCCACAATTTCTGGAGGCAAGCTATCTGCTTTTCTTCCTGTCTCTGGTATACTTGATGATTTCCCTTCTCCAGGGTTTCTGCATTTTATTTCAGGGGCAAGGTATAACACTTTTAAGTGGTAGAAATGAGGCACATCCTAATATATGTTCATCTAGTTCAGTATTGCCTCCTTTGCTTGGGATTTTGCAGGCGTTCTGTTAAGGATATTCCCCATCATCACCTTCCACCCTTTAGGGAGTTAGACTTCAACTCCCATCAATTCTAGCCTTCAAGAGACTGTGAGAACTGTGGTGTATAACTTGGAGGTCACCTCATTTCGCATCCTTGCTTGAGGTCAATTTGAATCTTGGTGATTTAACCTGGGATCATCTCCATGCAAAGCATGCATTTAGTCTCTGAGCTTCAGAGCATCATTCCTAACCTGAAGTCACCAACGCAAGGTCAGGGAGAAGATAGAGTCATAGGCTTACAGGAAGGATCTTGTGATGACCCGGGGTGTGGCACAAAGGCAACACAGTCAACTAAGCAAGAAGAGTCCCTTTATTATCTCCAACTTTGCCCCCAATGTCCAGGTTACCTTCAGCTGGAGAAAAACTCTCCCAGGAACAGCCTTTAAACTGGAGAAAATTCAGTCCAAAACAAAACACATACAGACTGTAACTAAAAATCCAAACAAACCAAGCTGCAATAATTAACTTGATAAGGCAGGAGAAGGAATTTCAAACTTGAAAGCATGGCAAATCTCACACAGTTGGGAAGATGCCAGGAATACAGATAAGCCACGATGAGACCATTAAACTCACGATTTGCTCCCAACAGTTTGCTGTGTGCAGCTTCCCTTTTTAAACACTGTGTTCCCAGCTGCAGCTAATGAAGGGAATCAGGGCCCTTTCCTCCCCCGTAAGCCAAGCAACTCACATTGCTCCCTTCTCCATTCCTCCCTGCATGCCCTAGGATGAAGAGGGGGTGGTCCTGGGTCCTCCGAATTCTCTCCCTTGCTCTAACTCTTCCCTGCTCTGCCCAGCCAGACTTTGCCTTCCCCAGTTTCTTCCACAGCCAACGGAGCCACACTCCCACTCCCTGTCAGATGTTTGGCCTCCTCCTCTGAATCAGATTCTGACAGGGGCATGACAGATCTCTTTATAGGTGAGAAGGACAACCAGAGATTGTGGAAGGCAATGACTTGGGTTCTTGCAAACTCCACTTTGCTCCCAGGGGCTCAGTAGCCAGAGAGCTCACCCCAAAATGTGCAGACCATTTAATTTATAGGCACCAGGGGAAGATGAAGACCAAGGAAGGGGATACTGTGACGTTGGCTGGAAAAGAGAGAGAGAGAGAGAGAGAGAGATACCTACAACTCCCTGCCCCCACTTATTCTCCTCCCCAATTCCAAAGCAAGAATACAAATGATTCCAAGAAAGCTCTGGCTATCCCAAAAAGCCTGTAGCCAATTAGAGATTATCAATATTTAATTAGCTCTCTGCCATTGTTCAGCCTGCGATGAGTTTGCTCCAGCCTTGCCATGCGAGTGCTCTTCCCTCCCTCGCCCCCCCTGCCCTCCCTACATCACAGACACACTGTTATGACACATAATGATATTGACAATGAATAATTTAAGGCCGTTTTGCCTTCTCCCCACCACCCTTCTCTCCCCACCCTCCCAGATCAGTCTCTTCTGTCCTTATTAACAGCAAATGCAGAGCAAAGGAGGAAGTTGTGTCTGTCAGGACTAGACTATCAAACAGACGGATAGACAGACAAAGCTCTCCCACCAGCCTCCCTAATTCCCTTTTTGCTCTCTTGAAATCTGAAGATGAAGGCTTCCAAAGCAGATTTTTGAATTGGCTCTCTCTTTTCCCAAGCTAAGACCGACCAGCTCCCTGGAGTTGGGTCATAATTGCCCCAAAGAGGTTATTTAGGTTGAGACACCTTTGTGGAGACTCTTGCCGAGGTGATGCCATTGATAAGTCATCAAAGCCCCTTCTGGATCTGCCTGATGTCAAAGTGGATCCAGTCCCAATAGCAAATGGTTTCAAGTCATCATTAAGAGTCCTAAGCTGAGTCAAAAGTCACTTTGCAAAGGTTCAATATTTGGTCTTGGCAGCCTCTTGAGATGTTTTCCCCAAGCTGATGGACATGTTCTTACCACTCTGTGCATTTCATAATCAAATAACCACAGTAAAATCTAGCAGTTGTTTGCCAAGGAGGATGGAGCACAAGAGATGGATCACTAGGCTGGGTTCCAAGGATTGCCTGTTTAGTGTCACAATTTTAAAGTTTTTAGTTCAAATTGTCCTTCCTTCTGCTCCAGATACATTTTGCAGAAATAAAGGTGCCCTCTGCAGGGCACTCTAATGCTTTTTTTTCTTTAAAGAAAAAGAAATGCTAAGGGAGTTAAGGAATCAATCCGAAGCTAAAAGATACTGGAGTAAAATACACACATGGTTGGAAAAAATAACAAAACAGCACATAGATTTGAAACCAGAGATATTTTTATTGGGAATTTTATCCAAAGGTTATAACAGAGAATTGACATACTTGATTATTAATGTCTTAACTGCAGCTAGAATTGTATTTGCTCAAAATTGGAAAAATGAGAAAATTCCTATAGAGGAAGAGGTGATTAAGAAAATAATGGAATGTGCAGAAATGAGTAGATTAACATTAGCAATTAGAGAGCAAGAAAAAAAAAGAATATTTTAAGATATGGGATCTATTTTACCAATGGTTAGATAGAAAAGTGGCAAACTGAAGTAAAATTCAATAGTAATGATACGTTATAATTGATTGTTATAGAGTGTCTCTTAATATGAATTAAAATTGGTAAGAACTGAGATTTGCTCTAAAGCACAATGTGGATTTGAAACTAAAATTTAATGATGGCGTAATAATAATATAATATGACATGGAAAGTTGATTAATGTAACATGAATGTAAATTTAAATTCAAGAGGAAAAGACTATACATATTGTGCACAAGAATTATGTACCAACCGACACACTGTACAATTGAAAGATGGTTTTATTTTGTTGTTTTATGTTTGTATTTGTCTACATTTGTTGTTAAAGTCCTAGGCTGCATTAACAGAGGAATAGAATCAAGATCATGTGAAGTGTTAATACCACTCTATAATGCCTTGGTAAGGCCACAGTTGGAATACTGCATCCAATTTTGGTCACCACAATGTAAAAAAGATGTTGAGACTCTAGAAAGAGTTCAGAAAAGAGCAACAAAGATGATTAGGGGACTGGAGGCTGAAACATCTAAAGAATGGTTGCAGGAACTGGGTATGTCTAGTCTAATGAAAAGGAGGACTAGGGGAGGCATGATAGCAGTGTTTCAATCTCTCAGGGGCTGCCACAAAGAAGAGGGAGTCAAGCTATTCTCCAAAGCACCTGAAGGCAGGACAAGAAGCAATGAATAGAAACTATCAAGGAGAGAAGCAACCTAGAACTAAGGAGAAATATCCTGACAGTTACAACAATTAATCAGTGGAACAACTTGCCTCTGGAATTTGTGAATGATCCAACACTGGAGGTTTTTAAGAAGAGATTGGACAACTGCTTGTCTGAAATAATATAGGCTTTCTGCCTGAGCAGGGGTTAGACTGGAAGACCTCCAAAGTCCCTTCCAACTTTGTTATTCTGTGTTCTGTAGTCTGTATTTGCATTGCAGGCCAAGTGACATCTTGCAGCTACTGGGTTCAGTTTAGAAGAAATGTGCACTAGACTTCTAGGTGCTCTGATTCAGTTCATAAATATGTTTCATAAACAAGTGAATTCTCTTCTCGGCACAAGTCTTAATTTGCATGAAGTAACTCTCCAATCTTCCTCCAGTGATGGTAAAAAAGCGGGTTGTGGAAGGCATATTAGAATACCAAAAGCTAGATATTCAAAGCTGTTCTTAACCCGATGATATCAAAGCCTCCTCTTTGCCAACAGCAGCAATGCAGATGAGCTTAAAAACAAATAGTGTGCTAATGTGTGCCTTGCTTTCCTTGGAGACTCACAAAAACTAATCATGAGCAAAAGTTTTTCTCCTATGCGGTTAGACAGTAACAACATCCATGATTACAAAGGATCCATGTGGGATTTCAGAACAAGATACTGGCTCATCAAGAATTTAAATCTACAGCTAACAATAAATGTCCTGGGCATGCATTAAATTGGAGACTGCCACCACCACTGACAGTGAACATTTATTTAAGGCCAAACAATGGAGAGTTGTCTTCCCAAAGCATTATAAAGCAGTACTAACACTTCACGTGATCTTGATTCTATCCCTCTGTTAATCCAGCCTGTTGGTATTGTGCATTGTGTGTGTGTGTGTGTGTATGAAGAATGGTTGCAAAAACTGGGCATGGCCAGTCTAGTGAAGAGAAGGTCCACAGGAGACATGAGAGCAGTCTTCCAATAATTGAGGGGTTGCCACAGAGAGGAAGGGGTCAAGCTATTCTCCAAGGCACCCAAAGGCCACACAAGGAATAATGGATGGAAACTGAACAAGGAGAGATTCAACATGGAAAGAAGGAGAATTTTTCTGACTGTGAGAACAATCAACCTGTGGAAGAGATGTTGCCTTCGGAAGTTGTGGGAGCTTCATCATTGGAGGCTTTCAAGAAGAGACTGGGCTGCCATCTGTCAGAAATGGTGTAAAAAATGTGCTTGGGCAGGGGGGTTTATATAAATCAAGATCAGGTGAAGTGTTAGTACTGCTTTATAATGCCTTGGGAAGACCACACTTGGAATACTGCATTTAGTTTTGGTCACCACCATATAAAAAAGATGTTGTCAAGATGATTGAGGGGCTGGAGGTTAAAACAGATGAAGAATGGTTGGAGGAATGTCTAGTCTAGTGAAAAAAGGACTAGGGATGACATGATAGCAGTGTTCCAATATTTGAGGGGCTGCCACAAAGAAGAGAGGTGGGTCAAGCTATTCTCCAAAGCACCTGAGGGCAGGACAAGAAGCAATGGATGGAAACTAATCAAGGAGAGATCCAACTCTGTAGAACTCAGGAGGAATTTCCTAGCAGTGAGAACAATTACAGATTAACAGAGTTGGAAGGGACCTTGTAGGTCATGTAGTCCAAACCCCCTGCACGAGCAGGAGACCCTACACCATTTCTGACAGGTGTGGAAGGGCTTGTCTCCAGTACTTGTGGGTGCTCCATTTTTGGAGATTTTAAAGAAGAGACTGGGCAGCTATTTGTCTGAAATGAACAGGGACCTTCCAACTCTTGCAATTCTGTTATTCTGTTTGGAAAGCAGGTCATCGGTGATCTTACAAAACGGCTACTATGAGGACCATTTCCAGAACATATACCAGTAAGATGAGTTGATTATAGTCCTTTTTCTTCTTCCTCTTTTTTTTTCTGGGTAAACTTCCCAACAGAACACAAGGTAAAACCATAATTCCCCGCCGTTTTATTTTTAAACCCTCTCTATGGAAGTCTAGAAGGCCCAGAAGAGAGCAGCTATAAAGAAAGATGTCATGAAAGGAATTCTGCACTGCAGCACAAGAGTTCTCCATTCCAGCTAGCTTTCATTTAAAAAAGAAAATCTAAAATTGTGGAAGTCAGGTCAAGCAAGCAGCAAGGAAGAAAGCAGATCTAGGCACCAGATTGCTTAGCAGTGATTAAAGGGATGGGTATTTGCTTCCCTTCAAGGCTACTGAAAGAATCACTTTTTCCAGTGGCCTCTTGAAAGCTCATCTGCATGAGAGCTCTTAATATCCCCAGGACTTTTTGAGATGGTTTAAGCTGTTTTTCAATTTCCTCCCAAAAGAGCATCTTGGATTCTTCTGGTGAATAATTTATCTGACATGTTTTACTGTTTATTCCTGTTTGTAAATTAGCCACAAGCTGGTGTGGAATTTACAAATGCATTTGTTATTCTTGGCTGTTCAATTAACAGTTACAGGGCCACCTGTCCTTTATGAATCAGAAAATTGGTCTACTTTTTTGGGGTGGGCGAGGAATTCTTGACATTTCTGACTAGAGCAGGTTTGAATTGCCATTGGTCAGGGGTGGGATTCAACTGGTGTTACTACCAGTTCGGTACTTATGTTTTGCTCTGTTCATCCCAAATTGTATAGCTAAAAGTCTGTAGAGATTCTCAGTCATCCAGGTCATGATTACCCCAAAGGTGCTTTTTCAGGAGGCAACTGGACTTTCTGTTTTTTTCTTTTGGAAGAAAAACCAGCTGTCTGCAAGGAATATCAATCCTTCCATTCCCGACTGCCCTGTCAGAGCTGAAAAAGTTTCTTGGATGAGAAGTGAAATGGTATAATTGGGCAGAACAAAAAGGGAAACACAAAACCAGCTAACACAACAGACTATAAGAGACAGACTGTATCGTGCTATGAATATACTTTCTTTTTTCTCTTCGTTGATATATAAAACAATTTTAAGTTTCAACAAATACTAATTTTGCATTATATATGTAAATTAATAGTTTTATAAATAATAATTATAGGAATTCTAAGTGTTTAATAGGAGGAGGTGTTTAGATAAGATATAGACTTTGGGAAACACTCGGATGAATAGTTAATAACAGAAATAGGATGTATATTTTATATTTTATATTGTACTATAGTGGGTCTTACTGTATTCTTGCTCTTTACCTGTTTCTTCTTTATGATGAGAAAGTCGGCTAGATTTGGATTTAAATATGTATTAGGACCCTTTCGCTTCGAATACAAAATATGATGATTGTTTTTCTTTTCTTTTTTAATAGGTTTTTTAAAATATGTTTTTTGTTGTTGTCGTTATTGTTATGTATGTAGGTTTAAAGTCATTGGTTTAGTTTGAACTGTTCTTGTAAAATGTAAGAAATGATTGGTTTAAAAAGTGCAGGAAAACCCTGCACTCTGATTGGCTGGCAACTGCAGCTGCTGGCTATAAGTAGCAGCCGCAGCCCAGCCAAAGTGGGTTCGTTCTGAGCTGTAGTCACTAATAAACAAAGAGCTTGAAGCACTCCGCGTCTGTCTCTTCATGCAAACTTAACACTGGCGACGAAGAAGAAGGGAGATCTTTCATCGAGAAGATGGCAAGGCATTGGCGGAGCTGCAGACGAAGGTAATGGAATGGCCTGAATTAGAAAAGTTGTTAAGAGCCCATTACGCCACAAGTATTGTGCCTCATTAAGAGACACGAAGTTTTACCGTCGATCAAGGGGAAAACAAAACGTAAATGACTTTGTGGCAAGTTTAAGAGACATTGGGGTGCATGCGAATTTAACACTTTAGAAGAGGCCATGCTACAATCGATTTGTTCTGGGCCTTAAAGACAAGGTGCTTCAGAGCAAGTTATTACTAAAACCTAAGATCACGCTGAAGGAAGCAATAGAAGAGGCCTCTTCAGCAGAAGCTACCAAGTCCTCAGCAGCGCCATGAAGAAAATCAACAAGGCCACAAGCCATCCTGATGTGGAAAAGTCCACAACAACTCATTGTGAGCAAATAGATTCTGAGTCAGACTGTAGTGAGGTGGAGGAAGGAATTTATAGACTCAGAATGGAGCGGAAAAGAAAGACCTGGGAAGAAAGAGGCAAGATTTCTACTGCAGAGGTTGTGGGGAGCCACCCCCACTGAATGCAAGTTCCTAGATACCATCTGCCTCCGAAAAAAGAGGACACCTAGCAAGAGTCTGCAAATCATCCAGAACTCCACCCAACAGAAGGAAGTTTCCTGACAAAGAATTCAAGCCCAACAACCTCAGTGAGAAAATGGGGCGCACAGAAGCAAAGGGGAAGAATGAAACTCATCAGACAGTAATTATTGGTCATTCTTCTTCTATCAACAACAGAAAAGTGCATGTCAAGGTACTAATTGAAGGAAGGCCTTGCCAAATGGAAGTGGACTCAGGCTCATATTTATCTATGGTGTCATGGGACACTATTCACAGACTACTCCCAAACATTCAGAAGAAGCATTTCAAGAAGCAAGCACTGACTCTTAAAGACTACCAAGGGAACAAGATTCCAGTAGTTGGAACAAGAGAATTCACGAAGTTCAAAGGCCACACCAAACGCTTGCCCCTGACCATCATGGACAAGGATCGCCCAAGCTTGCTGGGACTTGAGTGGTTCAATCCACTAGGCATCGAGGTGACTGGCATCAATCACGTGAGCCACTCTGAATGGGAGGAGGCCTTGAAGTCTGAGTTCCAGAGGTCTTCAGCGATGGATTGGGCAAGTATATGGGGACCCCTATCACTTTCAATCTAGATCCCAAGGTACCACCAATTCGCTTAAAGCCCAGAAGGGTCCCATTTGCCTTAAAGGAAAACATTGATGCACAATTAGATAAACTAATAGCTCAAGGAGTTTTAAAGCCCGCTGACCACTCCAGGTGGGAGACACCCATAGTCACAGCAGTCAAGACTGATGGGTCAGTGAGAATCTGTGGAGACTATAAGGGGACATTGAACCATGCGCTTCAACAGAGCGCATATCCAGTTCCAGAGGTGCATCATTTACTACATTCACTTGGCAGGGGTACAGTCTTTGCCAAATTGGATCTGGCCCAGGCATATCAACAACTAACAGTTGATGATGCCACTGCAGAGGCCCAAACCATTGTGACTCATAGAGGTGCTTTCAAATGTAAAAGGTTACAGTTTGGAGTAAGCGTGGCACCAGGTATCTTCCAAAGCCTTATGGAAAGGATGCTCCAAGGACTGCCAGGGTAGTACCTTACTTTGATGATGTGTTAATCTCTGCTGAAAATGACACTCAGTTACAAGAGAGACTCAGAGAAGTCCTTACCAGATTCCAAAAGCGGGTTAAAAGTCAAGGAAGAAAAATGCACTCTTAGAACTGACAAGGTTGAGTTCTTGGGCTATATGATTGACAAGCATGGTATCCACCCCACAGATGCCAAGGTTCAGGCAATCAAAGAAGCCCCTAGACCAAAATGTAAAACAGATTTGCAAGCCTTCCTTGGACTCATTAACTTTTATCATATGTTTCTACCTCAGAAGGCAACCATTGCAGAACCCCTACATAGGTTGCTGGACAAGAAATCTGTTTGGGTCTGGGGGAGGAAGGAACAAGCTGCATTTAACAATATCAAGAGACAAATCACGTCTGATGCTGTGTTGATACAGTTCTCTGAGAATCTTCCTGTTGTTCTGACTTGTGATGCCTCCCCTTTTGGAGTGGGGGAGGGGGTATTGAGCCACATGCTTCCCAGCGGGAGGGAAGCTCCTATTGCATTTTACTCTCGCACCTTGACTAAAGCAGAGAGGAACTACAGCCAACTGGATAAGGAAGCCTTGGCAATTGTAGCAGCTGTCAAGAAATTTCATGAATATCTATATGGGAGAACATTTACTGTTGTCACAGATCACAAACCTTTGTTAGGCATTGTGGCAGGAGACAAACCTACGCCCACTATCCTGTCACCAAGAATGCTGCGATGGACTGAATTTCTTGCTGCTTATTCATACAAACTCATCCACAGGCCTGGCAAAGACATTGGGCATGCAGATGCTTTGAGTCGCTGCCCACTTCCTTCCTCACAGGACTGCTGAGGACTTACACCTTTTTCCTAGAAACTGTTGCCAAGCTTCCAGTACATGCTGCTGAAATTGCCAGAGAGACTGCCAAAGACACTTTATTGGCTCCTGTTATAGGCTGGATTAAGAAAGGTTGGCCTCTTCAAGATCTACCTCAACTTGCCCAACCTTTTAAATCCAGGCAAACTGAATTATCTGTATTAAGAGGATGTATTTTGTGGGGTAACAGGGTGGTTATTCCTACAAAACTGCAAAAAGAGGTTTTGGAAATGTTACATGAGGGTCATCCAGGTATTGTCAGAATGAAGGGATTGGCCAGGAGTTATGTATGGTGGCCAGGTATTGACAAAATGGTTGAAAACTGGGTTGCATCTTGTCCCAACTGTCAGGTAGTCAGGACTGCCCCACCTCTCGCCCCCACACAGGAATGGGAATGTCCTAGGGGCCCATGGTCTAGGATTCACATTGATTTCGCTGGCCCTACCAGAGGGCACACCTTCCTTATTATAGTAGATGCATCTTCCAAATGGCTAGAGGTCATCCCTACGGCATCCACCACAACTGATGCTGTCATCAAACAGCTTAAAAAGCTTTTTGTAACTCACGGGTTACCTGATGTACTCGTTTCTGACAATGGCCCTCAATTTACATCCAACCTTTTTGAATCATATCTAGCACAACAGGGTATCAGACATGCCCTGACAGCCCCTGGGCACCCTTTGGCTAACGGCCAGGTTGAACACATGGTACGTTTTACCAAGGAAAAACTTCAGCAATTGGGTCCTGGGGACATCACTGAGAGAGTTGAAAAACTTCTCAGTGTCCAGCATATCACTCCTAACCCATCAACTAACTTATCCCCAGCAGAATTGTTGATGGGTAGGAAACTCAGGTCTCCCCTTGATTGCCTTCATCCCACTTACGCACCCAATGCACCACTAGATTCCACTAGCAAAATTCACACATTCACTGTGGGTGATTCTGTTTATGCTAAGAACCTTATGGGTGAACCTTTATGGATTCCTGCTGAGATAACCCAAATCACAGGCCCCAGGTCTTACAGGGTACAAACGGAGGATGGTGTCCTCTGGAGCAGGCACATTGATCAGCTTAGATCCAGATTACCTCAGGAACATCGCAATTGTTCCTCTCTAGTTCCCATACCTAATACCTCTTCTAGGGGCGGAAGGGGAGGATCATGAGTGTAATGAACAAGCAAGAATCAACCCCATGTGTAACGAGCTAACACGACAGGAACCATCCCAAAACCTGTCACAATACCAACAACCATTTTCACAAATGGAAGATTGCACATCATTACCTGATTTAGGTGCTGACATTGGGTTGGAGATGGATTGGGAGGAGAGACCAGGTTGTAGTAACCAAACAGGTTCTACCATTACTACAAGTCCTAGTAAGGAAGTGTCAGCAGACACATTTCCTCCCTCACAAGGTGAGAACCTTAAAACATCTGAACCACGTAAGTCTCAACGTACACGTAAGAGCCCCACCTATTTAAAAGAATACATTAGATAGGCTGGGGTTTGAGTATGGACTGAACCTAGTGGGGAGGGGTGTTATGTATGCAGGTTTAAAGTCATTGGTTTAGTTTGAACTGTTCTTGTAAAATGTAAGAAATGATTGGTTTAAAAAGTGCAGGAAAACCCTGCACTCTGATTGGCTGGCAACTGCAGCTGCTGGCTATAAGTAGCAGCCGCAGCCCAGCCAAAGTGGGTTCGTTCTGAGCTGTAGTCACTAATAAACAAAGAGCTTGAAGCACTCCGCGTCTGTCTCTTCATGCAAACTTAACAGTTATGATGTGTGTTAATAAAGTTTATTAAAAAAAGAGAAGCAAAACATCTTCAAAAGAAAAAAAAATGAGAAAGTCCAATTCCTCCTGAAAAAATGCACCTGGATGACTGAGAATCTCTATGGAATTTTAAAAAGGGGTTACCCCAAAGCAGCGAAGGAGACGCATCCCCTATCCAAAATATTGACAACTGCAAAGGAAAAAGCAGAACCTCTTTTAGGAAATGCATCATCCTTTGCATCCAGCCTGCATTCCTGAAGCAATCAGTGGTGTCAAAGTTGGTTATTGATTCAAAGGAAAGATTTGAAAAGCGACACTATGAATACCAACCGAGTACTCTCTCTTTTAACTTCTCCTCCTTCCCTCCTGGCTTGTTTGTTTGTTTGTTTTTCTCAGCAGGCCTGGATTGATCATTTCCTATTTTCATCCTGCTCTTTTTTTTCTTTTTCTTTTTCTTTTTCCTTGTGTTTCCCCATTTGGAACTGCCTGACCAAATTAAGGCAGGCAGAACTCAATTGATCATCTTCCGAAATTCTCTCACCTCTTACGAGGGTGAAAGGGGGGTGGGAAACCATGCCCCTCTGCATAATTCAAAAAGCAAACACAGATTGAAGAGGGAGAGGGAAAGAAAAAGAAAGAAAGAAAAGAAATCGATGTGGCCACAACGGATCCTGCAGATAAATGAGCTGGCGAGCCTTTCTGAATTGTAAAGAAGAATTGTCCCTATTGTAGATCAGAAATTGTTAAGTGATTTGAGGACGGGACCCTATTAAGGGCGAGTGTTTGTGATCATTTGGGACCACAGCCAATCAAATTTCAATGCCTCTACTTAAATGCATGCTGAGGCACACAATTATGAAAGGCAGGGCAAGAAGCAATGGATGGAAACTAATACAGGAGAGAAGCAACCTAGAACTAAGGAGAAATTTCCTGGCAGTGAGAACAATTAATCAGTGGAACAACTTGCCTCTAGAACTTGTGGGTGCTCCAACACTGAAGGTTTTCAAGAAGAGATTGGACAACCATTTATCTGAAAGGGTATAGCGTTTCCTGCTTGAGCAGGGGGTTGGACTAGAACAGTGGTCACCAACCAGTGGGCTGGGGACCACTGGTGGTCCATGAGAAGCTTTTGGTGGTCCACAGAGAAATGTCACTCCTCAAAGCATCCCCCAATGTAATTAATCCAGGCTGCGTGGGAACACAAGGCTGCGCCACCCATGTGGCCTGCGGGAACACAAGGCTTGCGTCACTTGCATTGTGAACAACATGAGGTAGTGAGGGGAGGGGGAAGGGGCAGAGGGAGGAACTTGCCCCATTCACCCCATGCACCTGGCCTGGCCACTGGGCTGCTTCTTTCCGCTTCTTTCTTCTGCTTTTGGCTGCACACAAGGAAAGCAGCAAAAATCTTTCTTTCTCTCCCCCAAACTCCGCCAGAAATGAATCTTTGGGACCCTGCAAGGCGTCCTGCTCCAAGAGGCTGTGCTGGCGTGACAACTCATTCTGTTCCTCTAACACAGGGGTGTCAAACTCAATTTCATTGAGGGCCACATCAGGGCTGTAGTTTGTCAGTGTATATTCATGAACTGGAACATGGTAACAAGGTCAGCCAAAGAATAGGCATAGCAACTAAGTTAGCCAATGAGGACTGTTTTGGAAACTGAAACTAGAAGTAGCCTAGGCTGGAAACTGAAACTAAAAGTAGCCTAGGCATGGCTATATGTTAAGCTCTGCAACTCTGCAGCTATGTTGAGTTCTGAGTCTGACTATTGAAGACAAAATTAACTTGCTTGCTTGCTTGCTTGCTGAAGACTGGAGCTCTGCTCTGAACTTGCAACATGTTTCTGTTTGAGTTTGCTCCATGTTGGAGAAATCTACAGCTGGTTTGTAAAATCTACTTATATTTATAAAGATATTAAATGAAGCATCAGCCATCTGTGTTTATTTTTCTGGTGCTGAATTATCGCTGCAAAACTCTCAATATGGTTGAGAGAAGGCCAACCAGGCGTAGTTGACTGGGTGGGCATGGCCAACTGGGTGGGCATGGCCAGCTTGATGTCACTCCCCAAACTGCTAGCATGCTAGCATGTTTCCTCTTTGTACTGGGTAGACTGGGCTGAAGCCATGCTGGCCCAATCTTTCCTCTTCACATTGGGTAGACCAGGATGTCTGGATCTGGCCCATGGGCCTTGAGTTTGACACCTCTGCTCTAACAGCTGACATGCTACCACAGAATGTCAATCAGCAACTCGCAGGTCTTCGTTCTAACATGCCGCCCTCCATTCAGATGGAGTTCCACATTTGTAGCTGACTTCAATGGCCAAAGGAATAAAGTGGAGTTTGATTTAAGGGCCCTGAGGCTGCAGATTTAGCTGAGCAAGGAAATAACTTGACTGCTGTCTAAGATCAGTGCTGCCATAAAATTCAGGAAGGGCAGCTCCAGAGAAAGTCTCTTTACATGTAGTAAATGCACAGATCTCTTGGCAACTTTAGAAGCTCTCACACAAAAACCCAACGACTTTGTAAGGATTATCAGGCTGCTCACACCGCTGAAGCTGAGAAACATAAAAATCATTGGAATGACTCAGAAAAGGCAATAAAAGATATAAAATTAAGTTGTTAGGTATATCCCAGAGGGCGGGGGTAAATCATAAAGGACAACACAACCAATCATTTCAATGATTCCAGAGCTACTGGTGATTTCTATGGTCAAAATACTCAAGCAGATGGAAAGGCATTAAATCACGCTGCCTATGTGCTTTGGTAGATGGGCAGTCACATAAATATGATAAATTAATAGATATATGCTATGGAAATTGTGGTCTGGTATTTGGACAAAGTTAAGGTAGTGGTATACTGGGTTATTCCTATAGGGGAAGGTTTTTAAAAGATGTTGAGACTCTAGAAAGAGTGCAGAGAAGAGCAACAAAGATGATTAGGGGACTGGAGGCTAAAAGATATAAACAACAGTTGCTGGAATTGGGTATGTCTCGTTTAATGAAAAGAAGGACTAGGGGTGACATGATAGCAGAGTTCCAATATCTCAGGGGCTGCCCCAAAGAAGAGGGAGTCAAGCTATTCTCCAAAGCACCTGAAGGCAGGACTAGAAGCAATGGATAGAAACTAACCAGGGAAAGAAGCAACCTAGAACTAAGGAGAAATTTCCTGACAGTCAGAACAATTCATCAGTGGAATGACTTGCCTCCAGAATAGCAATAGCACTTAGTCTTAGACTTATATACCGCTTTATAGTGCTTTGCAGCCCTCTCTAAGCGGTTTACAGAGTCAGCATGTTGCCCTCAACAATCTGGGTCCTCATTTTACCCACCTCAGAAGGATGGAAGGCTGAGTCAACTTTGAGCCTGGTGGGATTTGAACTGCCAAATTGTAGGCAGCTGGCTGCAGAGGTAGCTTGCAATACTGCACTCTAACTACTGCACCACAGAAGGTCCTAAGTTACAAATGCTCTAACACTGGAGGTTTTCAAGAATAGATTGGGCAGCCATTTGTCTGAAGAGCTATAGAGTTTCCTGCCTGAGTAGAGGGTTGGAATAGAAGATCTCCAAAGTCCTTCCAACTTTGTTATTCTGTTTAGGTAAGAGAAATCTCCACTTGTCTAGAGAAGATAGGATGGTGGTGCATGTTTTCAAGGAGATACAGGCCAGCTGCCTCTAGAAGTGCAAAGCAAGCCCATTTCTCATATTCAGAGCAGAGCAAGATCTGGTGAAGCCTGTAAGACACATGCACAGGAATAAACGTTTGCAAGGCTGATCATCAGTCACTTAATGCAGAACCATCCTTCCTCAATTCTTCATTGAGAAGGAAAATGGGGCCCTTTCTTATCCTGATGCAGGTAATCCCCACAGCCCTAGGAGAGAAGGGTAAGAAAGTTCTAAATCAGTGGTTGCCAACCAGTGGGCCAGGGACCACTGGTGGTCCATGAGAAAATTGTGGTGGTCCGCAGAGAAATGTTCCCCCCAAAGCAATTAATCCAGGCTGCACAGGAACACAAGGCTGCACCGCCCACATGGCCCCCACCCGCTGCCCCCCCCCTTCAGCCAGGTGCAAACCTTACCTTGAGTGAGCTAGAACTGGAAGGTAAGACCAACAGTGGAGGAGGGAAATCGGCTCCAGGTTGGCTTGCTGATGTTGGTGGGAAAGTTGGTCCCATATTCCAGAGCTGCAGTAGTCACAGGTCTGGCCCTTTGGTCATCCCGGAGCAGCTGTTCCAGTCCATGGCAGGCTGGTGCACCCGGGTGGAGGAGCAGCTGCTCCAGGATGACCAAAGGGCCAGTCCTGTGACTAGTGCAGCTCTGGAATATGGGACTGACTTTCCCACCAACATCAGCAAGCCACCGTCAGTCAAAATTCATATTAGTGGTCTGTGGGATTTAAAATTATGAGTTTGGCGGTCCCTGAGGTCCAAAAGGTTGGCGACCCCTGGTCTAAAGGGCAACAGAAATATCCTTCCGTGTCACCCAGCTTTGGACTACCATCTGCAGCAGTGTTTCTTACCTCAACCTTGGCAACTTTAAGATGTGTCGACATGCAGGCTGGGGAATTCTGGGAGTAAAAATTGCTATGGTTGAGTAACACTGAGCTGTAGTATGTATCTATGTATGTATCTATATATACAGTACTGTATGTATGTATGCATGAATGCATGTATGCAACAGTTCTATTGGATATTTTACTGTATCTGGCTGTAAATTGATTTGAAAGGGCCACAGAAATGAAATGAACATCAGTTATAACAGATCCTTCCCTTCCCTTCCACCTTTTCTTTCCTTTCCCTTCCTTCCCTTCCCCCTCCCTCATCCTCCTTTCCTTTCCTTTTTTCCCCTTTCCTTTCCTTCCTTCCTCTCCTCATAGGTCACAATTGATCCCTTTCCCCTCCACAGTCTCCCAAATCTCTGACCCAGGGTCTGGGCATGATCTAAAATATGGAGCTTCTGAAACCCAGAGTGTCTTTTATTAAATGAATGAATAAATCTGAGTCTGCTCCCATGAGCCTTTGGTAAAGCTAAGAGGGTCTGCGTAGGCAAGGTGAAGAGCTAGAGAAAATCTTGAAATTGCACATGTCTGGAATGCAGAAAGAAAAAAAAGGCTTTTAGATTGTTACTACCACTGTTGCTGCTGTTGCAATATATTTTAGTGTGATTTAATAGGCATCTAACAGCAGCCCAGCACTGTTAGCTCAGGGAACAAGCTGTTCTTTTAAAAGGTTCTAATTGCTGACTTAGAGGGGACGGAAAATGTATCTGGAGGCACCAGTTAAAAGCACTTGGACCATCATGCCATTTTATCTCCCAATATCCATCATTGCCTCTTGATTTAATTGCAACACACAAACCCAGATCTGTTTCATTGGGGCTTGCCTCCGTCAGAGGCATCAGGAAGACAGTAGAAATTTTAGGCATAGTGATGGCTGAAGGCAGTTGGAGGCCCCAATACAACACCAATATAGCAATAGCACTTAGACTTATATACCACTTCACAGTGATTTACAGCCCTCTCTAAGCCGTTTAGAGAGTCAGCCTATTGATCCCAACAATTTGGGTCCTCATTTTACTGACCTTGGAAAAATGGAAGGCTGAGTCAACCTTGAGCCTGTCAGGATCGAACTGCTGGCAGTGGGAAGAATTGGCCTGCAATACTGCATTGTAACCACTGGAAGGAAGGAAGGAATGAGGGAAGGAAGGAGAGAAGGAAGAAAGGAAGGAAAGAAGGAAAGAAGGAAGGAAGGAAGGAAGGAAGGAAGGAAGGAAGGAAGGAAGGAGGGAAGTGCAATAGCAATAGCACTTAGGTTTATATACCACTTCACAGTGCTTTTACAGTCCTCTCTAAGCGATTTACAGAGTCAGCCTATTGTCCCCCAACAATCTGGGTCCTCAGAAAGATGGAAGGCTGAGTCAACCTTGAGCCTGGTGAGATTCGAACTGCCAAATTGCAGGCAGCTGGCAGGCAGCAGAACAGAGCCTGCAGTACTGCATTCTCACCACTGCACCACCGCAGTTCTTAACTGCTCTTAATATCCCTTAATGTTTATGGAGATTCTCAGTCATCCAAGTCATGGTTGTTGCAAAGGTGCTTTTTCAAAAGACAGTTGGGCTGTCTTTGTTTTGGCTTGAAGATGTTTTGTCAGAGTATATTCATGAACTGGAATAGAGCATAATAACAAGGTCAGCCAATGAATAGGCATTGCAACTAAGTCAGCCAATGAGAACTGTTTGGAAACTGAAACTAGATGTAGCTTAGGCTGGAAACTGAAACTAGAAGCAGCCTAGAAGTGGCTCTATATTAAGCTCTGCAACTCTGCAGCTATGTTGAGCTCTGAGTCTGTCTATTGAAAATGAAACTGCTTCTCTCCTCTGCTGTGTATCTTGCTTGCCTGCTGAACTGAAGTGAGACTGATGTCTGTTTCTGAGCTGAAGCTGAGTTGCTGTTGTGCTCTGCACTTGTAACATGTTCTACTGAAGTAACTTTCAATATGTTTCTGTTTGAGTTTGCTCCATGCTGGAGAGAAATCTACTATTGATATTGTACATTTACTTATTATGTTTATAAAGACATTAAATGAAGCATCATTTTGTGTTTATCTTTTGGCGCTGAATTAACGCTGCAAAACTCTGAATACATTTTGCTTCTCACCCAAGAAGCTTCTTCTGATCTTCTTCTGGCACACACTTCCGTCCAGAAGCTTCTTGGGTGCAAAGTGAAACATCTTCAAGCAAAAACAAAGACAGTCCAGTTGTTTTTTGAAAAAGCACCTTTGGGACTGTCTGTATCCCATAAGTCAGAATGGAGGACCCAGCAGAGAGACACTTTGCTTCAAGCATCAAAGGTGGGATGCTTGCATCATTGTAGAAAGTTGCAAATTTGTGTGAATCAATCATCTCATAAGTGGGAAGATAAAAACTGAGCACCGATTTACAGCACCAGGCATCCATGGCTAATACTAAATGAATATTTTCTTTGGAAATATGCCCACTGAGGTGATAGAAGCTATTTGGGAATTTTAGTGGTGTCCACAGTATGTTGTTGGGCCAACTGTGTCCATCAACCAGTTTTATTCCCCAGGAGTGCTTATGCCATACTCAAAGCCTCTAAGGAATTCTGGCGGCAACATTAGTTGGAGATGAATGTTTGTGCATGGGGTTGGACTAGAAGATCTTCAAAGTCCCTTCCAACTCTGTTACTCTAATTGTCTTTCTATTGTGCCAACCTCAGATTTAATTTTGTCAAATTAAAGCACTATGCTGGATCTCATATCTAAAGCCCTTTGTTTAAGGTGGCACCAAGAAAGGCCATCTTCTCCAAGCAAAATCTTCCCAGAATCTCCTCCACTGCTTACATGCCATCCCTGTGAGAAGTTAAGAGGACATGAACTAAAATGTTCCTTCTTTGCAAGGGTGGCCACTCTTTGGATGACTTTACCCTGGAGGTAAGCCTGGCACCTTCACCATTGGCCTTCCATAAGGCAGCCAAGACTGTATTTTTTGCCTGGACCCCCTTTTTTTCTGATAGGGTCACTATGACTATGTTTATCATGTTTTGTTTTTGAAGGATTGCTGATGACGATTTTAAGAGAGATGGAGATGGAAATGGAGAGATGAGATGAGATGAGATGATGGAGATGGAGACAGAGATGAGATGGAGAGATGAGATGATGGAGATGGAGACAGAGATGGAGATGGAGATGGAGATGGAGATGGAGATAGAGATGAGATGGAGACGGAGACGGAGATGGAGATGGAGATGGAGAGATGAGATGAGATAATGGAGATGAAGATGGAGACGGAGACAGAGATGGAGACAGAGATAGAGACAGGGATGAGATGGAGATGGAGATGAGAGGGAAATGAGAGGGAGATACATATATCTGAAGGAAGGGTGCAATTATACAAGAAAAGCAAGAGATTTTGAGACAAAACATATAGAGAGAGGGAGGGAGGGGGGGCTTCCATGCAAATTGCTGTTCTTCTCCAACATGTGGTGAATTTCTCTTCATTCTCCTGAGATGAGTATTTTGTCCTTTGCAAGCAGTATAACATGCTCAAACTTCTGTCATCCTCTGGATTGCCTGAGGCAGCCTAAGTGACTTTCTTACCAAGCTTTTCCCTTATCTTTCTTCTTCTTTTGCACACAGATTTGCTCTGTTTTATGCTGCACTTTTAAGAAATGGGCCACTCATTTCTTCTTATTCTTTTTTTTTCTCCATTTTCACTTCCTCTTTCCTCCCCATCCATAGTTCTATTGACACAGCTGGACAGTAGCATCTGTCCATCATTGGCGATGTGACAATCTGTGGAGAGTGTTGACATCTAAAACTAGTGTTGACACCTAAAACTAACTTTTAGGCTCTTCCTGGAAGGGTCAGACCAGATGTGGCAGGGAATATCTTGCAATACTGAGGCTACAGAAGCCAGAAGTTCAGTCCAGTCTCTACAAGCAAGGGGAAGAATAAAAACCATCATAAGACATGCAAGGAAAAAGGGAAATAAAACCTTAGTTTTGCTACTATCTGTTTTTAGTACACTGTTATACACACTGCTCTGAACTTAAGCTCAATTCAACTGAAGACAGCTTCATTTTGAGAAGACATTTCTGGGCTTCTGCATTTCATTAATCATGCAACATTTCATTTACATAACCCATTTAGAGAAAATTCATTTATTTTCATTTCCCTGCTGATTTCACTGGGACAGTTACATGAAGGCCTGGAATATCTGTGTTTTCCATCAGAATGACCTGCCATTCTCATTTTAGAGAGATTTTTTTTTTATACTATGGTGATCAAAACTGGATGCAGTACTCTACGTGTGGTCTTACTAAGGCTTTATAGAGTGGTATAGTACCTCACTTGATCTTGATTGTATCCCTCTGTTAATACAGCTTAGGATTGCATTGGCTTTTTTGGCTGCTGCTGCACACTGCTGGCTCGTATTTAGCTGGTTGTCCACTAAGACTCCAAGATCCCTCTCACAGTTACTGCTATTAAGACTAGTTTCACCCAGTCTATATGTTTGTTTTTGCTTTTTCTTGCCTAAGTGTAAGACTTTACATTGCTCTACATTGAATTTCATTTTGTTAAGATAGGGCCCTGCGTTCAAGTCTGTCTGAAATTTGAAAGGTAGAAAGTTCTGTTTGGGAGAAAATGACATAATACAAAAGTGTCTTTGGATTTAAGACAATGAGAATTGTCAATTTAAGCTATTGCAAGATGCAAGGTCAAGAGGGGGATTCGCACTACCAAACTGGGAATTGTATTATCAAGCTGCAAGTCTGATGTGGGTGAAAGAATGGATAACATTGAGAAATAATAGATTGTTAACTTTAGAGGGTCATGATTTATTATTAGGATGGCATGCTTTCTTATGGTATAAGGGAACTAAAAAACAAGGATATTTTAGAAGACACTATGTTTGAGAAGCTTTGTTTTTAAATTGGGAAAAAACTAGAAAACAACATTATATACAAATTCCATTATGGGTATCTACTATTGAAGCTTTTTCATATGCAATAATATACAAGAAGGAACAAACAGTTAGATATGGAGAGATTTTAAATGAAAAGGGTGAACTCAAATCGATGCAAACTCTACAAGAACAAGGTATAAAAATGAATTGGTTTTCATATTTGCAAATACAATCTAGATATGATGAGGATGTTAGGACTGAAGGGATTTATAAAAAACCAACTGAATTAGATAAAATCTTGATGGGCACGAACGAAAAAATGATTAAAAAATTTTATGGTTATCTATTAGAAGTTAGAATGGAAGAGGAGCAGGTTAAGGAAACAATGATTGCTTGGGGGAAAATTTTTGGTTATGGGATAGATCTAGAGAGATGGCAAACACTGTGGGATCAGAATTATAAAATGATAATGTCAACTGCATATAAAGAAAATTTGTATAAGATGTTTTACAGGTGGCACCTATCCCCAGAAGGATTGCAAGAATGTTCAAGGATAAATCGGATAAGTGTTGGAAATGTCATCAGATACCTGGCTCCTACTACCACATGTGGTGGACTTGCGTTGATGCTAAAAGATACTGGACTAAAATCCACATGTGGTTGGAAAAATGACACAACAACATATAGACTTGAAACCTGAGATATTCCTGTTGGGAATTGTACCAGAGACATTTAACAAAGAACTGAAATATTTGATTGTTAATGTACTGCCAGCCGCTAGAATTGTATTTGCTAAAAACTGGAGAAATGACAAGACACCTATGCAGGAGGAAGTGATTAAGAAGATTTTGGATTGTGCCGAAATGAGTAGATTAACATTTGAAATTAGGGATCAAGAAGAAAAGCAGTTTTATAAGATATGGAATATGTTTTATCAATGGTTAGACAAAAAAGTTTGGGAATATATTTTTGGGAATATAAAGATAGATAGAACTGTTGAAACAATTAGAGATTATAATATGATAAAGGATTAATAATAATGATTATAGTTTATCCTTTTTGAAATATTGAGTATGAATAACGAGGGGAAGGCACTGTGACTTTTGACCGACCGACATACTTGAAATTGATATGGATCTATGTGGTGTATGTTTGTTCGTTATGTTTGTGTTTTTGGAAAAATAAAACCTTTATAAAAAAAAAGACAATGAGAATTGTCATGTGAATGAATTCAGTAATGAATTCATTATTAGTCAATGGGTTAAGAAAAAAAAGATGTTGAACAAATCTTGTTCCTTGGAAAACCAGACTTATGGAAATGCCTTTTATAACACATTCTCTCCTGGCTCAGTTGAGGTACCCTATAGCAGTTAATGGGGAGCCCTTCTTAATTAATGTTATTCCAAAAATATGCCCCATATTTTTTCTTCTTCCAGTTCCTATTCAGTTTGAGGGAAGAAGTTGCTTTGAAATTTCATCCTAAGGAATAGAACTTTTAGAAGTGCTGTGTTCTTGATTTGTTTAAGGACAAGATGATCAAAGAGCTGTGTGAGAATATCCAGGTTTTCATTGAAGAATTATTTTCTCCCACAGTTGATTGCCTCCCTGCTTTTTCTCATTTCCAAGAGAAGAATTCAAGAAAGGAGCGCCTCCCATGGGTTTTTTCAGGTATGGAAGGATTGATGCCTCAGAATGAAGAAACATAAAATAGAAACCCAAATAAAACATGCCTGAACCTTCCAGTATCTTAAATATTTATTTTATTTATTTGTTAAATTTATTTGCTGCCTATCTCACTGTGAAGCTACTCTAGATGGCTTACAACAATAAAAAGGAAGAGATGACAAGAGTGCAAACAGAAGAGAAGCAAAATAATAGAACAATAAAGTAAAGAATGAAAAAGAAAACAAGGAGAATACATCAATATGATAACAATAAAGTGAGCTCTCAAGTTCCACTAAGATAAATGCTGAAGAAATTTTAAAGCAGCCTGAGAACAAAAGGCAAACTGGATTTGGTTGAGGAAGAAAACTTTTCATAAAAGGCAATGGAGATTTTGGCAAACAGTTGGTTTTAATACTCACCTCCCAATGCCTATGCCCTATGATATAACTTCAGTCCAAGGAGATGAATCTGGTGCCAGTTAATTTCTTGGGAAACAGGAAATTCTCTATTCTCTATTCAGTTCATTACCTCACCCAGCCTGATATGCCAGCACTGAAAACAAGAGCTTTCCTGGTCTTCTGGATGGAATTTCTCCAACTTAATAACAAATATTGGTATTGTCAGCATTCCAAGTGTATTCTCTACAATGCAGCAGGAAAAGGACAGTCAGAAGTAACCTGGGCATTCTTATTAAGGAATGGCCATTTCTAAGAGCTACCCTCTCTTGGGAGGGAGTCAATTGGAGTTGGGTATCATCTAAGCTGAATTAAATACATTTCATATGTTATTGGATTCCTCTGAGTATCTACTACTGCTCCTTGGGCCTGAAGGGTAGTCACAGCTTCATATACCATGCTGAATGTTTGATGTTGTAGTGTCATCAGTCTCATTGCCACACTATATCCAAAAGCCTTAATAGCCCAAAAGCTTCCCAAAAGTGGAATTCAGATGTTGTTCAATGACACCACTGATTTCCGTTTCAAACTACTTTAAGGAACAGCATGGAAGGTTGATTTTGATCTGTTCAGAATAAACAATTATGAAAGAAAGAAAGAAAGAAAGAAAGAAAGAAAGAAAGAAAGAAAGAAAGAAAGCAAGCAAGAAAGAGGAGAGACTGAAAGATAGAAAGAGAGAGAAAGAGAGAGAAAAGGAAAGAAGGAAGAGAAAGAAAGAAAGAAAGAAAGAAAGAGAGAGAGAGAGAGAGATAGAAAGGAAAGAAGGAAGGAAGGAAGAAACTGAATAGCAAACCCACTGGGAACTGATAGTGTGTCCTCCTGCCCAATTCACTGGGAATATTCACATTTACGGCTGTTTTCTCCCTTTTTTTGATTGATTTGGAACTTGATACCTTCAACATTCCTATTTCCTATCTAGAAGGATCATGCACAACCACTTTGCTGCTTTCTACCTCTCCATCATCCCAACCTTGGAAATCACAACTCAGAACTTCTTCTTGAGATCCAAAAACCATATGATCTCCCCCAACACAGACCCACACTTTTTTTCAAAAAAAGAGAAAATTAAAGGAACGATGGACCCATCCAATGCAGGACATCTGGAGACTGCAATGGCATGGTGCAGAGGGAAGGAATGCAGGGATGGTGTGGAGCATTTGGGATGCAGTTGGTGGCCACCGATATCTCCATATTTTGTAGCTTACAGACAAAGTCGAAAGCAACTGTCAGGATCTGTGTTTCAAGTCTGACCTTCTGCTTTTATCTATATTTTAAACCCCACACAAGGTATACAAGGCGAACATTGCTATTACAGTCAGAGATTCCTAAATAATGAATGAAGAAGAGAGGCTCTAAAGGGGGAGAAAAGCTAGTGGAAGAATATTTTTTTAAAAAAATAAGAAAAGTAAAAAAAAAAAGAGGGGAGAGTCCTCTCCAAAATAAGAGCGATGAACTGAATAGCTGGCATGAGAGAGTCTCTTCTATCACAGCACTTCTCTTATGTCAACTGAATTCCTCTATGGTGCCATGCCACTCATTGGCACTCAATGTTGACATGCAATAGCAACAATACATTAGATTTATATACCATTTCATAGTGCTTTAAAGCCCTCTCTAAGTGGTTTATAGAGTCAGCATATTGCCTCCAATAAACTGGGTTCTCACTTTGCCATCCGTGGAAGGATGGAAGGTTGAGTTAACCTTGGTCAGAATTGAACTGCTGGCAGGTGACAGAACTAGCTTGCAATATTGCATTCTAGCCACTGTGCCACCATAGCTCAGGCAACATAGTTCCTCCACCTCTTTCATATGTGCTTTAATTTTGAACCCCCTTTCTTGAATAAGAAAGGGGAAGAGATTTGCAATTTGATTGGCCATGAAAACTCCAAGAAAAGGAAAATTTTCTATAATTCTTCCATCCAGAAGCATCCATGGCGCCATGATAGTATACTTCTACAATTAATCATTTAGAAGACTTTATTAAGAGATTTTATTGGCACCACGTATGGGCATCGTATGCTTGATAAAGCACTCAAATGGGACTAGCCTTGATGATGATACCTAGTTTGAATAATGAAATGTCTGCCAGAAAACAACCAAGTTCAAAGACCACCAAGGAGCTTTCATATTTACAATTTCTGTTTGAACTGGACCAAGAGCAAAAGAATTGGAGTTGTCAGAAGGCTTGATATGTGCTTTTCCCTCCCTCCAAGTTTTTCAAAAGTTTTTATAACTTTTTAAAAAATGAGCACACAATATCAAATCATACAATTATGTTCTTTCCATAATAAATTTTTTTTTAAAAAAACTACAAAAAAACAGAGCATTGCAGAGCCTGAAGGACACCTTCTTGTTCTGAGCTCAAGTTTATCCTTCTCACAATTCCTTTTGTTAAAAAGCCACCGTATTTAGTTTAGTCCTGGTGGGATTTCCTTTGGAGTAGACATGAACTATTAATCAGGTCTTAAACCAGTTTAGATTTGTACTTGGTTTGCTTCTAGCCTTCGTAGCATGGATGACCTTCAGAGGTGGTATTCAGCAGGTTCTGACCAGTTCTGGAGAACCAGCAGTGGAAATTTTGAGTAGTTCAGAGAACCGGCAAAGACCACCTCTGACTGGGCCCGCCCCCATCTATTCTCTGCCTCCCATTGAGTCCCAGGTGATTGGCTGGGTCTTCTTTGGTTGCCCTGCACAGGAGAACGGAGCTGGAAAGCAGGTTAGTGGGTGGGGAGAGAATGGGGATTTTGCAGTATCCTTCCCCTGCCACATCCACCAAGCCATGCCCACCAAGCCACACCACACCCACCAAGCCACGCCCATAGAACCGGTAATAAATTTTTTTGAATCCCACCACTGTTGAGCTTCCCTTGTTCCTTGTAACATAGAATCAGCAGAGGGAAAGACTTTGGTGGAGATATGTGAGCTCCATTGCCAAAACAACAAGGGATAGAAATATATTTTTAAAATTCACAATAGACAAATAGCATTCAGAAGTGACTCAGATAGACACGACTTCATTGAACTATAAGGAGGAGGAGGAGAAAGTACAGCATAATCTGACTTGCAAGATTCTGTAATTACAATTGTTCTCAATAAAAGGAGTTTTTGTCTTCCTCTGGAGCTGATTTTTTTTTACCTGATCTACCTAGTGCAGCTGACAGAATCACAAAAAGGAAGGGCTGAAAAGAGATAAACTGGTCCATAATCCAGAACAGGACTGAACTATACCATTATAGTTTAAATACATTCAAAGAAAGATAGTTGGTTCCATTGCTTTTCTTAAAGATTTTTTATTTTTTAAACAAATATACACAAACAAAACATGAAACATAATACCATCTTTCAGTTACATACAGTGTGTCAGTTGGTATAAGTCTTTTGTGCATCATCTTTATAGTCTTCAGTTATAGTTTGTATAAATTATATTATCAATGTAATGCATATATGTATATTATTATCATTATTAATTATTTATTTGACTATTACTATTTTTCCATCATTTTATGCGAGTTATTCACCATTTTAATTTAATTTACATTATAACATTCATTACATCATCATAAATCCATCCAATAATAATATATCCTTAGGTTATATTCTCTACAGTTCTATTATCCTTATATTGTGAAATCTTCTAAAATATTTCATTTCCATGTTTTTTTATCTAACCATTGATAAAATAAGTCCCATATCTTGTAATATTGTTTATCTTCTTGCTCTCTAATTTCAAATGTCAATTTACTCATTTCTGCACACTCCATGATTTTCTTGATAATTTCCTCCTGTATTGTAATTTTCTCATTTTTCCAATTTTTAGCAAATACAATTCTAGCTGCTGGTAATACATTTACAATAAAATATTTCAGTTCTCTACTCTATATTTCCAGTAAAATACCCAATAAAAATATATCTGGTTTAAAGTCTATATGTTTTTTGTCATTTTTTCCAACCATGTGTGGATTTTAGTCTAATATCTTTCAGCCTCTGCACACGCCCACCACATATGGTAGTATGAACCCAGTATCGGATAGTTGGTTCCATTGTTGAACTCCATTTATCAATAGGATTTTCTCCCCTGATGTCCAAGCAATATCTTTTTCCTTGTAATTTAAACTGATTGTTTCTAGTTGCATCTTCTGGAACAATTTGGATTAATTCTACCCTGCATGATAACCTTTCAGAAACTTGGAGATAAATATCATGTCTCCTGTTCTTTTTTCTTCGTATTAAACAAGCTCTACAACTCCAAACTATTCCTCATGAATTTTGTCTTTCAGGCTACTTACTAATTACTTACTAATTAGTTACTAATTACTTACTTACTAGGCCACTACTAATGGCAAGGTATCCAATTCTCTCTAACAGAATCCCGAGAATGATGGAAAAAACCTCATGGCTCCTTCATGCCAGAAACTTTATTCAGATCCTATGATTTATTTATTTTTTATTCTGTTAACAGTGGGAGGTCTTTCATCTGAGACAGGACTGCTGTTGGGGAAAGAAGAGAGGCACCATCAATAATCCTGATTCTTGATTAAAAGAGGGAGATCCAATAAATATTGTTATTATTTAAAGCCAATAAAAGGTTGCCCAGTTTTCAAACTGCAAAGAACAATCACTGATAGAATATATTGAACTGGGTCCGGGATAAAACATTTATGAAGACATTTTCATTGGTTGCTTTCCAAACCTAGGATCTTCCTTTGTCCTTCTTGTAGCTCCTATTTAAACCTTGGAGAGGTGCAGGTTGGGGCTTCTTTCAAGTAAATGAAAGAAGCTAGCAAATTTGCTTCTTTCAAGCAAAAGGGACAAATGGACTCTTGCTTGAAAGAGTCTGGAAAGAGTCTTTTGTCTAGACCAGGGGTGACTTTTTGACTCGAGGGCCACAATGGGTTCTTAAACTGGACCGGAGGGCCGGAACAAAAGCATGGATGGAGTGTTTGTGTGAACTAATATAAATTCAAAGTTAGATTACTTCACGTAGCCTTCTGGGAGAGCAAGAGAACCCTCCGCTCTTTCGGCTCCGCGGGCCGGATAGAACAGCCGAACGGGCCGGATCCGGCCCCTGGGCCGTAGTTTGCCCACGGCTGGTCTAGACTCTTAGAGAAGGAGAGAGACAGACCAATTCCAATTCAGTGGTCTCCTCCAAGGAAAATAAAACCTTCTTCTTTTCTGGAACAGCCATTGGTTGAATTTAGGAAACGGGACATCATGACTCTGAATAATCATCTACAAAGGTGTCCAGGTGAATGTGAGATGAATTATGGAATGTTCCTCCTTGCAGTTCTATCTCAGGAGAAGCTCTTCCTTTGTGTATGCCTGGATCGTTTGTGATTTTGGATCATGCCTTGGAAGTCCAGGGACCGTATCCATCCCTCCATCCATCAATTATGGGCCCAGGGCTTCAAGTGATCTTCTCCCTCTGGCCGTTCTCCAAATGCATTGGGTGGCAAAAATCTGAAGATGCCACATTGGAGAAAAAGGATTTGGAGCAGGGGTGTCAAACTTGATTTCATTGAGGGACACATCAGGGTTGTGTTTGACCTTGGGGGGGAGGGAGGCTGGGGGACATGGCCAGGATGGGCATGGACAGCTCGATGTCACTTGTATCGGGGGCACCTGTGGTGGCCTGAGCACTCTGCAAGTGGAAATGGGCTCCTGAGCTCCATTTTTGGCTGTGACAGTCTCCTGTGATCCCCTGCCAGTGAAAACAGAGCTTGGGAGAGTTCAATTTTCACTGGCAGAGGCACCGCAGGCTGGACCTTCTCTGTTTCCAAAGTGGTCCTGTGGGCCAGATCTAAACACACTGCAAGCTGGATCTGGCCCCCAGGCCTTGAGTTTGACATCCTTGATGGGGGTGGGCTTCAAAAATTTTAGCAAGGAATTCTCTGCCTGGTTGCTGGGTAGGCGGGGCCATGGTGGGTGTGGCCTAGTCAGCCTCCTGCACCATGGCGGGGGGAGGGGACATGTTTTTGCCCTCCCTGGGCTCCGGAGGTTTTTCTCGAGGCTCCATGAGGGCAAAAACGGCCTCCCCAGACTCCGCAGACTCTCTGGAAGCCAGAAACAGGCCCATTTCCGGCCTTCCTGAACTTCCGAGAGGCACATTTTTCACCCTCCCTGAGCCTCTGCATGGGCCCTGCACTTACCTGCATCCAAAATGGGCCATGTGGGGACTCCTGGGAGGGGAAGGGAGGGTGAGGCCAGCCAGCAGTAGGATTTGGGGGTACTTCAAACTGTGCAGAGTCTTAGCTAGGTGCTCTCCTGAACTCCTGCAAACCCCCAGCTGCCCAGCCCTGCCCCTGATTTAGAGGAATCCTTACTTAGCTGGGCACACAGAGAGGGGGCATGAAGCTGTTTGAGCTGACAGGCCTCTCAGCCGTTAAGAGCCTAGAGCCCATAAGCGTTCCTCATGGAAATGAATCCCAGATGTTTATTGATTCTCATAAAATGATGAGCCAAGGGTGCTCGAAAGAAGGGTTGCTTGGGGCCAAAGGTGTTCCCACTTGCTTAGGTTGGCAGGGCCAACTATACCATTAGACAGGAGTGAGATAACCACCAGAATCAAGAAGATCCTAAGGTAGAGCAAAATTGGCTGGCTCTCCTCTCCACCAGCCAACCTCCTGAGACTGCCCAAAGCTGCTCCTATTCTCCTGAGCTGGCGCCCTTGTGCCCGGGCAAAGCTCCTTTATTGCTAGCTAGTCTTGTAGTCCAATCAACCATCTCCTGATACATTACACTCAGCACTTTTGGGAAAAGACAGGCAGTGAGGCAGCCAATTCAGGCCATGAACTCTGGTGCACAAAGCACAGGCATGTACAGGGTAGAACAGAACCCCCTCACTGGCACCGGGGCTTCCACAATTTAATATTTCAAGCAGGTAGCAAGCAGAGACCACAAACATGATGAATGAGGAACAAGTGAGAAGTTTGAAGGAGATACGCCATTGGTTGCTTTGAGATATGCAGTCTCACCTACTGGGCTGATGCCACAGTTCAGTGGCCAGTTTGCACATGGAATTAATGGCTGCTATTATCTTGTGGCAAACACCCAAAGGTCCGGTGGGGGGGATGGAGGGGGAGAGGGAAGCATGCAATAATCTACACTGTAGAACAGGCTGCACAGTCTGAAGAACAATGGCCCCCGTGGGCTAATGATCTCTGCAGACCAATTCCAATTGTACCTCCGGTCCGCAGTAAAACATCTCTCTATATTCCAGTGTAGTACATATGCCTTCAGGTATGCTCCAAAAAGTCAAGATGGTATACTTACAGGTTGTTGTGTATGAAGTTCCGTCCATTTTTATATAAGATGCACATTAAAATGGGTGGGGCCTTGATTATATCATCATGTCTGTCCTATCAATCTTTTGGAGCACATAATTCAGCCTCACCTCCACCTCCTACTCCCTATGGTGGGGTTTAATAGTCTATCGACAAAGAAAATGCATCTTTATTTCTCTGGGAACTGCAATGTTAATTTTTCCTCCTCCCCCCTTGGGATATATTAACAGAGTTGGAAGGGACCTTGTAGGTCATCTAGTCCAACCCCCTGCCCAAGCAGAAGACCCTACACTATTTCTGACAAATGACAGTCCAGTGTCTTCTTGAAAGCTTCCAGTGATGAAGCTCCCACAACTTCCAAAGGCAACTTCTGTTCCATTGGTTGATTGTTCTCCCTCTCAGAAAGTTTCTCCTTATTTCCAGGTTGAATCTCTCCTTGATCAGTTTCCATCCATTATTCCTTGTCTGGCCTTTGGGTGCTTTGTAAAATAGCTTGACCACCCCCTCCTCTCTGTGGCAGCCCCTCAAATATTGGAAGACTGCTATCATGTCTCCCCTGGTCCTTCTCTTCACTAGACTAGCCATGCCCAGTTTCTGCAATCGTTCATCATATATTTTAGCCTCCAGTCCCCTAATCATCTTGATTATATAATGGGCAGGGCTAAGATTGTTGGTCTAGTTTTTTTTAATGGGTGTGTTCTTTTTTAAATTCATCTAGCAGTCCTTTAAGACAATAAACCTGATATAAAACTCAGCAACATCTGGCTAATGGGACTCACTCTCCTCCTCCCCATCATTCCACCCCCTTGATCAATGGCTTAAATCTAGGAGAATCACATGTCCAACAGATGGCAGTCTGGCCTCAGCTTCAAGATGTAACACAAATATCAGTTTCTTTCGCCATAAACCTCCAAGGCCCAGCTGATGCATTTCACCTTCTACCAACTCTAAAAATCCAATGGAAATTACAAATAAAGCCATCAGCAGTTCCTTATGAACTGAAATGGTAGGTTTCAGTCAACAAAATGACCCTTTTGTTATATTTCAGCAATCAACTTAAAAGCTCAGAATCTGCCACATGCTGTATATTAGTTGCTATCCTTGATGTAGAAAAATGTAGAATTTTTAGGCATTTCCATCAAAACCCCTATGTTGATAAGAAGCCATTCTAATTGGCCAAACAATTGTTGCCTTGTAAGATCATGCAATACTTCAAAAGAACATGGCCAAAATTTCTTGGTTGTTTTTTTCTTCTTCTTTTGTATTTATTAGAAACTTGTGCATTATTCATGGCAATGCCAACAGGAGGAGCAGCAGATGGGTTAGAAGTAACTAATAAGGTCAAGATTAGAGAATTCTTTTTGTGTGTGGGCCTTGTCTGGCCTTTGGATAGTAAATCAGGGATTACATTCCAAAACATGGAAGAGAAGGGAGTGGGCCAGAGCAATTTAAGTTTAGCTAAATGTGTACGGAATGAATTGTATGTAGTTAAGATTTCTTTGAAGAAGCAAGATAGAAAGATATTGAAACTTCTTCACTAATTTAACCTCTGGGACTGGAGAAGGTTCTCAAGCATGTTGAAGATAGCCAAGGAAACAAATCAAGAGACATTTGAACGAATCAATCCAAAGTTGTCACCAAAGACACAAATGACCAAGCTCAAATGATTCTACTTTGGACACATTATATGACGATTTAGCTGTCTTGGAAAAGCTCTAATGCTGGCAAAAGTGGAAGGAAAGAGAATGACCAGCAGTAAGGTAGATAGACTTAGTTACAACAGTGACTCTATTCTCTGAGTATCCCAGAAGTTGGAGATACAGTCAACCATGCCCTCCCATTCTTATTTTCACGCCTGCAACAGATAAAATTGGATTCCCCTTATGCTTGAAGGCATATGTATCATCAAGGCTAGTAGCTGTGCATGGGCCTATTCTCTAAGAAAGTTCAGCATTGGATTCTCTTGCTTTGGAGTCCAGGTTCTAGCAAGAAGAAAGTACATAGAGAAACTGAAAGCCTGATGTAGTTTAAGCTGGTTTTCTGTCTTAGAAGAAAAACATTCCAACCTACCAGATCATTTCAGAAAGTGTTCTATGCTTCAGGTAGAGCTTTTGCAATAGAGCAGAGGCAAGGCAAAAAAATAGCTAAAGCTAGAAGGAAAGCTAGATTTGGCTTTAGACAAGTTGAATCAATGCCATTCATATGCTTGATTTACAGCTGATTTCATAAATTCTTCATTCTATGATATGAAAAAAAACAATTTGGTAGCAACTTTAAAAGGCCCTCGTGCTACATCTGAAGGTCTCAAGTTCTGCACTTTTTAGCTTTAAGTAACCTAGAAAGTCAGCCATTGCAAAGCAGAGGTGGTATACAGCAGGTTCTGACCAGTTCTGGAGAACCAGTAGCAGAAATTTTGAGTAGTTTGGGAACTGGCAAATACCACCTCTGACTTGCCCCACCAACCCCATCTCTTCTCTGTCTTCAGACTCCCAGTTGATCGGCTGGGTCTTCTTTGATTGCCCTGCACAGGAGAACGGAGCTGGAAAGCAGGTTAGTGGGGTGGGGAGGGAATGGGATTTTGCAGTAACCTTCCCCTGGAGTGGGGAGGGAATGGATTTTGCAGTATCACGCCCACCAAGCCATGCCCACCAAATCATGCCATGCCCACCAAACCATGCCCACAGAACCAATAGTAAAAAAAAATTGAATCCCACCACTGTTGCAAACATGTTTGAAGACCTTCCCTCAAAGTAATTGGTAGAAACAGGCAGAAAATAAGGCCTGGTTTTATTTCCCTTTAATAAGATAAATCAAAGAAGACTTAATCCCCTAACTCACCAGTCACCATTTTTCTTCCTTCTGTCCTATTAAATATGACAAATGGGTAACAACCTTTGGAGCAACTTTTGCTTCAAGTTTTGTGAAAGCCACATGCAACTTGAGAGCCTCAGGTTGCACATTTCAGTTTTAATAGTCTTCTGAAAGCA
>CM019162.1:12407145-12417510 GCA_009733165.1 Naja naja
CAGGAGAAGCATTTTTGCTTAAAGCTGTTTGAATTTTGCAATGAGGAAATACTGGCTCGCCTTTTTATTATCTCAGGTGATAAATATTGCATCGTGCACATTTAAAACTTTTAATACTAGGACGGGAGTGGGAGAGGCACCTGTGGGTTTGCTCATGCTTGCCCAATCCCTTCACTTTTTGCCCTGCCTCCTAAGGCCGGATTTGGAGAGGCTCTTTTTAAGGATGGTGGGTGATGTTTGCTGCTAGCACACACATCCATGTCCTGCTCTGTAAAGAAAGGGGTCTAACCAGCCCAGGCACTTGTCCTGTCTTCAGCTGTGGCGGGTTTGATGTCTCTTGGAAAGAGCAACGACAGGGAGGAAGGGGGAGCAGGAGAAGGGGCCCTGCTAATGTTGCACTGAAATGATTCTCAAAGGCCCCCCAGGCAGCACTCAACATCCAGACTTCATTAAAATTTCATACCCAGCACTTGGCCAAGGTCTATTTATGAAAATGCGTATTTCGTGGCATGGAAAAAAACAGGGCTCCGACTAAAGAACATAGCAGGAGGCAGCTGAGCTGAAGGGAGCTGAAAGCTGCATGTAGCGTCCTGTCCAGGATCTGCCGGAGAGTTTCCAGTGGAGATTGGATGCAAATGGGAAGAGGGGAGTGAGAAAGAGACAGAGGAGCGAGGGAGGGAGGGAGAATCTTCTCCACCCGTACTGCCTGGAGTTATTTCAGCACCCTGGAGAACTCCCACCGCGGTCACAATTCCTCCATAAAGTGCTTCCTTCTGTTTGGAGAGCTCTGCGCGCTGTCCAGGGTCCTGAAAACAACAGTCCGGAGGGAGGAGGATCATTAAAGAAAGCCACAGGAGTGATGGGGAGCTGATTATCCCTACACACACACGCACACACGCACGCACGCACATGCACACACACACACACACACACACACTCCAAAAGTGTCTCATTCATGCAAAAAGTCACTGTCCAATCCATTCTCTTTGCCTAATGCCTGGGAGAGAAGATTTAATGTGGTCCCCAGCCAGAATGCCAAGCACCAAGGAAGCCCTGTGTGTTGTCAGTCGAGGCCAAGAAGAAGGGTTGGAACAGAAAAGAGATCAAAGGGCCAGGGCAGGAAGCAGTCCGGGAAGTGAGCAAGAAAGTCACCAACTTTTTATCCAAGTGATTAAAAGCAGTTGATTTCCACTGGCTTGGAAGTTTGAGCCCTGCTCAGTGCACCAACCAGCAGAATTCTGTCCCTTCAAGATGTTTTTTGAAACCTTCTGAGCTATTTATTTTACAAAAATTAGTAATGAGGCTGACTGGTGCTAGGTTAGGGGCTAATTTGGGGCCACTGTCATCCAAACAATTCCCACATGTTTGTAGCTATCCTAGAAAGAATGTTTCAACTTCCTCTCTCTCTTTCTCAAATCAGAATTGTTCTGAACTATTTAGAAAAGTAGCACAGCCTATCAAAATGCTAAGAAGCCTCTGCTGTGTTCCAGCATAAATCAAAAGAGCTTATTAATGTTTTGATTTATTCTGGAATGAATGAAATGAATAGCAAATATGTATAGTTAGGTTTTTTTTAAAGTCCTGTTAGAAATCGAAGAAGACATTGATATTATACCGTTACTGTTGTAGGTTACGTTGATATAGGAGAAAGCATTTTTTCAAAATAAATGTAATTTTTGAATACTGTTATACAGGACCAAGCTTTTACTCATGAGAGAAGGCTGCATTTCACTGCCTATCTTTCCCCCCTGCATATTTGCCCAGACTCTTTTCTGCCAAGATTAGTCAAAGCTTCCTGATTTATTTATAAAATCTCTCTGCTGCCCACCTCCCTTTATAAAGTGACTTGGTGGTCAAGCTCCAGAAGAAACCCCGAATTTGTTTCTAAATTTATCAAGAGCAACAAAGAATTGTCCCCTCAGAATTACAGTATATCCTCTTCTCTGGAAGTCAAATTCGAAGCCTATTGGGAACTGCAGAATCTAAATCCCAAAGAAAACAACTTTTGCATAAGAAAAAAAACCAAGCAGCTGCTAGCTCAAATTCTGTGTCTCCAGAGACAGGGATAAGGAGATTTCTGTAGTGATAACTAGAGGCAGAAACTTCTGTTATCTAATGCTGGATTGAGGTCCACACTGGAGAAGAATCAGCAACAATGGTTTTGATTGCACATCACCTAGAGCAGCGATCACATTACTATCTAATTGATTGGTTTCTTTTTAAAAAAACAAATACCAAATTCTTAGCAAAGGTAGTATTGCAAGATTATATAAATTCATTCCGTTTCATCTCTCTTTCTGTTACAGAGGATTGCTTCAAGCAGTTGATAGTAGTTTACAAATTCAACAGAGGGGAGACAGTGGAGTTGTTTTTTCTCCTCTTCCTCCTCCTCCTCCTCCTCCTCCTCCTCCTCCTCCTCCTCCTTCATCAATCATTTCAAGCATATTAAAAACTCTCTTAAAAGTTGACATTTTTTCTTCTGAAAAACTGCAGGAATTAATTGGACCAGCCACATTTTAACACTCTTATTTCCCAAAAACTTTGCATAATTTACTGACTTCTCCCACCCTCCATTTGTAAAGTGATCGAAATATTCATTTCTCTTTTTATAGAAACCATTTATTTAAAACAACTGTTTTGTTGCTCTTTGTTTTTATTTTCTCTGTTCAATGTTTTTTTTTCTTTTCATTATTTCTCTTAGTAAAATTGCTTTCCTTCTATTTTTTTCCTTCCAAGACTGTTAATTCCTACGATTTATTCCAGGGACTGATTCTTTGTTCTCGCCTTAGATGATATATGTTTTGAAGAACTTAATCTCTCTCTCTGTCTCTCTCTCTCACACACACACACACCAACTTATATAAACATACAGAGAAAAGCAAGCAAACAAAATGGCTATGACTGACAATACAATGAATTAGCAAGGCTTCAGAGCAATTAATGAACGAAAATGTAAATCTGTCTTCTTTCAGAAATGAATTTTTTTTCTTTTTGTTTTCTTCCTTCCTTCCTTCCTTCCTTCCTTCCTTCCTTCCTTCCTTCCTTCCGTCCATCCTTCCTTCCTTTCTCTTTCCTTCTTTTTTCTTTATTTCTCTCCAGAAAAGGAACCTCTGTGTGTGTGTGTGTGTGCGCGGGGGGGAGGAGAGAGAACTTGCCTCTCCAAGGAAATTCAAGGAATTTGCAGCCAGTAGATGTAGCTCAGGACTTAAAGGCAGACGAGGAGGATATGTCCACTCATGTGACTGAGCCATGAAGATTTCAATGAACTTGTATATTTAAGAGCAGCAAAAATAGAAGTGGGGCGATGGAGGAGGGGGAGGAAGGAAAAGGCAATGGAAGGAGCTGGGGCTTCCCCAGCGGGATGCTAGCAACAGCTTTTGCACCACCAGGGATTCAATTTGTCCCAATGAGGCGCTGTTCAGGACCCCAAATCCCATCTCCCCCAATCAGCATGGCTGCTTTCTGACATGAGCCACGGGAGTTCTTGCTGGACGCATGGGGTGGAGGTGGAAAGGGAGGGGCGCCTGATTGAGAAAATCAACCCTTTGATCTGCTTCTGAAGGGCTCTTTTAAAATTTAGGTTGTTTGTTATGATGTTTACTGTTTCGTAGAATATTTGGGATGGATGGCCGGACTCTGCTCTGCACCTTCCATTTCTGGGCAGAGGAGGGAGGTATTTTTGCAATTCCCCCAGGGGTGTTTGTGGCCGCACCTATAAACCTCACAATCCTGTTCATTTGTTTCTCTGATTCTTTTTTATTTATTTATTTATTTTGCCCGTTGCTTGGACGATCCTCATCTATCATCTCACCCTAGATACATCAACCCTGCAAGAAGACATGAAGGGACTCTGTAGTTTAGTCTGCCAGGTGAGGCTATGAAAAACTTCAAAATAAAAAAGGGCTTCATCGTGCCCACCCCACACCTGCCTAAACCTCCAGAGAGGCTGGAAGCCACCCTTGGAAATATTTCTTTTTGCTAAAATTTCTTTCCACACGTAGGGAGTGCAAGTCAATTCCAGATGAGCATGCAGAAGAAAGGATTATTTTTAATATATATGTATATATATATATGATTTCTTCCTGCTTGATCTGAAGAAAGCCAGCAAGCACCATGGGATCAGGACAGCCCCCTAGGTGAGCTACAGTAGTTCTAAAAGTGCTTTTACTCAGAGCAAACTTCCAACAACTCTCTTTCCCTTCCCCAACAATTAGCCTATGAAATACTGAAGAGAAAATTCTTGGAAGTGGCTGATGGGGGCTGTTTTTCATCTGAGAACATTTTGAATTAGTGGATGATGGGACAGGGAGTCCCAAAAGCAAACTGTGTGCCCCACTGGAACAAGAAAAGTTCTTGATGTCAGTTTACAGCTGCTTCTTTGTTCCATGCAGTGTGGTGTCCTTTTAATGGCATGCCTCAGTACTTGATGTATACTTAGTACTTAAATAATAATAACAGAATAAAAGAGTTGGAAAGGACCTTGGAGGTCTTCTAGTCCAGCCCTTGTTCAAGCAGGAGACCCCATACCATTCCAGACCAATCTTTTAAAAACTTCCAGTTTTGGAGCAGCCACAACTTCTGGAGGCAACTCGTCCAGCTGGTTAATTGTTCTGTCAGGAAATTTCTCCTTAGTTCTCTCCTTGGTTAAGTTTCCATCCTTCGTTTCTTCTTTTGCTTTCTGATACTTTGTAAAATAGGTTGACTCCCTCTTCTTGGTGGCAGCCCCACAGATATTGGAACACTGTTATCATGTCACCCCTCGTCTTCCTTTTCACTAGACTAGACATTCCCAATTCCCGCAACCATTCTTCACAAGTTCTAGTCTCCAGTTCCTTAATCATTTTTGCGGCTCTTCAAACCATCTTTGTTGATCTGAAGATGTCTCCAGATCCTCCACAAGTTAACCAAAAGAAAGAAGGGAACAGGAAAGGATAGACAAAGGCAAACCTGGGTACTTTAGTTGCATGTTTTGCAATGTAAGTCAGTCCAACATTTTCCTGATTGTCCTTCCAAGAAATGTCCTGGCATTTTAAGGAAGGAGAAATAGTTAAGCAGAGCTGGATAGGTGTGATAGGAAGCCCTCTTAATAAAAAGTGTGTTAACTTGATACAATTTTTTAAAATAAGGACACAAATTGTGAATGTTTGCTGAAACCAGGATTGGTATCATTTCATCCCCTAGATTTGGATTCAGGGATGCTGAAAAGAAATGTGCCTTTTTTTAACTTGAAAGTTATGTCCCAGTTAATTTAGTGTTTCTATTATAGAGATTGCTTAAGAGAGATTCTTTGGGTGTGGAGAGGCAATAGATGGGGGAGAGTGCTGGGAAATTTGGAGAGGAACCCACGGCCCATGAAAACAAATCCAAGTAGAGACATTCTTTTGTGCCCCTCCCTGATTATTTTAAAGTCAGCCTTTATTCCATTACCAAGTTCCAATTAAACAAGGCAACACTTTAAGGAGCGGTGGTCTAGTTTTCTCCTTCCAACCAGAATTCTGCAGGACTTAAATATTTCACATGGATTGAAAGTAAACAGATTCCTGGCTAGTTCCCGTTATCAGTTGGTCTGCAGTGGTTCCCTCATCCCAATCTTGGCGGGGGGTGCACAAGGTTGTGGCCCTATAGAACCACTGCAGGCCAACTGATGGAATGTAAATCCTGCTGTTGTTGTTCCATATAGATAACATCTGAGTAGGGATGCAGGTGTGGTCTCTTCCACACACATAACTTTCCTAGCCAAAAGGGAAAATAATGGGGTGACCTTTACACTTAGGAGACACAGAAACTAATCCTGCAAGTAGGGGTGTGTGGAAGGGTGCCTGGAAATGGATCCCAAGGTCTGCCTACTTCCACATTATGAACTGCTGGCAGCTGTTTTTGGTTCCCTACATTGTTTCTGAGAGGCTGATGGGTGGAAATGTACATCACCAGATAATAACTAGAGACGATGCCAAGCAGTCTACAGCAGGGATGTCCAACCTTGGCAACTTTAAGACTTGTGGACTTCAACTGCCTGAATTCCCAGTTAGGTCTTCAAGTTACCAAGATTGGGCAGTCCTGGTCTACACTGGACACTACATTGGGCACTACATTGGGCAGTGGGACAGATTGGCTTCCCTGGCTGTCTTCTTCTTTGAGTCAAGACCTGAAAGCCATCCATCTCAGATCCAACTTTCTTATGGGCTGCACTGTAACTTCAACCTACTTTCAGGCAGAGGGTGATGTGATGGACTCCAGGACACCTTCCAGCTTGCTTCCACGGGTCAGTTAAAACCTTTCAAACCTTTTGAATGTTTTGAGTTTTATTCCTGATCACTGTAAGGTTGTGTGGATGCTAAGTTGGCCTACGCAACTCCAGCCTGTTTTGGCTAGCCTCAATTAATTAATTGTACTATGCCAGAAAGATGGATTAATGCAGTAATCAAGTAACACATGTTTTATGAACACCATCTGCAACTCTTGGAGAAGTTTATCATCCCACTTAGAAGCCAAAGCACAAAGAGAAGAACAACTGGGAGCAGAAGAGAGTTCCAGTTGGCCAGAATCACACCACACAGTTGTCCGCTCTATGAAGGTAGTTCAACTTCAGCCTTTTGGGGGGCTTTCCTAGAGATAAGGGACTGTTTTAGGTGGCTGGAAAACCTGCTTCCCCCTGTCCCAACCCAGACCAGTTAAGCAGGTCCTGATAGCAGAACTCCTAAATTTTCCTGCTTTCCTGCTCAGCTGTGCTAGGCATTTTCTTGAAAATGGCAATGGCCAGAAGCATCACCTATCCTACTGAGGAGGAAACTTCTCAGGTGAGAAGGACACCAATAATTTCCTTCTTGCCAGCAATACAGCCTAGATCAGAGGTCTCCAAACTTGCCAACTTTAAGACTTGTGGACTTCAACTCCCAGAATTCTCCAGCCAGCATAGCTGAGTTGAAGTCCACAAGTCTTAAAGTTGTCAGGTTTGGGGACCCCTGGCCTGGATCTTATCTTCATCGAAGTCTGGTACGGTAGCTGAAAGGGGCTCTGTTGATGGATCCAGAAGTTTCTTTGCCATTGTTCTGCAGTCTCTGCTTACTCTGTTCTTTTCTCTCCAGGCAACGCAAGGTAAGTGGTCTTGTTGGGTCAGAATGAGCCACTTGAAGGCAGCCATCTGGCACAAAAAGAAATCCACAGTAGGGATCTTGGGAGTTGACTAGCTGCTCCTTGAGCACCTGGCAGAGGTGACTCCAATACCCAGAGGAAACGGCTTCTCGGTTGGTTGGGAGGGGATGATGGTCTCCTGCATTGGGCGAAGAGTTGGACCATTGAGCCAGAAAAACGTCCCCTGCGCTTTGCACCGGTTGAGGCTCTGTAGAGTTGGACTGTGTGAGTTTTGTCTGAACAACTTTTCCATTTCTGGATTCTTTCCCTGACTCTCCACATGCCTCTTGCCAGAGTGGTGGTTGCCCACTGTAGAAGAAGCATTCTGTGCCTCACTCACATCTTCCACATATCTTACGGGTTGGGTCTCTACATACATTTAATAAATGCATGCATTTATTAGAGCAAACTTTTTTTGTTCTTTCTGATCTTAGAATGAAACAAGACTAGGCATGCGCTCCGACAGTGGTGTGGTTGTCTCCATTCTGAATGGGCCACGCTCCATTCTTTGATGTAGCCTGCACCACTACAGGGCTGTTGCAAAGGGAAAGAAGGACCCTGAATCTTTTTTGAAGTGCAATAATGGTGTGTAGACACACCGACGCACACATTACACACTCCGCAGAAGGAAGGCTTCAGATTTTTTCAGTTTGCAGCTAATGAAGTCTGAACAAAACTGGAGCCAACCTCTGACTTCTGATGAACCAAGCTCAATATTTTCACCCACTCAAAAGAGAACTAATTAAAAAAACACCTTCCCAATCCAAACCTGACCAATTGTAAGTTCTCTGATCCTCAGCCAGGGTGGCCTGGGCAGGGGATGACGGGCGCTGTAGTGCGACGGGCCAACCAATTTATGGGACTCTGCGCTCACGACTCTCAGTCTAGCGCACCGCGAACTGTTTTCGCGCCTGTCCACTTTTGATCAGGAATCACTTTAATAGAAAGCATTTTCAGCTTCAAAGGGTTATATCGACAGCTCAATCTACATGCTGTAATGAAATATTTGGTTGATTTCTCGTGTCTCGGGGGCTGCTTCGCCCCGCCCTCGGAACTGCAGAAGCGGCCGCGGAATCCCAGACGGGTTTCAAAAGCCGGGTTGCGGGGGAGGGGGAGGGAAGGAATATAAATCACAGGCGCGCAGCCCCCCTCCCCACAGAAAAATTAAAATCCTTAGGATTTGGGAGTGGGAGGGAATCACCTAGGAAATGCTCGTTATTATAATTGCTATTATTAATCACCTGCTATCAGCCGAATGTGGCCTTCTTAGGATTGGCACCTGTGAATAAAATAAAACTTTAGCCCGGCTTAGCTAGCTGAGGATCGAGTTATTCTTATCGGAATTTGAGAACTGTAAACATCCCAAGCGAGAGTCTTTATTCGGTCTGAGGAACTGGCGCAATTCACACAACGGGGTAATGCAACCCCGGCTGTTTGCTGCGTGCTCACAACACAGTAGCCAAGACCGTTGGATTGGTGCAACTCTTTAAGCCACACAACCCAAGCAAGCAAGCTTTAATGCCAAGTTTAGGCACTAAAGTCTTGGCTAGATCGTGTCTTAAGTAAACCGTGCCCTATGAGTGTTGGTTGATATTTGATCAATTGCCTTCTGAACGGCGTTCAACGCAGGTAATCTTCAGGCCGAAAGGAAGGGGATAATTTCATCCGTCGCGACGCACAAATTGCAGAGTCGCACGGAACCAAAACGCCTCTATTAATCAGGGAGCGAGGGGGAGGAGGAGAGAAAGCGGTTTTAAACGTCGTTCCCTCCCCTTTCGTTTGGGGTTCGCTTCTCGCCGGGATTATCCAAAGCCGTGGAACGGGGTTGAGGTAAAACGTGCATGTTTTATTTGAAATTCTGGAGCATTAAACCGACACAAAAAGGCGTTCCTCTCACACCCACACAAACGATAAGAGTCTCTCTCCCTTTCTCCTCTCCCCCACCTCAAGCCCCCTCCCCGTGTTTTTTTTAAAGATAAAATAAAAGAAACGGAGGAAAAATTCCTGTATAAAGCAACCGAAGGGGAAGCTCCGTAGAAAGTGCTCTGTGAATTTTTTTTTTTTGCAAATAACTTAATATAACAGGGTGCTCAGGGGTTTTTTTGTTTCTTTTTTTGTTTTAAAGGCGTATAAATTAAGAAACACACTCCCTCCTCTCCCCACACACACATGCACACCCCTCCCCAAAGAAACTGGTGCCTGGAGGAACTGCAAGAGGGTAGGGAAAAAGGTGAAGAAGAGGAAAAAACAGAAGAAGAAAAATTGTACTCTGACGATTCGACCTCGGACTCGGGACCCGAGCGCGCCTCCCCTCGTGAAAGTGGAGCTCATTGCAAACGGGCTCAGGAGTCACGAACGCGAGGTTTAATTGATTGTCAAAGCGCGGTCCTTTCCCTCCTCCCAAACCCACCCGTTTCTGTACAGTGAAATTATACATCTTTCGTGTAACGTCAAAATGAAACTTAAAGCAAGAAGTCTTCTTCCACGCCAAACTCCAGGCCGCCCCCCACCCCCGATTTGGAAAGCAAGCCCCAAGCAGGCAAGCGCTGGCCGCCGCCGGTTTCTTTGGCCCCGTTTGCTTGGAACTTTCTCCTCTTTTCTCGCTTCGACGGATGAGGTAGGAACACAACATTTTATTGCAAACCAGGCGAGGAGGGTCTTTCGGTCAGGAGAAAGGGGGGGAGGAGGAAGAGGAGGCGAGAGACCCCGAAGCATGCGGAGGAAGGAAGCCGGAGCTAGGGAGGGGGAAGGGGGAGGTGAAGTCACGGAGATCCTTTTTTTTGTCTGGTTTTGGGTGGTTTGTTTGTCTCTCTTCTTTTTTTTTTCTTTTTTTCCTTCGCCGAAATAAAGGGGAAAGAAGAACCATTCAGTCGAAGTCTGAAGCTGTAACGTACTTAAACGGCGGTAAAAAAAAACTCACTCTCACCCCAACATAAGTGCATGTCTTAAATACACAAACGATGCAAGTGGTCTTTTTCCCACCTGTAAATTCAGGGGTGGGGTTAAGATACCAGGACGGAAAGTATTCCCCTCCCTTCAGTTCGATCAAAAAAGACACGCACGGTGGGGGGGAGGGGACACACGCACCCCACTTTTGCCACTCACCAGGAATACGGTGGGGGGAGGAGGAGGAGGGGGAGGCCCCTCCCCTTAACGCTTTTAATTGTTCGTATTGTCCTTGTATTTAGAAAACGAGAGTCTTGTCTTTTGCCGCTTTGTTGGGTTGGTGGCTTT
>CM019162.1:12442053-12605482 GCA_009733165.1 Naja naja
GGTTGGCATCTTGTCCCAACTGTTAGGTAGTCAGGCCTGCCCCACCTCTCGCCCCACACAGGAATGAGAATGTCCTAGGGGCCCATGGTCTAGGATTCACATTGATTTCGCTGGCCCTACCAGAGGGCACACTTTCCTTATTATAGTAGATGCATATTCCAAATGGCTAGAGGTCATCCCTACGGCATCCACCACAACTGATGCTGTCATCAAACAGCTTAAAAGCTTTTTGTAACCCGGGTTACCTGATGTTCTTTGTTCTGACAATGGCCCTCAATTTACATCCAACCTTTTGAATCCTATCTAGCACAACAGGGTATCAGACATGCCCTGACTGCCCCTGGGCACCCTTCGGCTAACGGCCGGGCTGAACGCATGGTATGCTTTATCAAGGAAAAGCTTCAGCAATTGGGTCCTGGGGACATCACTGAGAAAGTTGAAAAACTCTTAGTGTTCAGCACATCACTCCTAACTCATCAACTAACTTATCCCCAGCAGAGTTGTTGATGGGTAGGAAACTTAGGTCTTCCCTTGACCGCCTGCATCCCACTTACGCACCCAACGCACCACCAGATTCCACTAGCAAAGTTCGCACGTTCAATGTGGGTGATTCTGTTTATGGGTGAACCTTCATGGATTCCTGCTGAAATAACTCAAATCACAGGCCTTCATTCTTACAGGGTGCAAACAGAGGATGGTGTCCTCTGGAGCAGGCACATTGATCAGCTTAGATCCAGATTACTTCAGGAACATCGCAATTGTTCCTCTTTAGTTCCCATACCTAATGCCTTTTCTAGGGGGAAGGGGGAGGAACATGAGGATAATCAGTAAGCAAGAATCAACCCCCTGTGTAACGAGCCATTATGACAGGAACCACCCCAAAACCTGTCACAATGCCAAAATCCATCCTTACAAGTGGAAGAGTGCACATCACTACCTGACTTGGGTGCTGACATTGGGTTGGAGATGGGTTGGGAGGAGAGACTAGATTGTAACAATCAAACAGGGTCTTCTTTCACTGGAAGCCCGAGTAGGGAAGTGTCAACAGACACATTTCCTCTCTCACTGGATGAGAACATTAAAACTTCTGAACCACGAAGGTCTCAACGTACACGTAAGAGCCCCACCTATTTAAAAGAATACATTAGATAGGTTGGGGTTTGAGTATGGACTGAACCTAGTGGGGAGGGGTGTTATGTATGCAGGTTTAAAGTCATTGGTTTAGTTTGAACTGTTCTTGTAAAATGTCAGAAATGATTGGTTTAGGTGAACTCAAATCGATGCAAACACTACAAGAACAAGGTATAAAAATGAATTGGTTTTCATATTTGCAAGTACAATCTAGATATGATAAGGATGTTAAGACTGAAGGGATTTATAAAAAGCAAACTGAATTAGATAAAATCTTGATGGGCACGAACGAAAAAATGATTAAAAAACTTTATGGTTATCTATTAGAAGTTAGAATGGAAGAGGAGCAGGTTAAGGAAACAATGATTGCTTGGGGAAAATTTTTGGTTATGGGATAGATTTAGAGAGATGGCAAACACTGTGGGATCAGAATTATAAAATGACAATGTCAACTGCATATAAAGAAAATTTGTATAAGATGTTTTACAGGTGGCACCTATCCCCGAGAAGGATTGCAAGAATGTTCAAGGATAAATCGGATAAGTGTTGGAAATGTCATCAGATACCTGGCTCCTACTACCACATGTGGTGGACTTACGTTGATGTTAAAAGATACTGGACTAAAATACACATGTGGTTGGAAAAAATGACACAACAACATATAGACTTGAAACCTGAGATATTCCTGTTGGGAATTGTACCAGAGACATTTAACAAAGAACTGAAACATCTGATTGTTAATGTATTGACAGCTGCTAGAATTGTATTTGCTAAAAACTGGAGAAATGATAAGACACCTACGCAGGAGGAAGTGATTAAGAAGATTTTGGATTGTGCCGAAATGAGTAGATTAACATTTGAAATTAGGGATCAAGAAGAAAAGCAGTTTTATAAGATATGGAATATGTTCTATCAATGGTTAGACAAAAAGTTTGGTAATGTATTCTTGGGAATATAAAGATAGATAGAACTGTTGAAACAATATAGAGATTATAATATGATAAAGGATTAATAATAATGATTATAGCTTTTCTTTTTGTAATATTGAGTATGAATAATGAGGGGTAGGCACTGTGATTTTTGACCGACCGACATACTTGAAATTGATATGGATCTATGTGTTGTATGTTTGTTTGTTATGTTTGTGTTTTTGGAAAAATAAAACTTCTTATATAAAAAAAAAAGAAGAAATGATTGGTTTAAAAAGTGCGGGAAAATCCTGCACTCTGATTGGCTGGCAACTGCGGCTGCTGGCTATAAGTAGCAGCCGCAGCCCAGCCAAATCGGGTCTGTTATGAGCTGTAGTCACTAATAAACTCTTCACTGAAGCATTCCGCGTCTGACTCTTCATGCAAACTTAACAATAAGAACGAGCCTTGCCAAGGTTGTGCAAGGCTGCCAAAAGCACTAGATTAAGTTGCCAAGAAATATTCCAAACAAAAGGTCTTCAAATACAAACCAAGATAGTCCGAACTTTCACAAGGCTGAAGTGCAAGAACTTCTTTGCTTCCTGCAAAGAATCCCAGTCTCTCAGGCTGGCTTTTATCTCTGAAGAGAGGGGCCATTACCTTGCAGCCTTACTCCCAAGTCACCCGTGCTGCTACAGCTGCTCTTTCCTTTGAGCAGCCCTGTGCGCATGCGCACTGGGCACAGGCTCCTCTGCATCACTGCTGCCAGCCTCCAAAGGCAGAATTCCACTCCCTGATAGTCCTGGCCCCATCCCTGCATCACATGCAGACCCCTCATCCGGGTCCTCGCTCTCCGAGACCTCAGCCATCCACACCTGCTGTCAGTGAACCACAACAACAGGACAACAATCCAGTGATTCTATTCATGAAAATGTCCTTGCGCTCACATTGCCAAAGAGGTTCCAGATATCCAAAGCTTCCCTTCCACATATAAACAGCTATGTTGGGTCTTAGTCCATTTATCATGGCTTTCAATCAATGGGCACATGGGAACCAGGCCACTGTCCAACTACAGATCATATGAATGGCAATAAAATAGCACCATTGATTTTAAAATACCCCATTCAAGGCTTTATAAAGTATTCATTAAATATCTATTAGAACAAATTGAAAGCATTAGGAGGAAGACCAGCTAGTTATGCAGATTTGCATCTTTTCAGTTAATTCAGAAATACCAGACTAAAGTCAGCTCCTGAGGGCATGTTTGGTTTGGAAATGGGCAAGCCATGAAATTTTGATACATGTGTGAATGAAAATTGATTGATGCGACATATGTGATCCTCTACACAGATCTCCCAGGAAGGCAGTTGTCCCGAAAAATATGGAGCCATCTGAACAGATTCAGAACAAGCTACACCCGAACTAAGGCAAAGGTCTTTGAGTGAGGAATGGTCGAGAGCCCACAATGCAATTCTGGTGAATCCAAACAAATGATAACGCAAACAGTTGAAAAATGTCTCCTCAGGAAATTTCAAGGTACTTGAGATGATCTCACCCAGCCCCATCAAAAGCAGTTAGATCAGGGGTGTCAGACTTGAGTTATTGAGAACCGCATCAGGGTTGTATTTGACCTTGGGGGGGTATGGTCAGGATGGGCATGGCCCGCTCAATGTCACTCATGTCACGGGGTGCCTGTGGTGGCCTTACCTCCATTGAAAATGTGCTGTGTGGAGACTCCTGGGAGAGGAGGGACAGGAGGGGAGGGGCCAGCCAGTTGGTTGAAATACTGGTTCGGTGAACCAGCTGTAACTTTAACATCTGGTTCACTCGAACCAGTCCAAACCGGTAGAATCCCACCTCTGAAAACGGGCTCCCAAGCTCCATTTTTGGCTGCAACGGCCTCCTGCAACCCTCTGCCAGTGAAAATGGAGCTTGGGAGGGCCGCACCTGGCCCTCCTGAGCTTCATTTTCACTGACAGAAGCACCACAGGCCGGTCCATCACTGTTTGCAGGTTGGCCCCGGTTGGTATTCAGCCAGTTCTGACCAGTTCCGGAGAACCGGTAGTGGAAATTTTGAGTACTTAGGAGAACCGGCAAATACCACCTCTGACTGGCCCTGCCAATCCCATCTATTCTCTGCCTCCTGAATCCCAGCTGATCTTCTTTGGCTGCCCTGCCCAGGAGAACGGAGCTGGAAAGCAGGTTAGTGGGGTGGGGAGGGAATGGAGATTTTGCAGTATCCTTTCCCTGCCACGCCCACCAAGCCACGCACAGAACCAGTGTCAAAACAATTTGAATCTCACCAGTGTCATAACCTTCTTAATTTGAGTACCAATGTGACCTCACCCAGTGGTGACTTTCTTGCATTTGGTGATTTTGTTAAGCAGATCTGGAGGACCATTTGACCCTATCAATCAATCAGAAAAGAGCTGGAAGGTTTGTCCTTGAAGGTCTTCTAGTCCAGGGAGTCTCCAACCTTGGCAACTTTAAGACTTGTGGACTTCAACTCCCAGAGTCCCTCAGCCAGCTGGCTGAGGAACTCTGGGAGTTGAAGTTCACAAGTCTTAAAGTTGCCAAGGTTGGTAGTCCAACATCCTGCTCAGGCAAAAGAAACCCTGTAGCATTTCAGACAAATGGTTATCCAAGCTCTTCTTAAAGACTTCCAGTAACGAAGCACCCACAACTTCTGAAGGCAAGCTGATTAATTATTCTCACTGTCAGGAAATTTCGTCCTAGTTCTAGGTTGCTTCTTAGTTTCCATCCATATAGAAAAACGATTATAGCGAATAACTTGTACAGGATGGGATTAAAAAAAAAAAAACTCTGCTGGGCCAAATGATCCACCAGATCAAGCTCAACCCTTTTCCCAAAGGAAAGAAACCAGGTTTGTTCTCAAATTGCCTGATGATGATAAAGATGGTTTGGTGCACCTTTTATCCCTCTTATATTTCTCTCTCCCACATGTCAATGGATTCTGTGGTGAATGAGGTTTTTAAATCTATTGGCTTGACCAAGCCATGCTCCTCTTTTAATAGATTTTAGCCTCTGTACTTCAAACAGCTTATTATTAGAAGCCAAGCTTTTAAGCTTTTCTCCTGATGACTGGAAGCCAAGTTATTGAAGCGGGCAGCTAAGCCAACTTCCATATTTTAGAAAGAATGAAAACCCTGACTTCCCAAGCTCAGGGAACCAAAAGATCACTTCCTTGCCATCTTATGTCACATCCGAGTTACTTTCGTCATTTCTGCCCCTGTTCTTCTCTGCAAAAGACATGTCCCCATCCAATAAACAGGGAAATACCTGCCTTGTTACTTTGTAAATTATTTGAGATGCCAGCCTTTGACTTCCATTAATCATGCATAGCTGTCTTTGTTCAAGGGTCTGATGTAACTAAGTGGTTCGATTAATATTTAAATGTGAACTATATTTAAAAGCAGAGCATCACTACTTTGTTGTCTTCTGGGATCAAAAAAAAGGGGGGGGGGAGAGAAGGAAATTCCAAAAAGGGAAACCCCACCATAGAAGGATACCCCATATCTCTTGGGGTTGAATTCTTTTCTCCATTTGTTGTCTTTTAGACAATTTATTGACAAAGAAATGCGTTCTTCGCTTATCTTGAACCATAACACAGGTGGATCATCCAAAGTGTTTCATCTTTGACTATTAAGTCTTCAATTAGGCACCAGGCTAGAAACCAAGAGACTGTGAATTCTAGTTCCATCTTAGGCAAAAATGTTGGCTAGATGACTTTGGGCCAATCACCAGGAGACTGTGAGTCTTAATCACGTCTTAGACATGAAAGTTGTCTGGGTATCTTTGAGTCAATCACCTGTGGATTCTAGTCCTACCTTAGGCAAGAATGTTGGCTAGATGACTTTGGGCCAATCACCAGGAGACTGTGATTTCTAGTCCCATCTTAGGTATGAAAGTCAGCTGGGCCAGTGGTTCTCTCCCAACCAATCTACCTCATAGAGTTGTTGTTGTGGGAAAATAGAACTGAGTATGTTGGCCCCCTTGAACTACTCATAAAAATAATACATGAGGGATTAAAATACATAAACTCTGAACTCTGAAATAGCTCTCTGTAATTTGGAGGCAGGAAATACACAAAAAGCAGGGAGTAAATCCTGGTGTAACTTAACATAATATAAAAAGGCAGTCAAGCCATAGTGGGGACAGTGTTAGCTTAGAAGGACTAAGGACCCGATATGATAGAATTATTTTCTATTTCCATCACACTGCATTTTTTCTGGCCATTTCTTCTACTGCCACTGAAAACTCCTTACCTGTCAGAAAACCCAGGAATTTGAAAGGGTTTTCTTAGGAAGTTCTCTAGATAGCACATCCCCATATTATTTATTTAAAACATTTATAATTGCTGTCTATTATCTTCAAAAACAAACAACAACAACAACAACCTTGTGGGCAGCTTCCAATCAAAAGTATTAGGATGTGTGTGGATTGGATCCCGTTCAATCTGAACGGTTGATTCTGAATCTCTGATTTGGTTCAAATTAAGTTGATCCATTCAGAAAATAGACTGGATTTGGGGAGGAAGTGAATAGCCTCTTTCTGTACATTAATAACAGGCTATCAGATATAATTGCTAGAAGAATAACAGAGTTGAAAGGGACCTTTGAGGTCTTCTAGTCCAACCTCCTGCTGTATACCATTTCAGACAAAAGGTTGTCCAGTTTCTTCTTAAAAACCTTTAGTGTTGAAGCACCCACAACTTCTGAAGGCAACTTGTTCCATTGATTGAGTGTTCTGTCAGGAAATTTCTCCTTAGTTCTAGGTTAGTTCTCTCCTTGATTAGTTTCAAATGGTATACGCTTCATTCAAAATTGAGAATCTGATCCAGCACATTGATTTTTTTTTCCTGAGATCTCTAAAAAAATTGCAGCCAGTCAGCATCTAGCAGGATTGGGAATGATCAAGGCTGTAGTTTAGATTTGATGGATTTTGTGTCATCAAGTGTTGAATCTTAGGAAACACAAAAATAGAGCTTCACCAGCATGCTCTCTCCCAAACTGGTCCTTCAAGTCTTCCAGCACTTTGACTAATGAAGTAATTTATGAGAATATAAAGATGTAAAAATGAAGATAGATAATGAAGTGATGTTGGAAAGTTGTATTTATGATTAAATTATAAATGTAGTAAACACAGGAATACATGATTAAGGAAATTAGAAATGGACTAGTATGTCTTTAATGAATTAATTATTTTGTTATCCATTTGCACAAGAAGATACAATATTAAATTTTGATAATATTAAATATTGTGAATATGAGAATATATAATTAAGGATTACTACAAATTAAGATGAAAATTTTGAATGACTAATAAAATGAAGTAATTTATGAGAATACAAAGATGTAAAAATGATGATAGATAATGAAGTGATGCTGGAAAATTGTATTTATGATTATGATTATGATTGATTTAAAATGTAAAACATCTGAAACCATGCTGTTTTCGCAAAGATGTATTTAAATAATTAAAAAATAAAAAAACTTTTTCCCAAAAAAGAAGTCTTCCAGCACTTTATCAGAATAACAGACTTGGAAGGGAACGTGGAGGTCTTCTAGTCTACCCCTCCTCTGCTCAAGCAGGAGACCCTATAGCATTTCAGACAAATAGCTGTTTAATCTCTTCTTTAAAACCTCCAGTATTGGAGCATCCACAACTTCTGGAGGCCAGCCGTTTCACTGATTAATTGTTCTCACTGTCAAAACTAATTTCTCCTTAGTCCTAGGTTGGTTCTCTCCTTGATCAGTTTCCATCATTGTTTCTTGCCCTACCTTCAAGTGCTTGGGAGAAAAGGTTTATAGATTTATAGATTAACATAATTGGAAGGGACCTTATAGGTCATCTAGTCCAAGCCCTTGCAGAAGCAGGAGACCCTACACCAGTGGTGGCTAACGTTTTTGGGTTCCTGTGCCAAAAATTGTGCGTGTGCTCCTGTGCCAGCACCCAGAAGGCAATGTGCGTGGTCCCCCATGCCCCCTCCGCATGTGCATGTGATTCCCCCCCCATGCCACCCCCTTATCTGCACTGCACCTTCCAGCTGATTTTCCAGTATTCCAGTATTTCTGGAAATACAGGAAGTGATGAAACGGGTCTATTTTTCGGCCTGCAAAGCCTGCAGAGGCTTTCCTCGAGCCTCTGGCAGGCCAAAAAAGGCCTGAAAAATAGCTGGGAGGCACGTACATGCGCAGTGAGGTAAGTTTGTCTGGGGCTTGCATGCCCTCACAAATGGCTTTGCGTGCCACCTGTGGCATGTGTGCCATAGGTTCGCCATCACGGACCTATGCCATTTCTGACAGATGGCAGTCCAGTCTCTTCTTGAAAGCCTCCAGTGATGAAGCTCCTACAACTTCTGAAGGCAGCTTCTGTTCCACAGGTTGATTGTTCTCCGTGTCAGAAAATTTCTCCTTATTTCCAGGTTGAATTTCTCCTTGTTCAGTTTCCATCCGTTATTCCTTGTCTGTTAACCCCCTCTTCTTTGTGGCAGCCCCTTAGATATGGGAACACTGCAGAGCTAATTCTGTAGAAGTTCCCTGTTATTTGGTTTCAGGAAAGGGATTGTTTAATACCCCTACAGACTTCCTCTGATGGGAATCCATGTGTGCTCAGCTTTTCGCTATATAAAGCATTACGGGAGAAGAGAGAGTTCTTGAAGTGGTTTCTCTTTGTGTGCCATCCAGACCCTAATGATTTACCCAGAGTGATTTATGCCGCTTCTTATCTTTGATTAATGCCCCTCTCTGCCAGCCTCTCCGTGTTATCTATCCACCTTCACAGGCTGCCTCTAAATGGGTGCAACCTGTGCCCCAGAAGGAAATCTGCATTGGTGGAATAAAAGAAGCTAGCCATGTTGCAAAGGCAGTGTAACACGATCTCTGGTCCAAGGGCCCACGAGCAGAAAGGCAGTTGGGGGCTCTTAGGGGATGCAGTCACCAAACAATGCCAGGTTCGGTCACTTGATCCATCCTTGAGCAATTCCTTGAATGCAAGCTGGTGAGTAGCCAAAGGCTTGCAGTGAGGAGGAAATGGAAACGCCGGCTTTGAAAAATAAGCCAGCGAGAGAAATGCATATGAGTTGCTTTGGAAAGAAGACTAGTAATAACAAGGCACAATCTCCCCCCACCTGCCCCAAATTCCCAAGATGGCTAATCCTAGTTTTCCCCCCCTCCAATCTAGGCAGCAGAGGCACTGCCAGGAATGGTCAACTTGACATAAAAGATATAAGGGGTCCCTGATATTCTTTGAGTTTGGCTGTTTTCTTGCAGATGTTTCATTATGCAAACAAGGTAACAACATCAGTGCTAGAAGAAAGTGGAGTGTGTGGGAGGAGGAGGAGGAAGAGGAAGAGAAGAAGAAGAAGAAGAAGAAGAAGAAGAAGAAGAAGAAGAAGAAGAAGAAGAAGAAGAAGAAGAAGAAGAAGAAGAAGAGCCTTGGTGGTGCAGGCTGTTAAACACCTAGCACTTAGCTCCAGCTGCCTGCAATTAGTGCAGGCTCAAATCCCACCAGGCTCAAGGTTGACTCAGCCTTCTATCCCCGGGGGTAGGTAAATTGAGGACCCAAGATTGTTGGGGGCAATAAGCTGACTTTGTAAAAATGCCGCTTAGTAATAAGCAGGCATATACAATGGAATGAAGGCTATTGCTGAGCACATTGGGTTGTGCTCCAAAGATTGTAAGCCTCCCTGAGTCTCTGGAGAAGGGCAGGATATAAATGTGAAGAAGAAGAAGAAGAAGAAGAAGAAGAAGAAGAAGAAGAAGAGGAAGAGGAAGAGGAAGAGGAAGAGGAAGAGGAAGAAGAAGAAGAAGACAACTGTGGGGTCCTTGGTGGTCTCTGAGCTTGGTTGTTTTCTTGCAGATGTTTCATTACCTAAATGAGGTAACAACATCTGTTGTTATGATGATGTTCTTTAGTTTGGGTAATGAAATGACTGCAAGAAAACAACCAAGCTCAGAGAGCACCAAGGCCTCCCCATTTCAACCCTGAGCTACACATATTCTCCTTTATTGGGTAAGATATACTTACTTTATTGGGTAAGATATACTACAGCTTGATTTCACTCATCAGACTCATGATGATCATATGGTTGGCTGGCTTGGCCTTTATATGTCTTACTTTAGCAGGAAATGCTCAAGGTCAGCTCAAATTTTCCAAGAAAACACAGATCATTGTAAATTTCACCCATACAGATCTGATTGCACTCTTAGGGAATAAGAGTCCATTCTGCATTGGGAATGAGCAGATCATTTCTAAATTTAGTTTGAGCCATTGATGTTACCAGAATCAAAACTTTGGTTCCATTTCCTGAATCAGTTTGGGGAAAAGAAGTTCGGCTCATGAATTAAAAACCCAAGAAAGCATCTCATTAGATGGCTTGCTTTTATTTTCTGACTGGAAATGTTGGCCAAATTCGTAGAGTTGATCACATTGGATCAAGTCTCTAAACTAAACTTCACTCAGCTCCACTGGACAGACACACTTGGATGTTGTGAAAAAGAGGTAGTCCTTGACTTACAACCACAACTAAGCCCAAAATGTCTGTTGCTAAGCGACAGAGTTGTTAAGTGAATTTTTCTCCATTTTGCGACCTTTCTTGCACCCTTGTTAAGGGAATTGTTGCAGTTGTTAAATAAATCTTGCTTCCCTGTTGACTTTCTTTGCCAGAAGGTCACAAAAAGCGATCCTTGGGAACCTGCAACCATCATAATTAAGAATCAGTTGCCAAGAATTTGGATCACATGACCACGGGGAAGCTGCAATGGTTGTAAATGTGAAAAAAATGGTCACAAGTCACTTGTTTCAGTGCCTTTGTAATATTGAAAGGTCACTAAAGAAAACTGTTGTAAGTCGAGGACTTCCTGTATTCTATAAAAGCATTAGAAAGATTGCAGAGCTTTGCCAAGAGTTGATGACCAGAATGGGTACAAATCTTCCTTTTTGTCTCGAGTCTCCTTTTGTGATGACCTGGGGCGTGACACAAAAATAACCAAATCACAAAAATAGAAGAAAGTCCCTTTAATGCCTCCAACTTGGCCCCAATGTCCAAATATTCTCGGCTGGATATCAAACTCTTAAAGAAAACAGTTTACAGAGAGTAAATGCAGTCCACATCCAAAGTAAAGTTAATTCAAAATAAAAAACCCAACACAAACCACACTGAAGGAATTACTATGACAGGCAAGGATGATTAATTGCAGACTTCTACCAGATAACGCAGCAACCACAGTTGGGAGGAAGCCAAAACACAGATAAGCTCTGACAAGAATGCACACTTTGCTTCCAGCAACTTTGCCATGCAGAGTTTGTCCTTTTAAACAGTCCTCCCAGGTACAGCCCATGAAGGGAGTCAGGGCCCCTTCCTCCCCCATAGACCACGCCACTCACACTTCTCCCTTATCCACTTCTCCCTGCCTGCCCTAGGATGAAGAGGGGATGGCCCTGGGTCTTCCTCTGAATGCCCATCCGGCCTGTGCCCTTCCCCAGTTTCCTTCACAACGAAACACACACAGTTGGGAGGACGCCAGAACTCTGATAAGACTTGACAAACCAAAATAATTCACGTTTTGCTCCCAGCAACTTTGCTGTGCATAGTTTGCCTTTTTAAACAGTTTTCCCAGCTGCATCCAATGAAGGGGATCAGGGCCCTTTCCTCCCCTATAAACCATGCAACTCATGTTGCTCCCTTATCCGTTTCTCCCTACGTGCCCTAGGATGAAGAGGGAGCGGGCCTGGATCTTGCTCTGAATGCCCAGCCAGACTGTGCCCTTCCCCTGTTTCCTCCACAGCCACTGGAGCCACACTCCCACTCCCTGTCAGCTGTTCCATCTCTCCCTCGAGTCAGGCTCCAACAGGGGCATGACATCTTTGGCTCAAGGCTAGTCCTGGCACCCGTGGTTTACAATCCCACATACACAAGTACCGAGTTAAGAAAAACCTAGCAGAGTATCCATGATGTCATCAACCACTCGGGACTGATTCCTACAGCAGGCTACGTGATGATGTATTATGATTTGTTTTGACTAGATGGGTTGCATGAATCCAACTAATGTAGTTTATAGTTTTCTTCCTCTTTCTTTTTCTTTTCAAAAGTCTCTCTCTTGGTATGTTATGAACCTAGATGGGTGTGGTTTATTAAACAGACCAAGGGAACAGTTGCTTAGCAAAATGTCAATCCATAATCTACTAATTGGTAATGATCTGTAGTTGTGTAGCTGTAGTTGTGGCTGCTAAGTAGCCATAAACTGCAGGAGGCAGAAGGCAAGCATCAGAGAAGGACTTGTTTTATAGTAAAAGGTCACATGCAGTGGTGGGATTCAAATTTTTTTACTACTGGTTCTTTGGGCATGGCTTGGTGGGTGTAGCTTGGTGGGCATGGCAGGGGAAGGATACTGCAAAATCCCCATTCCCTCCCCACCCATGCTTTCCAGCTCTGTTCTCCTGTGCAGGGCAACCAAAGAAGATCCAGCCGATCAGCTGGGACTTAGGAGGCAGAGAATAGATGGGGATGGGCAGTGATGGGATTCAGCCAGTTTGCACCAGTTCGGGAGAACTGGTTGTTAATTTTCTGAGCAGTTTGGTGAATTGATTGTTGGAAGAAACCATTAGGGCAGAGAACCGGTTGTTAAATTATTTGAATCCCACCACTGGGGGCAGAGCCACTCAGAGGTGGTATTTGTCGGTTCTCCAAACTACTCAAAATTTCTGCTACCGGTTCTCCAGAACTGGTCAGAACCTGCTGAATACCACCTCTGGTCACATGTTAGGGCAAGGGTCTTCAAACTTGGCAAGTTTAAGACTTGGGGACTTCAACTCCCAGAATTCCTGAGTTAACATGACTGGAGGAGGAATTCTGAGAGCTGAAGTCCACAAGTCTTAAAGCTGTCAAGTTTGAAGACCCCTGTGTTAGGGAGATGAAGGGTCGCATCAAAGTTGGACTTGGAGGAGATTTGCAGGGAGGTGTTATGCCTCTTTGATAATGTTTATTTCCTGTTTTCAATTCAATTCAAAACAGAAGGATACGGTGCCATCGGGTCAAAAAGAAAGGCCAAATCCAGTCCCAAAATTGTACACTTCAACTGCTGGTTTTTCTTAACTTCTCCAGACCAAAGCTCCTTGGAAGTAGGTAGACAAAATCGTAGAGTAGGAATTCTCCAGCCCCAAATACCATCACAGACCTACTACAGGTAAGTTCTTGACTTAATAACAGTTGATTTAGTCCAAAGTTACACAGCACTGAAAAAACGTGACTTATGACCGGTTTCCACATTTATGACCATTGCAGCATCCTCTTGGTCACATGGTTAAAATTCAGATGTTATCATTGGAACTTAAGAACAAAGAAGAATCAGAATATTATGAGGTTTGGAATTGTTGGTACAATCAGCTAGAAGATAGACATGAAATTAATAAAACAAAGTCAAGTAAAAAGGTATGACGGAAACTAGTAACATTATACGTAATTAGATTTGTAATATATAATTAGATGAAACTTTGTATTATATGTTTAAAGTAACAATGAATATTTTACATAATTTGAGAGATGTAAGATTGAGTGAACACCGTTGCGATAAGTGGAAAGTTTGATTTTATTGTACTTGCATAAATTTGTTTAATAAAATATTTTTATAAAAATAAAATAAAATTTAGATGCTTGGCCATTGGTTCATATTTATGACGGTTACAGTGTCCCAGGGTCACATGATCCCCCTTTGCAACCTTCTGACAACCTTTTGTTGTTAGGCCAATGACTACCTCTAGTAGATCTGTCAATGCGGAAGCCAAAATCACTCAACAGTGTTTCTAACTTAATAATTGCAGTGGTTCGCTTAATGACTGTGGCAAGAAAGGTGGTAAAGTGGGGCAAACTTCACTTAACAAATGTCTTGCTTAGCACCAGGAATTCTGGACTCAACTGTGGTCATAAGTCAAGGACTACCTATATTGAGCCAAGAGAACATGGTCAACTCTACCACCCATCTCAATGCTGTCCATTTCATTCCAGCTGTGCAGGAGAGCAGGGTAGGTTATAGCCAGTGGATTTTCCAAAAGCAGCTCTCCCCACTGGAGACAATCACTTAGGCACCCAGAGGGACGGGAGTCAGTGAGTCTGGAATAAAAATCAGCATTTGGAGGAGATGTAGGAAGAAAAGGGTTAGGTCTTAAGGGGAGTGTCAGCCTTCAAGATTTCTTTCCTTTCCTTTGCATCTTTTGGCTGCCATAGTAATGGGGGAAGAGGTGAAATAATTTGGCTTTGTGGATGTGGGAAATGTACTGGAGGTTTAGAGATGAACTGTATAAGTTGGGAAAAAACTTTCTTGTTTATGCTTCTTTGCTCTGCTATGCGCAGGTGCAATTCTTTATCAAAATAGATAACCAAGAGCCTTGGTGGTGCAGGCTGTTAAATGCCTAGCACTTAAGTTCCAGCTGCCTGCAATTAGTTCAGGCTCAAATCCCACCAGGCTCAAGGTTCACTCAGCCTTCCATCGTCTCGGGGTAGGTAAAGTGAGGACCCAATATTGTTGGGGGCAATAAGCTGACTTTGTAAAAATGCCGCTTAGTAATAAGCAGGCATATACAATGGAATGAAGGCTATTGCTGAGTGCATTGGGTTGTATCCCAAAAATTGTAAGCTGCCCTGAGTCTTCGGAGAAGGGCGGCATATAAATGTAATTTTTTTAAAAAAGGCCAAGGTCAACGGACAGATGCCTGCATCACCACCTGAAGATGCCCCATATGACATTATATACAACTTTAATTGGATGGACAGTATGAACTATGGTGGGTGGGAACGTTGCCATCACTTTGTATATGTGGTTTTCGCGTGCAATTCCTCAGCTTCAGAATTCTTTTGATTTCCAGTAAAAGATATCTTTTCTCTAATTAGTGGAATCTAAGTGTTTCTTTCTTGGATTTTGAATGGAGCACCACCTGACATTGAGACAGAACCAAACCAGGGATCTTTTAACGATAAAGGCTATTCTTTCCAGCAAAGGTCAAATTCTACCCGTTGCTAGCACCAAGTCTGGACTTCAGAACCATTCGTGTGCTCCTGTCCTCCATCGTGATATTTTATCGCTCTCAAAAATAATACCGTAAGAGGGGAGTGTTTCTAAATTACTTCTTTATTTTTACTGAATGTATTGACTGCCCATCTTGTGGCAAACAAGGCTTTCTAATTCAGGTTTCTAAACACCCGAATTGCGAGAGAATCTTTTAGGTTTCACTGCTTAGATAGGGACGGCTAGTGTATATTACTATGTAAAAGTAAAAAGTTGAGGTTGTGGGTTGTTATTCTACTGTTCCAAAAGGAATCAGAAGTCAATGTTTTTCTTTTCTTCTCCCCTTAACTCTACACATTTTCCTCTTCCTCAATTCCAGCAACCTGGAATTCAGGAGAAACTTCCTAACAGTGAGGACAATTAACCAGCGGAACAGCTTCACATCAGATATTGTGGACATTCCATCAGTGGGGGCTTTTAAGAAGAAACTAGATGGCCACTTATCTGAAATGGTATAGGGTTTCCTGCTTGAGCAGGGGGCTGGACTAGAAGACCTCCAAGGTCCCTTCCAGCTCTATTCTATTCATTTAAAAAAATCCTTTCCTCCTGTATGTTCGAATAATTTTCATTTCACTTTGTATTTCTGTATCTTCTATTTTGATAAACTAATTTAAAACAATAAGCAAGAGGATTATTCTCCCCCACCCCAGCCAGGTTCCCCATCTGTTTGCCAGCTTGGATGGGGTAGATGGGCGTTTTCCTCCAATGGCCAAGCCTGGACCTGTTTTGCCATCGTGCCACCTCCTTCCCCAGGTCTCCTCCCAGGGCAGCATCCCAGCAGCAGGCAAGTAGCTCGCTTCCTCCCAAGGCCATGAAGAACCTCTTTCAGGCAGCTCCTTCCAAAGCAAGCCCACCTTGCCCACCCACTAGCCGGCTGCCAGGGCTCAGTGCCAGAGACCTGAGAGGGTGGGGGGGATTCTTGGCTGGCTGGCTGGCTGGCTGGCTCATGCTGGGACCCGCGAAGTCACATGAGCAGAGTGTCAGCTGTCAAGCAGGGCAGGGAAAGTTTATGTAATTACCTGCTTATACCCACAGGGCGTTTTTTTTTAAAGGCAGAAGAAGATAAGTGCAATGTAATATCACAAAAGCCTCTTACAAGGGGTTAGTTGTTGCTTCCACTCTCTGCCCTCTCCTCCTGTGCTTTCCTAGCCCCCTCCCACATCATCTCTGTGCCACTAACAGACACATCCACTCAAAACACTACTTCGTTTCAACAGCAGATGGAGAGGATAATGATGGATGCAATGAAACTGTATAGATGCCTTCTTCAATCCAGCCCCCCTCAAGATTTTAATTAGTTGGTAGGTTAGTTAGTTAGTTAGTTAGTTAGTTAGTTAGTTAGTTCTTGCTTTTATTATGAAGTGTTCTCTGAGCTTGATTGCTTTCTTGCAGGCGTTTTGTCACCCAACTATGTAACATCACATGTGCTAGAGAGGAGGAGGAGGAGGAGGAGGAGGAGGAGGAGGAGGAGGAGGAGGAGGAGGAGGAGGAGGAGGAGGAGGAGGAGAAAAGGGCTGTGAGGTTCTTGGGGCTCTCTGAGCCTGCTTGTTTTTTTGCAGACGTTTTCATTACCCAACTAGGTAACATCATCAGTGCTAGAAAGGAGGAGGAGGAGGACTGTGGAGTTCTTTGTGCTCTCTGAGCTTGGTTGTTTTCTTGCAGATGTTTCATGACCCAAACTAAGTAACATCATCTGTGCTATACTCTAAATATTCTCTTTTATAGCTTTTATTATCTTTATAAGTAACTCAACTTATAAAGTTAGCAAACTTGGGCAAACATGCCTAATACTCCTCCCTCCTTCTTTGATCCCCTCAACAATAACCTTGTGTAGTAGATTGGCCCGGGAGAGAGGGATTGGCCCAAAATCACCCAGCTGACTTTCATGCCTAAAGCAGGACTCGAACTCACAGTTACCCGGTTTCTAGCCTGGTGTCTTCATCGCTAGAAATGTTTTATCACCTATCACCCATCCCGAGAAACTGTAGTCCAAAACAATTTAAGAGCCCCAAGTGAGGAAAACAGCATTTGTTCCTCCAACGAACTACAATACCCTCAACACCTGAAGATACAGAAAAACAGTTGAACCAAATAATTCATAGCTCCAACATTTTGAGAGAAGGAGGAGAACAATATTTTTGCCCATGTTTTAAATTGTTACATCTCTCTCTTCCTGATGTTTCCCTTAAACTAAAAAAAAATTCAATGTTTGAACCCAATTTGATGCTCAGAGGGAGAAATGATATTCTACATTATGACAATGAAGTCATGAGAATTGAGTTCAGCTCAAAGGAGATATTATCCTTTTTAGTTTCATTGGGCTATAGTTTCTACCAGCCTCAACCTTACTGAGAAAAAATATTCTTTTCTTATAAAGAAGACACTCTAATGAAACATCTATGATGGCTTACACTAAACTTTGGCTGATCAATTGTTAGGAAAGTTATACTTTTAAACAGTAAGACTGCAAGTCAAGATACGATTTTCCTACTGGTGTAATAAGGAATTTAAAAAAAATCCTAAGAATGCCCTTTTCTTTTCAAAAGAAGCCTTCACTTTGCTTATTTGCTGAAAAACATCTTTAAGCTCCTCTCCTCACTCCAAAAATGAGCACTGATAGAGGTTTCAATGATAATGCAAAATTATTACAAAGCAAATAGAATAGAATAGAATTCTTTATTGGCCAAGTTGGACACATAAGGAATTTGTCTTCGGTGCAAATAATTTCAGTGTACATAAAAGAAAAGATACATTTGTCAAGAGTTAAAAAACTTTTTATAAAAAAAGAGTTAAGAATCATAATGTACAACACTTAATAACAGTCATGGGGTACAATAAGCAATCAAATCATACTAGAAAAGAGTCAATATGTAAATCATAAGGATACAAGCGACAAAGTTACAGTCATACAGTCACAAGTGGGAGGAGATGGGTGATAAGAAGTGATGAGAAGATTAATAGTAATAGTAGTGCAGGCTTTGTAAATAATTGGACAGTGCTGAGGGAATTATTTGTTTAGCAGAGTGATGGCGTTTGGGGGAAAAATTGTCCTTGTGTCTAGTTGTTCTGGTGTGCAGTGCTCTATATCGTTGTTTTGAGGGTAGGAGTTGAAACAGTTTATGTCCAGGATGTGAGGGGTCTGTAGATATTTTCACAGCCCTCTCTTTGACTCGTGCAGTATACAGGTCCTCGATGGAAGGCAGGTTGGTAGTAATTGTCAATCAATCAAATCCAATCAAAAACTAACAATGAACAGGGAGGTGTACAATTGCAATCCAGCAAAGCTCACACCGGCCCAGTACAATAGCTTGTCAGAAGGTCACAAAAGGGGATCACGTGACCCCTTGGGAGACTGCAACCATCATAAGTACAAGTCAGTTGCCAAGCTTCTGAATTTTGATCACATACCGCAGAGAGCCTGCAACGGATGTAGGTGTGAAAAAAGGTCATAAATTGGTAATTTTCCAGTGCTTGTTGTGACTTCAAATGGTCACTAAATGAACTGTTGTAAGTCGAGAACTATCTGTAAAGGATTCCCTTATTTTGTTATAACGTACTAGAGACAAAACTCTTGCAATATTTAACTAGCTGGTCCCTTCTTCTTCTATGTGTTCTCTCTCTGCTGCTATGGCCCCACCTTCTGGAAGAGAAAAGCAACAGCGAATCTCTCTGGGGTCCCATTAAAACCCCCAAAGATCAATCAGCGACTGTCTTGCCATTGAGTATTTTCCAGTATGTTTGTTTGTGTCAATCCTCACCACTTAGGTAAGAGGCTCTCTGTTGTGATAGGGATTTACAGGTAGAAGTTTTGGCTTTTAATTTCACAGGGCCCCACAAGAAGAGAAGAGAAGAGAAGAGAAGAGAAGAGAAGAGAAGGGAAGGGAAGGGAAGGGAAGGGAAGGAAGACGGAAGGAAGAGAAGAGAAGAGAAGAGAAGAGAAGAGAAGAGAAGAGAAGAGAAGAGAAGAGAAGAGATATTGGAATAAAGAATAGGAATGGAATGGAATGGAAAAGAATAGAATGGAATGGAATGGAACAGAATGGAATGGAATGGAACAAAATGGAATAGAATAGAATAGAATAGAATAGAATAGAATAGAATAGAATAGAATAGAATAATAGCAGAGTTGGAAGGGACCTTGGAGGTCTTCTAGACCAACCCCCTGCTTAGGCAGAGAAACCCTATACCATTTCAGACAAATGGTTATCCAGTCTCCTCCTAAAAACTTCCAGTGTTGGAGCATTTACAACTTCTGGAGGCAAGTTGTTCCACTGATTAATTGTTCTCACTTTCAGGAAATCTCTCCTTAGTTCTAGGTTGCTTCTCTCCTTGATTAGTTTCCACCCATTGTTTCTTGTCCCGCCCTCAGGGGCTTTGGAGAATAGCTTGACTCCCTCTTCTTTGGGGCAGCCCCTGAGATATTGGAACACTCCTATCATCTCTCCCCTAGTCCTTCTTTTCATTAAACTAGACACACCCAATTCCTGCAACCGTTCTTCATATGTTTTAGCCTCCAGTCCCCTAATCATCTTTCTTGCTCTTCTCTGCATGCTTTCTTAGAGTCTCAACATCTTTTTTACATCGTGGTCACCAAACCTGTATGAACAAGGTGAGGTGACAGTTCCAGGAAAGGGACAATGCTTTCAGTAGAAACGACTGCCATTGATTCTGGCAGACAGCAGCTTTCAGATGTAAAAAAAAAGACTTTCTCAATTAACTTTCATTGACTGGAATTAAAAAAACAGGTTTGTGGGCACAGGAAAGGAACTGAGCTGCTCCCATTCTGAAGATACAAGCCAACAATGAGTGACAAGCAAGCACAGATGTTTAGGTGACGAAGATGAAATGATCAGTTTTAAAATTATACTTTAAAGTTATACTCAGTAGAGTGTGTATGTGTATGTATGAATGATACCAGTTGGGTATTGTAGCCACCAGAAGTCTTCCCTGGGCAATGAAAGTAAAATTTGGGGAAGGAACAAAAATGCCCAAAGACTACCAAAGTTGACTGGACACATGCTACACAAAATGAAACATTACGATGGCTTTATCTGTACTTATTTCATTTGCAAACCATTGAACTGTAAATTCACTAAATGAACTGGTTCCCATGAAACTGCAAAACTACTCACCCAACATCAGTCAAGATTGGAATTTTGTAGAAATGTGAAGTCCTTGGTGCTGTCTGAGTTTGGTGGCTTTCTTGCAGATGTTTCATTAGCCAAACTAGGTAACATCATCAGTGCTAGTGATCAGTGCTCATCAACAGTGCTGATGATGTCACCTAGTTTGTATGTCTGCAAGAAAACCACCAAACTCAGAAAGTACCAAGGACCCCTCACTGTATCTAGTACCTACACTAGGAACATTTCCCCAAAATGTTCTCCTTCCCAATGCATTTCGAAAGCAAAGATTCCTGCAAACAGAATGAGGATGTGTAGAAAAAAAACCTTTTTGCCCGGACCTAGTTAGGATCACCTTTTCTCCCCATCCTGTTTCCTCCTCCCACACCATCCCCCCACCCCCATGATTATTTTGGAAGAACCTCAAATGGGCTTCCCAGCACAAGAACGGCTCGTCACAAAAACCCTGACTAATCCTGGAATCACAGACCTGATGTCTCTATAGACAGCAATAAAGTTTTCGGTAACCTCAACTCCTCCTTTTATAATGGCTTTCCCTGGGCCATTAGATTCAGACACAACGTCCCCTGCCTTTCCAGTGCAGTCTTATCTGGGGGGAAGGGAGGGAGGGGACATGCCACTGTGGCTGGGGCCACTGCTTTCTATATCCCCAGATTCAGGGCTTTGAAATTCAGAAGAGAAAAGTCAGCCTCCCAGCTTCTGAAGCACTTAAACAGGCCCTAGAATTTTTAGATTTTAAAATTTAAACATGCCCTGGAATGCTAGAACACAGCCATGACCCACATGGGGTCCAGGGCAGCTGACCCTTAATGCAGATACTACCCTTGGCACCCACTGTGCTCCCTGGTCTATCTTACATTCTTTTTCAGAGTTTACATTTATTGAAGTATGCAGAATAGAGCGCTCTCCCAAAGTTGCTACTGAAAAGTATCTTAATATGACAGAAAGGAGATCACAAAACATATGGGGAACAATTGTGTTAAGTGGACTTAATTAAAAGGTAAAGGTTTCTCTCTCCAGTTGTTTCCACCTCTAAGGCACAATGCTCACCTCCATTTCTTTGCTGAGGGAGCATTGTCCATGGTCCTGTTGGGCTAGCATGGTTATACACCAAAAGTGCATGGCATGCTGTAACCTTCCAACTGAAGTGGTACTTATTTATCAACTCACATTTGCATGCTTTCAAACTGCTAGGTGAGAGGAGCTCGGGCAAGGAGCTCACCCAGTGGCATGGAGCTTGGGTCTCAAACTTGGGTTGTTAGTTCTTCAGCTGACAAGCTCAGTGGTCTTTAACCACTTATTCATCTACTTTGAAATGGAAAGCGGATCACAACTGAAATTAAGTCAAAACTACACGAAATCAACTGGAAGTTTTTGTAGCAATTTCTGCATAATTTCTCCAAGGCCATTCCGCCACTTGTCAGATGGAGACAGGTGGTTATTATTCTATAGGGCTATCTAAGTCTATCTCATGTTGTTTTTGTGTATTGATGCAAAAGTGCAAAACTAGGAATGTTTTGCATTAGATGCATATATTTTGCAACCAAGCTAGATCCCATCTTCAAATCCTGGATGTACTCCTTGACTTTATTCCAAATTCTACCCATCCTTTTTTCCCCCTCTTCTCTACTCCCTGGTGGGTAGGCAAATTGTAAGCTGTCCCGTTGCTGCAGTCCAAAGCAAATTCAATGTGCTTACCCTTTGCAAAGGTCCAGCTGAAACCCTGAGCTATTAAAAATGGTTGCAAGCAGCTTGTCAGGAAAAGGGGATTAGCAGGTAAACAACGACGCCATCGCTGAGTCTATGGGGAAGCACTTCTAAAACTTCCTTAACAGAGATCATTAAATATACATGATCTTGGTGGCCAGCCATATATCCTCATTAGAGCCTGCCATCAGCTGAATCAAAGAGACTTCTGCTCACCTCCAAAGAGCTGGAATCCATGTGGTTAAAAAGGTAAACAGAACCTCGAGCCAAAAGACAGAAGAACAAGGCGAAGAAACACGTTCTCCATCAGCTTCTCTTGAGTCCGATTTGTTTTTATGAAGTTTTATTTTCCTTGTCTTCTAGCTTCTTTTCCTTTTTCATGGGAAAAAAAAAGTCCAGCCTGTTGAATTTAGGATTTTTTGAGGGGTGGGGAAAGGCTGAAAGAGAAGCCTATGAGACAAAATATAGGTGCAAACATCTGGAAATTTAACTGCTCAAAGTTTCCATTGTTTCAATCTTGGATATGAGATTGGTGGCAGATAAAATTTCTAAATAAATAAGTAGACATTGGTACCAAGCGGAGGATATTAGAGTTATTGGATAATGCAATAGTAAATGATTCTAGAAATCATTTTCTCAGTTCAAGATGCAGGATTGCACTTATAAAGTTTGTTTGTTTGTTTGTTTGTTTGTTTGTTTGTTTATTTATTTATTTATTTATTTATTTATTTTGTCAAGTGATTATAAGATAACAGGTATAAGTATGGTCATGAATACATGAAATGGATACATATAAGAACAATAAAAAGAAATAATAGGACAGGGACGGTAGGCACGTTGGTGCGCTTATGCATGCCCCCTACAGACCTCTTAGGAAAGGGGTGAGGCCAATAGTAGACAGTCTAAGGTTAAAGTTTTTGGGGTTTGGGGAAGAAACCACAGAGTCAGGTAGAGTATTCCAGACATTGACCACTCTGTTGCTGAAGTCGTATTTCCTGCAATCAAGTCTGGTGCGGTTAACCTTGATTTTGTATCTATTGTATCTCTTGTACTGTTATGGTTGAAGCTGAAGTATTCATTGACAGGTGTTCACTCTTGGTTCACATGCGACCAACCAGGAGACCCCATGGTTTTTCCACCAGAAACTTATATCTTGTAGAGTCAACCATCCTTCTTGGTACCAAAATAATCATTGTGAGAACAGGGTTTATATGCCTTCCACGGGGCCACCAAGATACTAAGAACTACTACTCATTATTTACATTTGCATCAAACCGATATTGTGATGGGAGGGCTACCTTCCCAAAACCTGAGGAACAAATCAGGGCTGTGGTTTAGGTTGATATATGTTGTCTGTGTTTTCTGTTTATGGTTTTCATAACATATTCTTGTAAACAGGGGCATAATTATTCACTTCATCCCCCTATCCAGCTAATGTTTCAGAGATCAGATTAAACGAAGTGACACAATTTTCGGGTTTTTGTTTTTGAGAAATCTGGCATGGTACTTAACCAGGTGTGGCAGCCTACTTCTTCTATGTGGATATGATACTATTGGGCTAGATGTCACTTATAAGAAATGACTATCGAGGCAATTGTCTTAATTATTTATAAAAATGATAAAGGCAGCATGGAAAAAATGTCTCTGCCCAACACTAGTTTGTAAATAAAATACAGCTAATTCCTGGTAAATTTTCATTCATATTTGTCCTATGGGAAGAAGGCAAATCTCATTGATACTATTCTACCTCTCGCTGTTCAAAGCACCCTTCTGATTTGAGGGCCTTCTACTGATTCCCTTCAAAGAAAATCTGGATCTAGCACCACATTCTTAAATGAATCTGATGCACTTGCCATCCTGCAGCTGGGTGGCCATTTATCTCAATAAGAAGACTGACGGGCTGGGATTTGATTCATGAAGGGTGCCATGTTTTCCTTCTTGGTGACACCAATGTCTTTTCTGCATCGGTGCCTCTTCTGCCAGAGAGCAATCCCCAAGACTCCCATCAGTTTCAGCAGCAATGTTTCCTTTCTCTGGGAGACAGGAGGTCCAGCAGCGCCAGACTCAATGGTAGTTGTAAAGTATCTTGGAGTAAATGCAGACAACAGTGTGCCTGCTTGGGAATAACGGAATAACAGAATTGGAAGGGACCTTGGAGGTCTTCTAGTCCAGCCCCTGCTCAAGCAGGAGAACCTATACCATTTCAGACAAGTGACTGTCCAGTCTCTTCTTAAAAACCTCCAATGATGGAGCTTCCACATTTTGGGAGGCAAAGCCGTTCCACTAATTAATTGTCCAACTGTCAGAAAATTTCTCTTCAGTTCTAGGTTGGTTCTCTCCTTGATTAGATTCCATTCATTGTTACTTTTCCTGCCTCAGGTGCTTTGGAGATGTTGGAACACCGCTAGGGATGGAAGTAGGAAGGGGAACTTGGAATAATTTCCAGGTTTCTCCCATCATTGTGGCTGAAAATTCCAACAGTTAGAAATCCATACACAATGTTGTTGGGCCTACATCATTCAACATTTCTTGAAGAACAGAATTAGATCACCAGAACAAGATCTGAGAAATAGTGGATGATCACTTAAACACGAGTCAGCAGTGTACGGCGGAAGCCAAAAAAGCTAATACAATCCTTGCTTGTATAAACAGGGGCATAGAATCAAAATCACGTGAAGTATTAGTTCCTTTTTATAAAAGAATACTGCATCCAGTTTTGGTTGCCACGTTGCAAAAAAGATGTTGAGACTTTGGAAAAAGTGCAAAGAAGAGCAACTAAGATGATTAAAGGCCTGGAGACTAAAACATATTAATTAATAAATTTAATTTAATTTATTAATGGGATTTATATGCTGCCCTATCTCCCAAAGAACTCAGAGAGGCTCACAACACTAAAAAACATACAATACAAAAATTTAAAATTTAAAAAATATTAAATAGAAATCCCAAAAAACATTAATTAAAACCAGCAACAGCAAATATACACTAATAAAACCAATAAAGCCCCCCCACTCAGTCCAGGTTGGCCTGTTGAAATAGCCATGTCTTCAGGACACGACGGAAGGATCGAAGGTCAGGGACCATCTGCAGCTCCAAGGGCAGCTGATTCCACAGGGTGGGCGCTCCCACAGAGAAGGCTCTCCCCCTGGGGGTCGCCAGCTGACACTGTCTGGCCGACGGCACCCTGAGGAGGCCCTGTCTGTGGAAGCACACGGGATGCTTGGCAGTCGTTATTGGCAGTAGATGTTCCTGCAAATACCCCGGCCCTAAGCCATGTAGGGCTTTATAGGTGATGACCAGCACCTTGAATCTCACCCGGAGGGCAACCGGCAACCAATGCAGTTCACGCAGGAGGGGTGTAATATGAGAGTATCGGGATACTCCCATCACAACCTGCGCAACCGCATTCTGCACCAGTTGAAGCCTCCGAGTGGTCTGCAAGGGCAGCCCATGTAGAGAGCATTGCAGTAGTCTACACGGGAGGTAACGAGCGCATGAGTAACCTGAATATGAAGAACGGCTGCAGGATTTAGGTTTGGCTGGTCTATTCTAGAGAAAAGAAGGAGTGGGGGGACATGATAGCAGTATTCCAGTATTTGAGGGGCTACCACAAAGAGGAGGGGGTCAATTTATTTTTCAAAGCACCAGAGGGCAGGACAAGAAACAATGGGTGGAAACTAACAAAGGAGAGAAGCAACCTGGAATTAAGGAGAAACTTTGTAACAGTGAGAACAGTTAACCAGTGGAACAGCTGGCCTCCAGAAGTTGTGGGTGCTCCATTATTGGATGTTTTAAAGAAGAGACTGGACATTCACTTGTCTGAAATGATATAGGTTCTCCTGCTTGAGCAGGGGGCTGGACTAGAAGACCTCCAAGGTCCCTTCCAGCTCTATTCTGATTGATCGATGTTCTTGGAGCTATGCATATCTGGAATTCTTTCTGCAGTTAGAAAGACTGCTTTACCTGGGCCAAATATTGCCCCTGGAATCACTACCTTAAGTGAGGGTTAATTTTAGAAGCCTATTTACATAGATATGTTTTCCACTTCCAGCTGTTCACAGTAGCTTATTGGGATCCTGTAATATTATATTTATTTACAAATTAGCAGATTGCTGAAAATTTAAAGAGCTTTGGTGGCTCAGGCTGTTAAATGCCTGCTCTTAAGATCCAGCTGTCTACAATTATTGTAGGCTCGAATCCCACCAGGCTCAAGGTTGACTCAGCCTTCCATCCTCTCGGGGTAGGTAAATTGAGGACCCAAGATTGTTGGGGGCAATTAGCTGACCTTGTAAAAATGCCGCTTAGTAATAAGCAGGCATATACAATGGAATGAAGGCTATTGCTGAGTGCATTGGGTTGTATCCCAAAAATTGTAAGCCGCCCTGAGTCTTCGGAGAAGGGCGGCATATAAATGTAATTTTTTTAAAAAAGGCCAAGGTCAACGGACAGATGCCTGCATCACCACCTGAAGATGCCCCATATGACATTATATACAACTTTAATTGGATGGACAGTTTGAACTATGGTGGGTGGGAACGTTGCCATCACTTTGTATATGTGGTTTTCGCGTGCAATTCCTCAGCTTCAGAATTCTTTTGATTTCCAGTAAAAGATATCTTTTCTCTAATTAGTGGAATCTAAGTGTTTCTTTCTTGGATTTTGAATGGAGCACCACCTGACATTGAGACAGAACCAAACCAGGGATCTTTTAACGATAAAGGCTATTCTTTCCAGCAAAGGTCAAATTCTACCCGTTGCTAGCACCAAGTCTGGACTTCGGAACCATTCGTGTGCTCCTGTCCTCCATCATGATATTTTATCGCTCTCAAAAATAATACCGTAAGAGGGGAGTGTTTCTAAATTACTTCTTTATTTTTACTGAATGTATTGACTGCCCATCTTGTGGCAAACAAGGCTTTCTAATTCAGGTTTCTAAACACCCGAATTGCGAGAGAATCTTTTAGGTTTCACTGCTTAGATAGGGACGGCTAGTGTATATTACTATGTAAAAGTAAAAAGTTGAGGTTGTGGGTTGTTATTCTACTGTTCCAAAAGGAATCAGAAGTCAATGTTTTTCTTTTCTTCTCCCCTTAACTCTACACGTTTTCCTCTTCCTCAATTCCAGCAACCTGGAATTCAGGAGAAACTTCCTAACAGTGAGGACAATTAACCAGCGGAACAGCTTCACATCAGATATTGTGGACATTCCATCAGTGGGGGCTTTTAAGAAGAAACTAGATGGCCACTTATCTGAAATGGTATAGGGTTTCCTGCTTGAGCAGGGGGCTGGACTAGAAGACCTCCAAGGTCCCTTCCAGCTCTATTCTGATTGATCGATGTTCTTGGAGCTATGCATATCTGGAATTCTTTCTGCAGTTAGAAAGACTGCTTTACCTGGGCCAAATATTGCCCCTGGAATCACTACCTTAAGTGAGGGTTCATTTTAGAAGCCTATTTACATAGATATGTTTTCCACTTCCAGCTGTTCACAGTAGCTTATTGGGATCCTGTAATATTATATTTATTTACAAATTAGCAGATTGCTGAAAATTTAAAGAGCTTTGGTGGCTCAGGCTGTTAAATGCCTGCTCTTAAGATCCAGCTGTCTACAATTATTGTAGGCTCGAATCCCACCAGGCTCAAGGTTGACTCAGCCTTCCATCCTCTCGGGGTAGGTAAATTGAGGACCCAAGATTGTTGGGGGCAATTAGCTGACCTTGTAAAAATGCCGCTTAGTAATAAGCAGGCATATACAATGGAATGAAGGCTATTGCTGAGCGCATTGGGTTGTATCCCAAAAATTGTAAGCCGCCCTGAGTCTTCGGAGAAGGGCGGCATATAAATGTAATTAAAAAAAACAACAACAACCATTGTAGATATAGGCCAGTTGCACAGCACCTGAATCGTAATCACAAGGCCACATGGATGCAGCAGTCATAAAGATGAGGAGTAGTTTTAAGTCACTGTTTTCAGCACTGTCATAACTTCGAATAGCCACTGAAAGGATGGTTGTAAGTAGAGGGCAATTTGTATTGCAGAAGGTTAGTGCTTCAATTTACAAGCCAATATGGCTTGTAAAAATCTGGACAACCACTACATGGCAGCAAAAACATATAGAAGAACACGTTGGACAGAGGTGCTTCTTCAAAAGGCAACTGGACTTTTGTTTTTTCTTGAAGACGTTTCGCTTCCTGCCCAAGAGAGGCAGAACGGAAGAAGCTTCTTGGATGAGGAGTGAAATATCTTCAAGGAAAAACAAAGTCCAGTTCAGTGGTGGGATTCAAAATTTTTTACTATCGGTTCTGTGGGCTTGGTGGGCATGGCATGGCTTGGTGGGTGCGGCTTGGTGAGTGTGGCAGGGGAAGGTTACTGCAAAATCCCCATTACCTCCCCATCCGACTAACCTGCTTTCCAGCTCCGTTCTCCTGTGCAGGGCAACCAAAGAAGACCCAGCTGATCAGCTGGGACTCAGGAGGCAGAGAAGAGATGGGGTTGCTGGGCCAGTCAGAGGTGGTATTTGCCAGTTCTCCGAACAACTCAAAATTTCCCCTACCAGTTCTCCAGAACCAGTCAGAACTGGCTGAATACCACCTCTGCTCCCCACCCAACTAACCTGCTTTCCAGCTCCATTCTCCTGTGCAGGGCACCAAAGAAGACCCAGCCGATCATCTGGGACTTGGGAGGCAGAGAAGAGATGGGGTTGCTGGGCCAGTCAGAGGTGGTGTTTGCTGGTTCTCCCAACTACTCAAAATTTCCACTACCGGTTCTCCAGAACTGGTCAGAACCTGCTGAATACCACCTCTGGTCCAGTTGCCTTTTGAAGAAGCAGCGTTGGGACAACCATGACCTGGATGACTGAGAATCTCCATAGACATACGTTGTATGGGTTTTTGCTGGCAAGATTGGTAGGCCCCTCAAAGCGGCTCTGAATCAAGGCCGTTTCCAATTTATGATGTGCCATTTGATCCGATCAAGTCTCTTTTTCAGCAAAAGGAACATGGAGGGAACCAGAGAGCAGGAGGGAAAGACGCGTCCTCTACACACTGCAGTGCTGACCTTCTCCAAGACGTGGCTCCAGAGAGCTAAGGGTCATAAATCATCTCAGGCTGAGTTTTCTCGTAAATGGTTTCCATTTTGTCTCTCTTTGAGGGGGGTGGCGGGGAGCTCTGTGTGATCTATAGCGCAGAGATGGCTGTCCATTTTCCAAAGATCTGCCCCTCCCGTTGGGGTCTCTCCTATTTCTCTCCCCCCCATGTGCTTTTTAATGGCCTGCTTGAAAGCCAAGAAAAGCCAAGAAGTTGCATTGTTAATCTGACTGAGACCATCGTTGGGGCCAGACTGGGCAAAAGCACTGAAAATCTTTTCAATTCTCACTTGAGCCACAGTTTTGTTTTATATGTTTTTTTGAAAAAATAATCCTGCATCAAGAGCGCATGATCCAGAGTCTTATTTATTTTTTTGCTTTTGCAGCCCTTAGAGCACCCCCTCCCTTAATCAAAATAATTACTCATCATGTTTGGGTGGGAGGCAGATAATGTAGGATATGAGCAGACTGAGGCCGAGGGAGGGGTCAAGTACGTCATCAGTTTTGGGTCCCTTCATGCCCACAAGAGATGTAAGTCCAGCCCTCCTTGAATTCCAAAGACTTATTGAGTGGCAATTTACTTAGTAGTTCAGATTCTTGTAGGAAACTTTAGCATACAGTGTTGCTGTCAAGATTCCAGCAATTGCTGTAATTAAATCATGATTCTTGAGCCAACCTTCAAAAAACTTCAAAGGATTCACTAGAGGCGACATACTGACACTGCCCTGTATGGAGCCAACTCTGGCATATGTAATTTCCAGTCACTTGTGACCCTGTTTCCCCCCTGGGTGTCTCATAAACCAGATTCTCCAATTGAGCACATTCACAGGCCGGGTGTCATCATTCATGTTCTCCAATTAAATATATTTTAAAGATAAGAGTTGGAATGTACTTTTGCTTCCACCCCTTTTTTATGGCCACTACTAAAACAGGCATAGGAATGTTTTATGAGTTGACAGTTGTTGTTAATAGCAAAGTCGTGTCCGACCCATCACAACCCCATGGACAACGTTCCTCCAGGCCTTCCTGTCCTCTACCATCCCCCGGAGTCCATTTAAGCTCATGCTGACTGCTTCAGTGATGCCATCCATCCACCTCATTCTCTGTCATCCCCTTCTTTTGCCCTCAATCATTCCCAGCATTAGGCTCTTCTCCAGTGAGTCCTTCCTTCTCATTAGGTGGCCAAAGTCTTTGAGTTCCATCTTCAGGATCTGGCCTTCTAAAGAGCAGTCAAGGTTGATCTCCTCTAGGACTGACTGGTTGGATCGCCTTGCAGTCCAAGGGACTTGCAGGAGTCTTCTCCAGCACCAGAGTTCAAAGGCCTCCATTCTTTGGTGCTCAGCCTTCCTTATGGTCCAAATTTCACAGCCATACATGCAAATGGGAAAACCATCGCCTTGACTCTACTCACTTTTGTTGGCAGGGTGATGTCTCTGCTTTTTAGCATACAATAAAACTATATATTTATATTAACTGCCTTGTTTCCTGATGTATTGCGCCTGATGGATAAAATCTCTGTCATGGGCCCTGTGCTGGACATTGTAAAGTTTTAAAAAGTGAACTTTTAAAACTGTTCCTTAAATCCAAATCTTCCCAAAATGCAATCCTCAGATCACGTTGAATGTTACATGTTCACTAGAAGTTGTCACAGTTGCTCTAAGTGGACGAGAAAACCTAGTCCAAAGGAGGGGGAAGTCAGACTTTGCCTTCTTGTGCTCACATTGGGATTCTAGACTGAGTCCCTGTTTGACTCCCCCCCTCCCCCAGCTCATCCAATCTCTCACCTACATTCACTGAGTTTGTATGCTTTGAATAGGACTTTGAGAGGCTTTAGTCCAAAAATGGGACTTATTTGGAGACCGAGTTCTGGAATATCCTGAGGTAAAATGGGCACTTTAGATATATACAATGTTGATGGCCCTCTTTTTTCTCCTGAAAAAGATTCCAAAAAGAATGATGGAAAGTTGGCATTCAGATCCAGTTCATGATTCAGAGGATGCATTAACTTCAATGGCTCCACTTGATGCAGAAGTCCTGAGACACTGGGACTGCCCTTGATGGACTAAGCAATGCCTATGCAATGTCAATTAGGCTGTATGCCATGATATCATCCAGATGTTTGCTGAGGGAGAGGGACATGGGCAGTAATGCAATGTCACCAAATTGTTTATGTGAAATTGATTGCTGAAACAAATCATCAAACTACATCAGGAGTCTGGGGTTACATTGGAAAGCACAGTAGCGTTGTGCTTTTCTGCTGGATTTGACTGCCCTCCAATGGTCACTTCTTCCTTTTCATTCAAGCACAGAGATTTTTGAAGCTGAGCCATTGGAGCTACTGGAAATCTACTTTATTGTTATAGGGTCTAATAACAGAATCTTGAAAACCTGGCAACGATACTCTCTCCCTTTATACCCAAGAGAATCAAGGCAATGCAATCTTGAGTTTCTTTCTCACCGTCTTCCTCCTTTCAGGGGAAGCTGGCTTTTATTTAATGGCTGTTGAATATCTTCTTCAAGGTCACATCCATACAGATCTACAGAAGGATTCAACTATGCAAAGAAATGGTTTGCCTTGTAGTAAATACACACTATTCACAGGCAGAGCATGACAGCATGGATCAATAGACACACATCCAGAGTCTTGCGAGTTATAGACATCCCAAATTCATCTCTATGTTTCTGGTGCTGAATGGGGAGGGGCAAGACAATGGAACACTTGAAAGAAAAATGGCTTAAAGAACTGTATTCATTGAGTTGAAGAGGCAGAGATCCTACTTAAAAAGGGTTATAATATATGATAAATATATTGGACTTCCGAGGATGAGTGAATAGTGATTTTTATTATATATCTAAGTTTGTAGATTTAATGTGTGCTGCAACAAGCAAAGCTTTGATCACACCATCACAACCACTATCCTGATACTTGTTGGCTGCACCATATGAACACCCTGATATAAGTTTTCATATATTTTATGAATTGCACCTCTTTTCATCAGAGGCAATTGATAACTACCAGTGCTGAACCCTAGTAGTACAGGTAGTCCTCAATTTATGACCACAATTAGCCCAAAATTTCTGTTGCTAAGTGAGACATTTCTGAAGTTGACCATTTTACGACCTGTCTTGCCACTGTTGTTAAGTGAATCTGGCTTCACCATTGACTTTGCTCATCAGAAGGTCACAAAATGTGATCATATGACTCTGGAACAGTGCAACTGTCACAAATACGAGTCAGTGGCCTACAGTCTGAATTTTGATCACCTGACCATGGGAACACTGCAATGGTTTTAAGTGTGAAAAATGGTCATAAGTCACTTTTTTCAGTGCTGTTGTAACTTTGAATGGTCACTAAATGAACTCTTGTAAGTCGATTCTGTATCTGTATGTTTTCAACAATGCAAGCAAGGTGGATTTGTTTAGATCTGTAAAACAATTGAGAGGTGAAAGGGTCATTTACATCTTTCCTTGATTTCTTCCAGAGTGGAAATCCTTTTTGTAGCATTCACTCTTTGTAGACCTATAGGAGAATTGCCTTCACTTGCCCTGCATGAAAAGATAGTTTTCATAAGCCCCTATTTCAATTTCCCATCACAAGGGGGAGCATGTTGTCTTCTCATCGTTGGGCTTTCCAGCCTGTGTATTTTGAACGATATGGTGTGAAACTTAACAGTCAAGTTAGAAAAGTTTTCAAATCTCTCCAAGCGAATGGGAAAAAAAAATCCTAACAGCAGATTTGGGAAGTTGTTCTGAAAATCTCTGCACAGGTAATCCTTGACTTGTGACAGGTCACTAAGCAACCATTTGAATTTATGACAGACATCCCAAAAGGTATTTATTACTCAATTCTGAGATATCTACTCCCACCTGTGGTCATGAGATTGCATTTTGGATGCTCAGCAACTGGTCCATGTTTGTTGGCATTTCTAGCATCCCACAACCAGGTGGCTGCGGTTTGTGATAGTTTTGTCCCAAGCTGTGTTTAATTCTGGTTCCTGGCAAAAAAGAAACATCCATAGCAGAGGTGGTATTCAGCCCGTTCTGACCAGTTCTGGAGAACCGGTAGTGGAAATTTTGAGTAGTTCGGAGAACCGACAAATACCACCTCTGACTGGCCCTGCCCCCATCTATTCTCTGCCTCCCATTGAGTCCCACCTGATCAGCTGGGTCTTCTTTTGTTGCCCTGTACAGGAGAATGGAGCTGGAAAGCAGGTTAGTGGAGTGGGGAGGGAATGGGGATTTTGCAGTATCCTTCCCCTGCCACACCCACCAAGCCACGCCCACAGAACCAGTAGTAAAAAACATTGAATCCCACCACTGATCCATAGTGAACAACAGGTTCACTTAACAATCACTTAATAATCAATGTTTTTTTTTAAAAGGTTGTAAAACCAGGTCAGTTACTTGATGACCCTTACAGCTTATGACTGCAATGGGCAGCACACCCAATCTATCTAACCCAGCAGAATGGACAAATGCCATCAGACCCACAATCCTGCCCCTGTGCTGTGTGATGATCCTAAAAGTAATAAGCAGCACCTTGAATTGATTCCAGAAAGTAACTGAATGGGATATTCTTATCTCTGGTGCTCATGTTCAGTAAACTGTTACATACTTGAATCGTAGTTTAAGGTTTCCTACTATAAATAGTACCCCTCCATATTTCACTTTCTACAAATGCTAAGACTTGATTGCACCCACCTACCCATCAGTGGTGTGATTCAAAATTTTTACTACCAGTTCTGTGGGCAGGGTGGAGCTTGGTGGGCATGGCCTGGTGGGCGTGGCAGGGGAAGGTTACTGCAAAATCTCCATTCCCTCCCCACCCCACCAACCTGCTTTCCAGCTCTGTTCTCCTGTGCAGGGCAACCAAAGAAGGCCCAGCCGATCAGCTGAGACTCGGGAGGCAGAGAATGGATGGGGCGGGGCCAGTCAGAGGTGGTATTTGCCGGTTCTCTGAACTACTCAAAGTTTCTGCTACCGGATCTCCAGAACTGGTCAGAACCGGCTGAATACCACCTCTGCTGCCCATGCACACGTGTAGTCATTCTTAGCTTTCACAGATTCATTATCTTGTCTTTTTAGAAGTGGGCTTTTGTGATATGCTTCCCTTTGGATTTTTATTTGCTGATGCATCTGGTTGATTGCCTTTATCTCCTCTGGGATAAACCTCAGGGAATGTTCTCCCTTAAATAGACAGAACTTTTTCAGTGGTGACACAATTATCGATCAACAGAGATCCATCCGAATCTTGATTTGCTGACCAGGCAACCTTTAATAACCAAAGCCAGCCATTCAACAATGCGGATTTGGCTGATGCTTTGACACCTTGCCTTTGGCAACATGACTGTGTTACAGAATTAGCAATCTGGTTTTTTTAAAAAAATTAATTTTGCTTTATTTTGTTTCAATGTACTTCATACCAACTGCTTCGTTTGTCCAACAGAGAGGTAAGATGTATATTCTACTTCCTTTTGTATGTGCGTGCTTTTTCATTTGTAGTCTGAAATAGGACAATGGGGTCACAGATGTTGGTTCACAAAAGGTAGAAGGTGCTGGAAGTGATGCAAAGCAACGTAGTAAAGGAAACAGTCTAAGGAAATCAGACGCCTTCTTCTCTCTTTCTTTCTCTCTCTCTCTCTCTTCCTGCTTACCTCCATTTTTTCGCAGCTGCTGGGGTTCACTTGTCCTCAGCAAGCCAAGGGAAGAACTTTCTCGTGTCAACCGTCCCCCCCCCCCAAAAAAAAATCAACAAAGCAAGAGACTTGCCTGGCTGAGTCTGGTAGAAGATCCGCTGTGATGATGTCAGCAGAAGCATATTTTTAACCTGCGTTCAAGCGAACAGGAAATGGCCCCAAGAAAAGACATCAAAGCTCAGACAATGCAGATCCTGCCTGGATTTTCCCAGAACAACAACAACAACAATTATTGAAACAAAGTAAAAAAAAAACATTCCTGTCTCTGCAGGCTGGAAAAAAAAATTATGAAGGAATTGGAAACAGGAAGCTCCAGCTAAATAAAGACTCTGCTCTCTTCCCTTTTCCAGGCCTTGTGCTGGGAATCGGGAAGAATACGCACAGCTCTTGAAAAGGAGGGTACAGCTGGGTTGGGGTGGGGGTTAGAGGGTTACTCATTCTATCTACAGCTGCCTTACAAGCCGGTGCCTTGCAAACCTTTATTGGGAAAAGAATGTGATTTCATCAGATGATACAACGGACTTGCTACACTTGAGGAACATCCGTGACTTCCAAGTGAGGTCCTCTTGAAGACAGGAATCAAGTTGAGCAACACGTAGAGGTTGCATCTGGAGCAAGCACTTATGTGCCAAATTGGGAAAGGAAAATGTGTCACTCTAAACAGAACCCAGATTTTCATCTGATGTGCACATGCTGGTGTGGAGATGGAAATTTGGAGCGAGTGACTCAAGCTGAAATGGATGTGTCTCACTGCTTGGGGGAAGACAACAAGGTGATTTATGCAACCACATAATTTATTGTCATAGCTGTTGATGAACAGCAAGTCCTTCTAATGAATTCTTTAAATCTGACTTGCTGTGGTGGCCACTGTAAATAAAAGATTTCCTCAAAGAAGTTGAAAATGACCCCCTTTCAATGAGAGCTACCCTCTATAAAGTGGACATGGACACTCTAATCAACCATTCTAATTGTGGTTGACAACTCATTTTTCTATTGTATCCCACTTTCTTACTCCTGGCCCAGTAACTTTCTTCTCCAATCTTCTTCAAGAGAACCTCACAGCCACTTGTGTATGACTAGAAAATATGTTGTATAGATTTGCCATGTTCCTGTTGTCTTTGTCTTTTGTACAACATACATTAACTTAAAAGTTCTGGAAGGAGGAATCATATCCTGATCCTTGTTGATCAACTCCTTCTGTAATCATGAACAGTTGCAGGAACAATTCCCCAATCAAATGGAGACGTCTATGCTTATGAACCTTCATGTTGTCTGATGGTGGTAGTCTATGACAGTGTTTCTCAACCTTGTCACCCAAGATGTGTGGACTTTAACTTCCAGAATTCCCCAGCCAGCATGGGAGTTGAAGTCCATCTATCTTAAAGTTGCCAAGGTTGAGAAATAATGGTCTAGGATAAGTTGATGCTATCCATCAATGTTGGATTAAAACTCCTGGACTCTTAGGAGTTTTTGTCCAACATAGTTGGAAAATGCCAGGTTGAGGAAAGTTGGTGTGGACAATAATTTCTGAAGGAGGCATCAAAAGCAAACTATCAAACTACAGTAATAGCAAGAACAGCTATAAGTCTACTCTGGAAGACATTTTTACCAACTTCTTTACACTAGGGGGATCAGCACATATGATCCTGCTGCCCACTTTTCAGTCCATCTCTTTATGGAAAGTGGTTTGTGAGGGCAGCTTCTTGTATTCCAAGCTGCATCACTCTCAGAGAGAGGGAAACTTGGATGGGACATTGCTTCTTCTCTTCACTCGAATCAGTGTTTCTTTCCTTATAGGAAGAAGTAGCAGATCAGGCAGCAACTTCAAGGAAGTTAGACAATAAGCTGAGAGTCCTAGAATATTAGCACCAAGGCTTTCAATGGTACAGTGGCCTTGGCAAGTGTGTGACAATGCTGGAGTCCAGTGCCAACCCTGATTCAGTACTTGCAATCTGAGAAAGGTGAACTGTGCCAGAAGCTGCAATACCCATCAAAGATCTTCATGGCATTTGCATGAATGGCCTTTTCCAGAGAGTGAATGAAGGCAGAAGCCTTATGAATGAACAAAAGGATGAATGCAAGAGTTGAAAGTACAAGCATTCAATTAGAAGTTGCCATCATACCCAGCATCCAACCCAAATAAGGAAGGAAGAACCAATGAGCAGAACCACCAGCAACTTTTAGGCTATCAGATCATCCCTGCCACAACAGCAGCCTGCTTTTCATTTCATTCCGATTGCAATCCGAAAAGAGGAGGGTTAAACGCAGAGAAACAGATGGCTGTCCCTAGCGAATAAGCTTTGCTTTGGGACTCTGCGCTGCTGACTTGAATATGCTAGGAATGCATACTGAGACTTCCTATTGTGCTTTCCCCACACTGATGAGGTCAGATGATTTTAGTTCCTTGGCAATGATCCAAGCCCTGGGCCCCAGCACCTAGCTCCCCTAACTGTCAGGACCTCTTGGGAATGCTCCAGCTGGATGTTGACTCTTGGGGTCCAGGGAAAGCTTGTCAAATCCCTAGGAGAAGATGGGAGGCAGGCAGTCTGCTCTGTAGCCCCACCAATCATCTCAAAGAGCCTGGATGTTTTCTAAGGATCTTTCTTTCCTTTGAGATTGTTGGCTGACTTCCCAAAACACACTTCATCTCATGCCTGAATTCACCCATTTTCTGCCTTCACCTAGTGTTAAACCAATTAGGCCGTGTTTTCCCAACATGCTTCCCCCTACTGCCACCCAAACAAGCAAAAATCGTATTCAAGTTAAGATCAAGGCTTTGGAAATGGAACCATTGCACTGACCCGATTAAGAATATTGTGCGAATGTCATTCATGGCCAATATGGAATCATTCTTAGTACAAGAACCAACAACAACAACTGTAGTTCTAGATCAATTTTCCCAATTATGTTATGTTTTTGAGATCTGCAGCTATGAAATCCCATCCTACCCACTCAAGGACCCTGCCAATGAATTATTGGACTTGTTGCGCAAATAAAGAAGGTGTCAAATTAGGAACATAGATTCAACTATTCAGAGAAGCATTTGGCCCAGCCAAAGACATCAAAGATTCTACTGTGTGTCCTACAAAGCAGCTAATATTAGTATCTCCAGCAGTGTATTGGGGACTCCCATTACCTCAGGAAGAGATTAGCAAGAAGGAGAGACTAAATAGCCTTTCAGAACCCATGCATGATGTTGTTGTTTTGTGTTTATGTTTGTTCATGTTTGTTGTCTAAAAATTAAAAAAAGTTACAAAAAAAAGAACCCATGCATGGCACTCAAGCTGTTGGATCACTTTCTCTGCTGTCTAAATGGGACCGTGCCCTTCTTTCACCATTGTATCTAAGGAGAAGAGGCTAGATTAGGAAAGCAGCAATATTACTCTTTTTGAATAGTCTACCACTAAACTTCTCTCTTATTCTCTTATTGTCATTTGAGATGGTTGTCACTCACTGCTCAGAGATTATCAATTCTGCAGGAGAAGACAATGCCATGAAAATCTGAGCAGATGAAGGAAACTCCCTGCAATTCATCCCAGGATGGATGGAAGGAAGGAAGGAAGGAAGGAAGGAAGGAAGGAAGGAAGGAAGGAAGGAAGGACAATTCTCTATGGCCTGACAGCTGGTCAATATGCTGTGGATGCAGACTCCCTTTAGGCAAGGCTTCTGACTGGCCACAAAAGCAGCTGTCCTTCCTGTCTCTTGTCTCTTTCCCTCTCCCTCCCCTCACTTAGGCAATCCATTCCAATCAAGCTAGCTCAGAGATGGACAAGCTATTTGCTTAGTCTAACCTCCGCCAGAGAGATCCATTAACCACCCTACAGTTCCTGGAAGGCAGACAATCCCTGACCAATAACACAAGCAGACAGCTATAAAGGAAGATGCACTGACTGGTAGGGAGGAAAGGAGGGGACAGAGGATGGCAGGATCCAGGCTGTTTGTCTGGACCCCAGGTTGGAGCTTTGCAAGAGGCATCCTCCAGGGAGGGTGCCCAATTTTTCCAGACATACTTTCCAGAGCAGTCCCCAGCCTCTCCGATATCAATGAGCGAGTCGTGGGAGACCCTGTCCACCTGAGATTACACCATTAAACTTATTGAGACCGACAGATAAATAGCCTGAGTTAGACAAGGCATCTTCCAGGGTTCCAAAACTAACACTGTTCAATAAATGTGATCCCAAGTTAAAGGGAGAAGCAAAGTTCTTGCATAGTGAACCTAGATGGCTAGTGTTTGTACTAAAATAAAATTCATGGGTAGCAGCATCTCCAAATGTCCATTCACCCTAAGACAAACAGCTAATGTGGCTTCCTTTCACCTTTTATTCCCTACCCCTGGAGAATTTCCACTTTGAGCAGCTGAGCATACTTCCAAACAAAGCATGAAGCATCTCCAACCACTCTTTAATTTCTAAACATAAGGGAGGGGACAGTTACAGCACAATGAGACCTACAAGGTTATTGTCAGCCCCCCAGGTAGGCGAGACTAGGAATCTCAACTCCTTAGGAAGGCTAAAGCTACTTCTATTTAAGTGGGCTTTAATAATAGAATTTTTCAATCTTATCCTTCTTATACTCGTGTGAATTAGGGTGCTGTCTGCCTGGGTTTCTTCTGTATAAATTGGTTGTTCAAAAAGAGTAATATTGCTGCTTTCCTAATCTAGCCTCTTCTCCTTAGATACAATGGAGAAAGAAGGACACGGTCCCATTTAGACAGCAGAGAAAGTGATCCAACAGCTTGAGTGCCATGCATGGGTTCTTTTTTTTGTAATATTTTTTTTATTTTTAGACAACAAACATGAACAAACTTAAACAACAAAACAACAACATCATGCATGGGTTCTGAAAGGCTATTTAGTCTCTCCTTCTTGCTAATCTCTTCCTGAGGTAATGGGAGTCCCCAATACACTGCTGGAGATACTAATATTAGCTGCTTTGTAGGACACACAGTAGAATCTTTGATGTCTTTGGCTGGGCCAAATGCTTCTCTGAATAGTTGAATCTATGTTCCTAATTTGACACCTTCTTTATTTTTAACAAGTCCAATAATTCATTGGCAGGGTCCTTGAGTGGGTAGGATGGGATTTCATAGCTGCAGATCTCAAAAACATAACATAATTGGGAAAATTGATCTAGAACTACAGTTGTTGTTGTTGGTTCTTGTACTAAGAATGATTCCATATTGGCCATGAATGACATTCGCACAATATTCTTAATCGGGTCAGTGCAATGGTTCCATTTCCAAAGCCTTGATCTTAACTTGAATACGATTTTTGCTTGTTTGGGTGGCAGTAGGGGGAAGCATGTTGGGAAAACACGGCCTAATTGGTTTAACACTAGGTGAAGGCAGAAAATGGGTGAATTCAGGCATGAGATGAAGTGTGTTTTGGGAAGTCAGCCAACAACTTAAGATAGGTTTTCCTGTCATTTTAGTAACTGGTCTCATTGATCCCCATCAAGATAATCTTCCTTACAGTTTGCATTAAGGCACACAGATATCAAGTTTCCTTCTCTTATCCTGGTTAAGGATGTTAAAGTTCCAGAATCGAAGATCTAAACATCAGCATCCGGTTGTCAAGTCTGCCATCTTGTCCTAGTCCCTATTATCACTGTCCCTAGGAAAATGTCTTCCCAAGATGAAAGGGTTTTAACATGTGTTTATGGGTATATCACCTTTGCTAACTAAAAGGGTGTTTTGGCATAGTCATGCCCATCAATTTACAAATCTGGACTACAAATCCTAGAATTCCCAGCCAGCACGATCCCTTTGGCGGCTCCACAATTTCTGGAGAGCACCCAATTCGAAAAGGGGCATCCTTCATTTGACTAGTTATCATACTGAAAGAGAGAGAGAGGAACATCCCATCTGTTCCCAACAGATGTTGGAGAATCTTTGGTGAGTTGATTTTTCTTCTGTGCAAAAATTGCCTTCCAATTCTATTCACTATTTTCAGGACAGAGAGAGATTTTCCATGTTCTGGCCATTGTCCATGCAAAGAAACAAGCTAACTTAATTATTTGAAGGATTATCTTTTCTATATGACCCATCAGAGCAGAAAGCAGGTATGTTATAGGTATCCTCGCTTAAGGAGGTCTATCTTATGGGATCAAGAAGAAGGACCTTTTCTGTGGTGGCTCCCTCATTCTATAGAAATAAGACTGGCCCCAACCTTGACACTCTTTCAAGAGGCTTGAAAGATTTGGTTTCACCAAAGGGGCCTGGGAACCGCAGGGAGATATGGAGCCCATCAAAGGTTGTTATCATGGCACGGTAGAGGTTTATTGGCTTTTATATTGAGATTTTATTTTTATAAGCTGCCAGGAAACACCATGAGTTGAGTTAGGTGGCCATATAAATTTTCTTAATTAAGAAAAAAAAATATTATTATTCACCCCAGTTCCAAAACTCAGCCCTGAAGAGTTCTGGAGTTATTCTTAGGGAATTGGAGCGGGAAATGTGCAATGGAGAAGGAAAGGTTGGATTGGAGGGACTTCTTTGCCAGAAAGCTGTTTTAGCTCCATCACGGAAGGAGTTGAAATGTGGAAACAAAAGGAGCTCTAAGGCTGCAGTCGCAGTGGCTCCTTCCTCTGCTATGCAACAGGATTTCAGAAACAGCTATCTTGGGAGAGAAGGCAGGGAAGAGGGATGGTTCAGCCCAGAGATAGATAGAGATTACTCCCTGCCGCAAAGCAGGCAAGCAGCTAAATAACAGAATAACAGAATTAGAAGGGATTTTGGAGGTCTTCTAGTCCAACTCCATTCACAAGCAGGAGACCCCATACCATTTCAGACCAATCTCTTCTTTAAAAGGTCCAGTGTTGAAGCAACTTCTGGAAGCAATTTGTTCCACTGGTTAATTGTTCCCACTGTCAGGAAATTTCTCCTTAGTTCTAGGTTGCTTCCCTCCTTGGTTAGTTTCCATCCATTGCTTCTTGTCCTGCCTTCTGGTGCTTCAGAGAATAGGTTGACTTCCTCTTCTTTGTGGTAACCAGAGGTAGTATTCAGCCAGTTCTGACAGGTTCTTGAGAACCAGTAGCGGAAATTTTAAGTAGTTTGGAGAACCGGTAAATACCACATCTGGTTGGCCCTGCCCCCATCTATTTGCTGCCTCCAAAGTCCCAGCTGATCGGCTAGGTCTCCTGAGTTGTAAGTAGTGCTGTTGTCATTGGGTTTGTGGTGGGTGTGCCATTGCACCAGTGGTGGGATTCAGCCGGTTCGCACTAATTCAGGAGAACCGGTTGCTATCTTTCTGAGCTATTTGGTGAACTGGTTGTTGGAAGAAATCATTAGTGCAGAGAACCGGTTGTTAAATTATTTTGATCCCACCACTGCATTGCACCCTTCTCTGGGATTGCAGCTCTTCCCCTTTGCAAGGTCAACCCATTGGCAGGAACATACACAAATGAAATTGTTGTAATAAGGAAGAGTAGAACCGCTGCAATATTGACTATAGAATTTTTTTTAAATTACATTTATATTCCGCCCTTCTCCGAAGACTCAGGGCGGCTTACAATTTTTTGGGATACAACCCAGTGTGCTCAGCAATAGCCTTCATTCCATTGTATATGCCTGCTTATTACTAAGCGGCATTTTTACAAAGTCAGCTTATTGCCCCCAACAATCTTGGGTCCTCAATTTACCTACCCCGAGAGGATGGAAGGCTGAGTCAACCTTGAGCCTGGTGGGATTTGAGCCTACAGTAATTGTAGACAGCTGGATCTTAAGAGTAGGCATTTAACAGCCTGAGCCACCAAGGCTCTTTAATCCTGAGACAATAGAAAGCTTAGGAAGAGCAAACTGTAACGTCAGTGTTTTGATCAAGATTATCCATTTTTGTACCCTTCCAACATCCCCTCCCACCAATTCTCATGGTCATATCAATACATAGGGTTTGCTTCACCCAGTGCTCCAACCTACAGTATAAGGGTTAGTACAACCTATGATTCCAATAATTGCAGTTTTCAAAATATGCTCAAAGACTTAGCACAAACCCCACCAATTGGGTATGGTGCCTAATGATTAATCTATACCCGAGCACTTTCTAAGTACAAAAGTTGACATAGGTTGACCAAGTTGATCTCATCATGGTTATGAAGGACTATAAGATGTTATCGGTTCATTTTCTGTGGATCAAAATTCATTGCTTAGAGCCAGACTAACTTCAAATTACCCTTGAAAAATTTGAGTTGGCTCCCATAGTTTCTATAATAATTGAAGTAAATAAATAAATGCACAATTGATAGCCATGACAGATTCCAATTTGTATCTGATCTGAAATCACATGAAGTAATATACTTACATTCTATATTTAAATTCAGTAAGTACAGGTAGTAGTCCTCCAGTTACAACAGTGACCATTCAAAGTTACAATGGCATGGAAAAAAGTGACTTAGGACCATTTTTCACAGTAATGACCATTGCAGCATCCTTATGATCAAAATTCAGACAAGCAAAATAAATGAGGAAGCCAGATTCACTTAACCACCATGTTTCTAACTTAAGAACTTTAGTGATTCACTTAACAACAGGGGCAAGAAAAGTTGTAAAACAGGGCGAAGCTCACTTAACAAATGTCTCAGTAATTTTGGGCTCAGTTATGGACGTAAGTCAGGGACCATAAATAAATAAATCATTCCTAGTTCACACGTTCATTAGAGTTTGGAAGGTGCTATACTTGAGCATTCCCATCATCTCTGCTGGCATGTACTCATCTCCAATATGGATCACCATCTTTTCAAAACAGTGCTTGAATAGCTATCATTCTTTTAAAAAGAAGAAGCTGGAGCTTTTCAGAACAGGTCCATCTCCTGATGGGTCTATCGGCCCCTGCTGGGCTCTTCGTGCTCCCGCTTGTCCTGAGGATATGATGGACAGCTATCTTCATCCTGAATGACACTTGTGGACTCCACAAAGTGTGTGAGGGGTTTTGTGGATGACTGATCTGGCCTCCCCCAGGCAAAACTAACAAGAAAAGGCCGTCACCCCTCTTTAATCCACCTTCGGCTCTGCAACTAAGAGGAGTCAGTGAACCTTGTCCTTCTGACCCAAGAAAAGCTAAAGAAACAAGGCAACCAGGAGGCAGGAACGTCAGGGCTCTGGGCAGTTGGTCAGCATTTGGTATCTCCCTGCTAGGCCCAGCCCCCCCCCCCAGGACTCTTGTCTCTTGCATTGTGCCCTCCGAAAGAGGAGGTGGGGCCCCCAGAATATTTCAATCCAATTGGTACCATGACAGAAGGCTTTGTTGGGCCCCTGTCACTCTTGCCAAGGTGTCATGGCCTCTGTTGCCAGGGCAACGCAAGGAGACTGAAGGGACCAGGGAAAAGGGCATATGATAGAGTAGATGTTTTTAAGTGCCTGGGGAATTAGCAGTTAACCAGGGGAACCCGTATAAAAAAAGCATCCCAGTCTGTAAGAAAGCATCACAGTGTGGGAAATTCTGTTCAAGGTCCCCTCTCTCTTCTCCCCTTCAGGAATAAGTGAATGTTGTTTGTTTGTTCCTTCAGGAGGCCTCCCCCTCCCCAATTCAAAATGACTCCGGGCAGTGAACAACCAATTTTTTAAAAAAACAAGATCAAAATATCAGCCTCGGAACCAAATAAGCAGCAGCAAAGGAGTCAACATTCATCTCCCTAAAACCTCTCTTAAAACCTCTCTAAGTGTTGGACTTACATTAACTCAACCCCTGGTCTACCGCCCATGGGAAAAGGCAAGTCTTCAATGATTTTCAAAAGAGCAATAGGGTCATCACCATCCGAATTTGGGAGGGGGCATGGAGGGACTTCCATAGCTGGTGTCACAACAGAGGGGACGAGCCTCTTTGGTCATATAGCTATTGAGTCACTTGAGGCAAGGCTGGGCTCTCAGAAATAGATTGCCCTTAAGGTGCTGGTGTTAGTGACGATAATTTCTGGGGGGAAAACTTTGAGGATTCCCTTTTGGAAGTGTTGTTGTTGTTGATGAGGATGACATATTAGTTCCATTAATATAGGAACCTCTAAACTTGCAATCCTTGGGTTGAGTTCAAGCAACACATTAAACCCTAAGCCAGGTGAGTGAAACACAATGTGTATTTTTACATTAACAGATTAACAGAGTTGGAAGGGGCCTTGTAGAATATCTAGTCCAACCTCTTGCCCAAACAGGTGACTCTACATCATTTCTGATGGATGGCAGACCAGTCTCTTCTTGAAAGCTTCCAGTAATGGAGCTCCCACAACTTCCAAAGCAACTTCTGCTCCATGGGTTGATTGTTGGTCTCACTGTCAGAAAATGTTTCCTTATTTCCAGGTTGAATCTCTCCTTGTTCAGTTTCCATCCGTTATTCCTTGTCTGGCCTTCAGGTGCCTTGGAAAATAGCTTGACCACCCCGTCCTCTCTATGGCAGCCCCTCAAATATTGGAAGACTGCTCTCCTGTCTCCCCTGGTCCTTCTCTTCACTAGACTAGCCATGCCCAGTTCATCGTATGTTTTAGCTTCCAGTCCCCTAATCATCTTTTGATTTTTCTTGCCTAAGTGTACAACTTTACTTTTCTCAACATTGAATTTCATTTTGTTAGATAGGGCCCAGTGTTCAAGTCTGTCAAGATCCATGATACAAGATCCATATTAGGATTTAACATGATGACCTGGTGCCCATAAAATGCTAAGACTCGGCAAACAGGCATATATTCATGACAATTTCAATGTCCTGAGGTCATGTGATCACCATTTGCAAGCTAGGTACCAATAGGCAACGTCAATAGATATGCTTAATAACTGCATGATTCACTTAGCAATTGCGGTGATTCTCTTAACAACCGTAGCTAAAGAGGTCACAAAATTGCAATGTGACTAACTTAACAAGCACCTTGCTTATCAATGGGCATTCTGGTCCCTGTTATAGGTGTAAATTGAGGATGAGCTGTATTTTTCACCCTGCTTCTTACTTAGATTAATAACAGAATAATAGAGCTGGAAGGGACCTTGGAGGTCTTCTAGTCCAACCCCCTGCTCAAGCAGGAGATCCTAGACCATTTCAGGCAAATAATTGTCTAATCTCTTCTTTAAAACTTCCAGTGTTGGGGCATTCACAACTTCTGGAGGCAAGTAGCTCCACTGATTAATTGTTCTGTCAGGAAATTGCTCTGTAGCTCTAGGTTGCTTCTCTGGTCAAGGAATTGCACAGCTGGGGTCCAAATGAAGTCAGAGATGCTGGCACGAACCAGTTTTATATAAATAAATATATTTACAGTAAATAAGATAGGCAAAGAAGAGCATCATCAAGTAAATCAACACCTCAGGAACATCATGAGGTAAATTAACAGCGAACACAGGGCACCTGGAGGAAAAAGGCGGGAAACGAGGATACTCCCCCTTTACACTCACAGCAACCAATCACAGCTCAGATTACCTCATCGAACACCCTTCAACCGATTAGCCATAACTGTGTGTTCTTAATTCATTGTCCAACTCTTCGGGGTCCCAGCTATTAAATTTTAAATATCTTAACAATTCTTTCCTTGATTAGTTTCTGCTATCATGTCACCCCTCGCCCTTCTTTTCATTAAATTCCAGCAATTGAACAGGGTTGAATAGAATAGAGCTGGATGGGACCTTGGAGGTCTTCTAATCCAGCCCCCTGCTCAAGCAGGAGAACCTATACCATCTCAGACAAGTGACTGTCCAGTCTCTTATTAAAAACCTCCAGTATGAAGTACCCACAACTTCTGAAGGCAACTTCTGTTCCACTAGTTAATTGTCCTCACTGTTAGGACATTTCTCCTTAATTCCTGGTTGCTTCTCTCCTTGATTAGTTTCTACCCATTGTTTCCTGTCCTGCCTTCTGGTGCTTTGGAGAATAAGTTGCCCCCCTTTTCTTTGTGGCAGCCCCTCGAATACTGGAAGGCTGCTATCCTGTCTCCCCTGGTCCTTCTCTTCACTAAACTAGCCAGGCCCAGTTCCTGTAACCGTTCTTCATATGTTTTAGTCTCCAGTCCCCTAATCATCTTGGTTGCTCTTTTCTGCACTTTTTCTAGAGTCCCAACATCTTTTTTTTACCTTATGGCAACCAAAACTGGATGCAGTATTCCAAGTGTGGCCTTACCAAAGCATCATAAAGTGGTATTAATTAATCTCTAAGGTTTCTGCTCGGTACATATTTTACAAGACCAAAAATCCCACAGAATGAAATGGGAATGTTCAGTTCAGTTGCAGCTGCTGTTTTGCTGCTCATTCAGGCCTGAATTCATTTTCACCTGCGCAACTTTGCCAGCCTTGCCTTGGATGTGAAGCCCTGGCGTGCATATGATATGGATATCTCGCCCCACTACCCTCCCCACTTCCCTCCAGAGTGTTTCAATGCTATGTTGGCTGCAGGAAACAAGACCAAGACTAGGAAAAGTGATATTTATTATTGCACCAACTGCAGTATCATTTTACTGGGTTTTGCAAATCCCTCGTTTGCTCAAGCCAATGCCCATTCAGGAGGCTTTTCAGAGAACTCCATTTTGACAATAATTAGCCTGGCCTACTCAATGTGATCCTGCAAGCACTGCCTTGCACCTGTGTCATTAGCAGCCAATGTCACAGTTTCCTTTTGCACCACCTTTGCTGCTCCTGTCACTTGAAGGCAAAGCTATCTTTGGCTTCCCTGCATTGTTGGCCTCTACCAGATCTCACTCCCTTTGACACGGCCACAATTTTATTTTTATTATTAGATGTTTTTATCCCAGCTTTATTACTTTGTAAGTAACTCAAGGTGGCCAACATTGAGCAACATTAGTATAAACATATAAAAGTGTTTAACAGAGAAAACAAAAACAGGAAGAAAAGTGTCAAAGCTAGTTAAGGAGGAAGAAGAAGGAGGAGGAGGAGGAGGAGGAGGAGGAGGAGAAGGAGAGGAGGAAGAGGAAGAGGAAGAAGAAGAATCCTCCTGATTTGTTTAAGACATCACACAGTCAGTGGCTCACCCAGGCTTATGTGCTCTGCTCTTTGACCTTCTAGAAGCCAAAAGATCAAGTGATACATACCATTTTTTTCTCTGCCTCTTAATTCTTCCTTTTGGCCCTGTTCTTTCAGGGCTCAGCAAAATAGAAGCTTGGAAGAAGGCTGGATGACCTTCCAGCCTCTTCCCAGAAGGTCAAATGCTATATTTTTATCCTCAGGATTCCAAAAGTGGATTTTTCTGTCCCTCTTTTCTTTTCCTCTGTTTCTTTTTGTCGTTTCCTCTTCTTTAATTTCCCCATATCATCCAGACACAGTGCAGTGGGGGAAATTGATATAGATAAGGAGGAAAATGTGGCTTGCCCACCCCCCCACCCCCAAAAAAACTCCCTAGAGGTGTTGTAAGTTTCTTGACAGAACAATTAATCAGTGGAACAACTTGCCTCCAAAAGTTGTGGGTGCTCCAGCCCTGGAGGTTTTAAAGAAGAGATTTGTCTGAAATGGTATAAGGTTTCCTGTTTGAACAGGGGGTTGGACTAGATAGAAGACTTACAAAATCCCTTCCAACTCTTGTTATTTTATTAAGCTTTAAAGGATTCATAAAACTTTCTCCAACCTGACATCCTCCATGTGTGATGGGTTACAATACCCCACAACTGCTAAAGTTGAACTCATTTTTAGTTCTGGCTCCATCCACTTTGTAATATGGCCCTTGACCTACTGCAGAAAACTTGGTGTGGCCCTCAAGTTCACCAAAGCAATAGCAATAGCACTTAGACTTATATACCACTTCACAGTGCTTTTACAGCCCGCTCTAAGCGGTTTACAGAGTCAGCCTATAGTCCCCAAACAATCTGGGTCCTCATTTGACCCACCTCAGAAGGATGGAAGGCTGAGTCAACCTTGAGCTGGTGAGATTCGAACTGCCAAATTGCAGGCAGGCAGCAGGCAGCAGAAGTAGCCTACAGTACTGCACTCTTAACCACTGGGCCACCTTGGCTCCTTATATCCAACAGTTAAAGTAGTGATATCCCAGTTAAAAAGCCAAGTCAACCAAGACTTACTTTTCCTATTTGATGGCTCCATCTCTTTAGTCCCAACCCTAAATTCCTCAATACCTTAAACAGGGCCTTTACGTCTTCTTGAGCTGAAAGATCCCAGGTACCTCACTTCTGAAAATCCACTTTGCCTTTGAACCAAGTGCTAAAGAAGCTAGCTTCATAAGCAATCCCTTCCCAGCCAGAATAATTTCATATGATTCCATGTCTAGGGGGCAGCTGGCTTAGGAGCTGCCCTTATGGTGTGTGCAGCTCAGCTTAGCTGAAGGAAAGCAACCCACCCACCCCTTCAGCTCTTGACTTCCATCAGCTCAAAGACCCCCTTGGAAGGCAGCAGAGATTAGCTCTTCCTCTGAACTTTCAAGTGGGAAACAGCAGAGTTAATACCGTGTTTCCCCGAAAATAAGACCTACCCCGAAAGTAAGACCTAGCACTATTTTCTAAACCTGCCCTAATATAAGACCTACCCCGAAAATAAGACCTAGTGTAAATCTCCAGTTCCAGGAAGACTTTTCAGGGAGCAACCGTGCACCTGCGAAACACCCCCCCTACACACTCACACCCACTATTTGGCACCATAAATATATAAGACCTACCCTGAAAATAAGACCTAGTGTGTTTTTGGGAGCCAAAAAATATATAAGACAGTGTCTTATTTTCGGGGAAACACGGTAGGTGGCCTGGAGCAGGGGTCGCCAACCTTTTGGACCTCAGGGACCACCAAACTCATAATTTTAAATCCCGTGGACCAGAGACCCTGGGAAAATCCCCAAAAAAAGTCTGTAGGAAAATTCCCCATGCTGTTTTCCTACCTATCGATCATTCTTTATTTGGGATCGCAGGATATCATCTCTAGCTCCGTTCTCAGGGGGCGGGAGAGAGAGAGAGACTTTTGGCTTCAACCAAGGAAAGCAGCAGAAGCAGCAGAAGTCTTTCTTTCTCTCACCAAACTCTTCCAGAAATGAGTCTTTGTGAGACTTGTTGCACCGGCACAGCCTCTTGGAGTAGGATGCCTTGCAGGGTCCCAAAGACTCATTTCTGGCAGAGTTTGGGGGAGAGAAAGAAAGACTTTTGCTGCTTTCCATGTGTGCAGCCAAAAGAAAAGAAGCGGAAAGAAGCAGCCTGGTGGCCAGGCCAGGCGCGTGGGGCAAGTGGGGCAAGTTCCCCCCCCCCTTCCCCCTCCCCTCACTACCTCATGTTGTTCGCAATGTAAAGTGACGCAAGCCTTGTGTTCCCGCGCAGACTGGATTAATTGCTTTGGGGGTGACATTTCTTTGTGGACCACCAAAATTTTCTCACAGACCACCAGTGGTCCCCGGCCCATCGGTTGGCAACCACTGGCCTGGAGGATCAAATGAAGACAGAAGAAATAAGCATGGCATGTTGCTACATTAATGCTATAGAGGTGATTTGGGAAGTGAACGGGGGCCTTGAAACTGCTTTTCGGTGGTTTTTAAGTTCCCTGTTGGTCTATTTTTATTTCATTGTACTCTCCTCCCCCTTTTGCTTTGAATTGGAAGCATCACCTTGGCATATGATGTGCAGAAGGTAGTTATTTCAAGCAAGGTGTGCTATAGACCTCTGAACTTCAAGTAAGGTGTCATCTTCTTTCAGTTGTAATTACTGGTGAGATTTCCATGTCTCACTTCCTCATTTATTCCCCCACCCCACCCCATCTCGAAAAGTTTGGAGCCTGAAGCACAGGGCTGGCATTTTCATGAAGGGCAAAGCATTATCCAGGGTCAGGTTTCTGTCCTAGATTGTTCCATCGCCGAACTCTTCCTGATTCACAATTTAGTAACTTTAATCTGGCGAAATCACAACTTTTGTTGTGAAGTTCCACAGTGTGTGAGAATCAGAAGTGTGGATATGCAATAGCACCTTTTCAATTGGATAGTTTTCCAAATCAGGAATTCTCAGGAGGTGGGAGAGATGAAGAAGGAAGAAGGAAGAAGGAAGAAGGAGGAGGAAGAAGAGGAGGAGGAAGAAGAGGAAGAGGAGGAGGAGGAGAGGAAGAGGAGGAGGAGGCGGCGATAGAGGAGGAGGAGAAGAAGAAGAAGAAGAGGAAGAGGAAGAGGAAGAAGAAGAAGAAGAGGAAGAAGAGGAGGAGGAGGAGGAGGAGGAGGAGGAGGAGGAGGAGGAGGAGGAGGAAGAGGAGGATATAGAACCCATCAAAGCTGGCCTACATCCTCTAGGACATCAAAGCCCACCCAGAGACACTCACACTTTTTGCAACACTTACATCAAAACAAGAACAAAAAAGATTCAAAATGAATATATAGATATTTTTATTGTATAGTTGCTTTGATGTGGCTTAGAAGACCACCCATAGAATTGTTTTTCTTCTCATGTTTTCACCAGTGGTCCAGAAGTTCTTTACTTTGGTTTGCAAGAAAAAGGAGGAGGAGGAGGAGGAGGAGGAGGAGGAGGAGGAGGAGGAGGAGGAGGAGGAGGAGGAGGAGGAGGAAGAGAATTAAGAAAGTTATAATAAATACATTAGGATGCATTTTAACCCTTTAAATAAATTTCTGAAATAAATAACTTGCTTTGTTACAGAAGATATGAGTATGGTTAACAAAAATATATACAACAAAGAAGGAGGTATACAATCAACCATTATTATATTGGATACAGGTCTTGCAAAATAACACAACTTTAGGGAACACACTAGTCAGAATGCCTTCAGTTCAAGATCCTAGGAAGAAGCTTCCCACCCAAAAAAAGGAAAAGAAAGAAAAATATATCACTTATAGCAGAAGCCATAAAGGCTTGGGATAGGGGCCTTTAAACTGGACAGACCAAAGGATGACAGCTTCAAATGTTTATGAAAAAACAAAGAAAATAGGCAACAAACAGATACTCAAACCGTTATTATTTTTGCCAGACAAACTGTGACAGGTGAACATGGACTCAACAATACCCATGATTTAACCATATTTACCCAGTGGTATCTAGTTATCCATGAAGTAAGTCTCTACACATCCAAAGAGAACAGAATTGAATTTCCTTGCTTATCTTAACAAAACTCCTGATTTACCCCTTTTCCAGACAGATGCTTTTACTGTTTTGATTTTCACAAAAGGAGACTATTTTCACAATAACCTCAAATCAGTAGCAGCATACTGAAACTCTGCTAGATTTGGAGAGCTGCCCCTCCGCAGTCTTGATGCATACAAGGGACCATATCATTAGAAAATAGTTTTCTAATGAATTAAATGTTCCAAAATTGTCATGAAGCAAAAAAACTAAAGGCAAGGCTACGGGTATGTCTAGTCTAATGAAAAGAAGGACTAGGAATGATATGATAGCAGTGTTCCAATGTCCAAGGGATTCATATAAAGACGAGGAGGTCAAACTATTTTCCAAAGCACCAAAAAGCAAGATGAGAAACAATGGATGGAAACTAATCAAGGAGAGAAGCAATCTAGAACTAAGGAGAAATTTCCTAAGGATGAGACAATCAACCAATGGGACAGCTTGCATTCAGAAGTTGTGAGTGCTCCATCATTGGAAGCTTTAAAAAAAAAAGACTAGACAACCATTTATCTGAAGTGGTTCGGGGTCTCCTGCTTGAGCAGGGGGTTAGATTAGAAGACCTCCAAGGTCCCTTCCAACTATTATTCTCTGTTCTATACGTTTACCAAATGGACCAGGATGAATCTTGCCTATGACCCTCATCCTAACAGCTAGTGGTCTAAGCTGCAGTTTTCCAACTGTTGCAGGATTTCTTGCCTGTGCATGCAGCATGTATACACACAACTGCAAAGTTTGAAACAAGTTGTAAGGCAGTGAGAAGAAATGTCAGGATGTTTTAAATGGCTATTTCAGAAGGAGGGAATAACTCCGGGGAAACAGGTTGCCATGCAAACGTTTCTGGCATGTATCAAATAAAACAGCAAATTTTTTAAAAATTGGTTTGGTTTTTGAGATCTACGATAGTGAAATCTGTCAATCATCGGACAGGACCGGTGTGTCGAGGTTGGTTCAGTGGACATTAGAAGGGCTAATACATGTGTCTCCTGATTGCCATAAATACCCTGCAGTGGTACATATGTGCAATTTAAAACCAAGTAAACACAGCTAAGCCATAATGGGACTTTGTAGGGTTTACTGGTTTGCTGTAGTGTGCAAATCCATCAAATTGTGGGTCCCTCCACAAACTGTTGGTTAAATCAAGAAGAAAGCACAATGCTAGAATTTTTGTCCTCTAAATCAACAAGTCTGGAGACACATCAGCCCCAAGCTTGTAGTAAGAAAGACTCTTATTATTAAATTTAAGCTTTGGGGGAATCGGGATCGAGGTGCTCAGGTAAGACAAGGAGCAGATTCCAGAACACATCAAACAGATGGTGCAGCTGAAAGACTGTTCCTCCCCTCCTTAAATGAGAAGCTAAATTTTCATTGAAAATGAAACTCTCCTTGGCCAGGCAAATGGGCATGAGCTTTCCTTCTCTTGTACATTTCCACTTGTGCTTCAAAGAGAGAAAAATAAATGGGTCATGGATGCCAAGTGTAAAAATGTTATTATTTTTATTTGTAGAGCAGGGCTTGATTCTGTAACACCCCAAAATAGAACCTCTGTGTTGGGAACCAGGAGAGGGGGGAAAACACCTCAGATTCAGAAGTAGCATCTGTGTGTAAGGCCTTAGAAGGACTTGGTTAGGTGCAGTCTCTAAAAAGGCTTGAAAGAAGAATAACTCAGTTGTTCAGAATCTCTCAAGTTAAAACAAACTGCAAATCAAAGGACTGTAATTGTGCAAGACACTCAACACTGTCTTTCTGCCATCCTTCCAAAACTACTTAATTTCCCTGTATAACCACTGAAAACATCCATCTTTCTCCTCTCTGGAAACTGCACCTTGCTACAGTTTTGCAGAAACACCTGTCCCTACAGCATTTTTAATGCTTCAGTCAACCAGCCTCTTCTCAACTGCAAACTGTGCATAGCAGATGGAAGGGTGGAATGCAAGGGAGACTGCAAGGGTGGCCCAACAAAAAAGGAAAGAAAGAAAACTGGATTGCCTTGTCCTCAAGATGCCACATTTGGATGCAATAACCTCTTTTCTGGAACCCCAACAGATGAGTCAACTCATAAGGCATTCTGGAGGTCACACTCCTGAGCCAATCCATAGCAAATTGCATCTTCCCTCCCACCTGCCCCCTTCCACACCCAATCTGATGTCCAAGATGACTAGTGCATGCCTCCACCTGCCCTTGGCTAGGACCGAAATGTGTGAGGCCTTAAAAAGCTCAGCGACCCGTGGTTTCCTCCATTCCAGAAACAGGGGCTAACCTCAACAGCTAACCAGCCATTTTGGTTCTCTGCTTTGTTCTCGGTCAGAGGCTCTCAAGAGAGGGGAAGCTGAAAGAAGGAGGTTGAAGAGAACAGCCATTTCCCTAGCCCTTCCCAAGAGGAGTCATACTGGTTTGTCCAAAGTTTTGGGGAGAGCGAGACCACTAGGTGGGGAGATCTTCCTGCAAACGGTATTGGTGTGGTTCTGGCAGCGGCAGCCTGGCCGTTTGATGGCATCATAGCCCTTCTGGCAGAGTTTGAGGCAACCAAAGGTAGGTAGATAGCAGCATAGGCAGGGCATGAGCAAGGAGAGCAAGCCCATGGCCACCCAACGGGCGCAGCAAGAGCCAGGACCACAGGAGCAGGGGTCATCGGCACAGGTGTCCTCATCATCTGAGGAGCAGTGGTAAAAGATGCCCTTGACACAGCAGAAGCAAGTCCCATAGTCAATGAGGTTCTCTGGCGAGCAGAGGCAACGCTGGTTGCAGAGCCAACAGGAGGGCAAGGTGCGGGCCGTCGCGCACTGGGCACATTTGCAATGGCCACATTCTTCACAGATGAAGAGATGGCCCGGGTGAAGGGTGGGAGACTTCTCTGGGGTCCCCTTCAGCAGCTCTTCAGTCTTCGGGTCGCTCGCCTGAGGCTGCGTCCGGATGAGCGAGTGTCCGGAGTGCGATGGCGTGATGGCCCTGAGGAGGTGCTGCTCTGAAGTGGCAGTGCTGTGGGAGATGGAGCTGGCTGTGCTGGAATGGCTCAGGGGCTGTTGGGGTGGTAGCGTCTGGTGTGGTTGGCTGGAGTGAAATTCCTGGAAGACCGAGGACACCAGGCATTCCTGTGTCATCTCCACTTTATGGACTGGTGGCGTCTGGGACACAGCAACCACAGAAGCGGCCTGTTTGCAGGCAGGTCTCTCCACATAGTCATTGGTGGCACGGGTGGCACGGATCTGGCTGATGGAAAGGACCTGCTGGAACTCTTCTGGCATGGAGTCCATGGCTTCTTCAGGACTGTGCTCGGTAGTGCTGGATGCCAGAGGCATTCTAGGAGAGCGGAAAGGCTGAGATCAACAGGGAACATCAGAAGGTCCTACAGGGGAAAGAAGAAGAAGCAAAAGATATGAACAGCAACAATGTTAATGAACAATATCATCAAGGGGAAAAAATTCCCTCCAGTGCTACTCAAAATCTTATAACCTCTGAAAACACCCATCAGTCTTCATTCAAACTACAGCTGTACATCTGGACATTCCAGATACACAATTCTATATCCTGGAACAGGCTTTCAACAGAAGTTTCACAGATACAATCCAGCTAGAGAAGGTTCTTTATTGCAGACAAGGAATATATCATATTTAAAGAGAAGATCTGCCCAACTGTAAGATCCTGGAAATCAAACCAGAAAGAAAAAAAGGATGGATGTTAGCCCCAGATTCCACAGAGGAAGGGGTCAAAGAACACAAGGCAAACCCAGAAGAAAATAGAGAGGTAACATCAAAGATATATTACAACAACATCAATCAATAATGGTTGAAGCCACCAGAAGAGCAAGAGCCAGAACTTAGTATCTCCCTCAACATCCGAAATGGTAAAAGAGGAAGTAAAGAAGAAGTTAGCTCCAGAGTTCAAATTCCAGGTCTTTTCTTCTGCCTCTTGAGTCACTGGAAATTTGGCTGTTCTCTTTCCAGCCTTCAGAGTGGGGACACTTACTCACTGTTGACCTGATGATTCTGCTTAGCCTTGCCAATGTCAACTCTTACACTTTCTCCAGTTCCCTGCACAAAAGTTTATTGGATTGCCAATTGATGTTTACTTCAGTACTGGGACTGTAGAAAGCTAGTTAAAAGGGACAAAACAATAGGTGGGGTACACAACTTTCTCTTCCTCCACCTTGCTGCCTTCCTTCCTGTATTGGAAGAGATGTCCCCAATGCCATGGTTGATAGTTCCTAGACAGGTTTTTTAGGAAGGCCTAGAAATGCATGTTTTTTCTCTTGAATTAGAAACTGTATTTGAACAGGACCTGATTGGTACCTATGGTCCCTGATTAACTCATTCAGCAACAGTTCAAACTTATGACAGCACTAAACAAGTGGTAATTACTACTGTCCTTGGAGTTTTAGCCATTATAAGCATCCTGAAATCACATCGTTGTAATTTTCAGCCTTCCCTGCTAGTTTTCCACCAGCAAAGTCAATGGGGAAGCCAGCAGGAAGTTAGAAGTCACACTTACCTAAGGTCCTTGCTTAATGGCAGCAATTGGCACTGCCAAAACTGCTGTCACTAAGCAGTACAGTCATGTGACATTGCACTTCATGATTGCATGGCTTAGTGATGGCCATTCCAGTCCCAATTTCTTTTATAAACCAAGGACTACTTGTTCTCATAGAGAACATTTGGATGGAACAACTAATTTAGCTATCTCTACTGAAACAAAAGATGATTTCACACTAATTCCAGGTTGATAAATTTCTCTGATTATGCAACATTTGATACCAAGGCATGTAATCTATAGCAGGGGTCCCCAAACTTGGCAACTTTAAGACTTGGCTGGAGAATTCTGGGAATTGAACTCCACAAGTCTTAAAGTTGCCAAGTTTGGAGACCTCTGATCTATAGCATGGCTCAGCCCAACTACTTGGTTCACACAACAGGCTAAGAAAACAGGCAATTATCGCAACATCCTGATCCACAGATTCCATCCCAATCCACAGATAGCTTAGCATATTGTATGAGTCCATCCCTTCCCCAGCATGCTAGTAGGAGCTGTTGCCCAACTAGGACTCTAAATAGCAAGACTGCTCTTATAAAAGAACCAGCTGTATCAGCCATTTTGCAGCGAGGAAATCACAGAACTGTAATCATCTGAACCACCTTGTTCCTTTCCTTGTTTGAAAGCTCAGAGCAGCTGAACAGGGGTAGTCCATTTGTGTCCTATCCAGGCAACAATTACATCCACATTTTCTCCACTGCATGCCTATAGCACATCTTTGCTGGGCCTTCCATGACATAAACACACACACATCCAAGAAGATGTCAAAGCACAGATTTGGTCTTAGCATTCACTGGTTGGCAATCCCCAGTTCAGTTTTGTAGTCTCTGTTTAAAATTTGTTCAATAAATTGTAGGGACAACTGAAGGACATTTGAAGGTATTTGCTTCAGGTGAAGAAACTGCAGGTTCGTATGACCAAGGGCATCCACTGCATTAATCAGCAAATGCCCCATCTGCTGTGGTCCATCAGCCTAGGATATACTATTATTATGGATGTGTCCTTCAACAAACTAATATGCTAAGCCTATCATGTGCTTGGCTTGGATGCTACAGTGCCTGGATTAGTTGGTGGAAAGAGGGCCAAAAAAGCTTCATTGATCAGAGAGGTTGGTCTCTCAGGGATCAGAGGAAAAAATCATTTCTGGGGCAATTGATTGGACACAATCCATTGATGATTGCTCTCAGAGAAAGCCTCAGTTTCTATACTATAGTCTTCCCAACCTGGTGCCCACTAGATATTTTTTTTAGATGACATTTTTCTATTTGAGTTCTGGGGTTCCACCACAGCTGGGGGCTGTGAGGTTAGGAAAGGAGCAAACGGGGAAAATGTGATGTCCAAGCCAACAAAATTACACAAGAGCTGGTGCTGCCTTGAACAGCAAACCGCTGATGGGAAGAGGCACAGCGGTGGGAAGATTGATTTTCGTTGGTCAGGTTGACCTTGAAGAAGAGTGGAAGATCACCATCTCCTCGCTTTGATTGCTAAAAGCCAAAGCTAATTTGGGTGTTCCACCCATCAAAGGGAAGATAAAAGAATGACAAGCAGCTTAGATTCATTGAAAATATTCTTTTTTCAAAAGGAAGGACGGGAGAAAAAAAGGAGAAGGTGCAAATCCTAATTTGAGTTGGGCCAGTACTCAATGCATAGGAGAGTTTCTTCTGCATCAGGTGTGCATAACTTCTGTCAACCTAACAACCGTTCCTACATGGTATTTTAGAATAGAATAATAAGTTGGAAGGGACCTTGGAGTTCTTCTAGTCCAACTCCCTTCACAAGCAAGAGACCCTACACTTGTGATGGTGAACCTATGGCAGGCATGCCACAGGTGGCACACAGAGCCATTTGTGCCGGCACACGAGCCCCAGTAAACTTACCTCACTGTGCATGTGCGTGCCTCCCAGCTGATTTTTGGCCCGTTTGAGACCTTTTTTGGCCTCTCAGAGGCTCAAGGGAAGCCTCCACAGCCTTTGAAGGTCAAAAAACAGGACCGTTTTGTCACTTCCTGAATTTCTGGAAATACCAGAAGTGATGAAACGGGCCCATTTTTCGGCCTCCAAAGGCTGCAGAGGCTTCCCTCAAGCCTCTGGGAGGCTGAAAAAGGCCTCAAATGGGCCAAAAATCAACTGGGAAGTGCACACAATTTTCGGCACAGGAGCCCAAAAAGGTTAGCCACCACTGCCCTACACCATTCCAGACAAGTGGCTCTCCAGTCTCTTCTTAAAAGCTTCCGGTGATGGAGCACTCACAGCTTCTGAAGTCAAGCTGTTCTAATGGTTAATTGTTCTCACTGTCAGGAATTTTCTCCTTAGTTCTACGTTGCTTCTCTCTTTGTTCAGTGTCCATCGCTTCTGGTCCTGTCTTCTGGTGCTTTGGGAATCAGGTTGACCCCACTCTTCATTGTGGCAGTTCCTCCACTATTGGAACACTGTTATCATGTCACCCCTGGTCCTTCTTTTCAATAGACTACTGTAGATAAACACAATTCCTGCAACCGTTCTTTTGTGTTTTAGCCTCCAGTCCCCTAATCATCATTGTTGCTCTTTTCTTTTAATTAAATATTTTTATTTTTAATATAATAATTCCATCTTCAGCGTCTTCTGCCAGCATCACATTCTGATCGCCCTGTACGCTCCCACAGGCAGGGCCCCTTGGGGTGCCATTGGCCAGACAGTGTCAGCTGGCGGTGCCCAGGGGTAGGGCCTTCTCTGTGGGGGCACCCCCCCTGTGGAACCAGCTCCCCTTGGGTCTTCATTTGGCCCCTGATCTCCACTCCTTCCGCTGCGACCTGAAGACCTGGCTGTTTCAGCAGGCCGGCCTGGACTGAAATGAGGGGGGGGTTAAAGAAATTTTAATTTAATTCTATGAATTTGATTATTAGGCTTGTGATTAATTATTTAATTATTTTTAATTAATTTATTGTATTGTGATTTTATATTGTGAGCCACCCTGAATCCTCAGGGAGAGAGGGCGGCATACAAATCTAATAAAATAAATAAATAAATAAAAACAGGGTGTTGTCTGGGTACAAGCACCTTTGTTGAACAGTAATCAAAATTTGCAACATCATTCATTACATTGGTATTGATTCTACAATATTAAAATAGTAATATTCCACATATTAATTCTACAATATTAAAATAGATCATTGTTGCTCTTTTCTGCACTCTTTCTCAATATGGTGTCCAACACTGGATGCAGTATCCTAAGAGTGATCTTACTAAGGCTTTATAAAATGGTACTAATACTTCACGTGATCTTGGTCCTATCCCTCTGTTAATGTAACCTAGGATTGTGTTTGCTTTTTTGGCTGCTGCCACACACTGCTTCTACAAACAGGAGGAAGCTTTTTGGAGGGACCATCCCACTTCCATTAAAAGCATCTTTGGCCAAGCCAAAAATTCTCAGAAGTGTCCATTTTCTTTCCAAACACAGACCTCAGTGTGTCCTAACTCCATTCTATTCCTTTCACAAGATCATTTCTAAACCTCTTTCTCCATGAGTTGTGATAGTCCTCGACTTACGATCATTCATTTAGTGACCATTTAACAGCACTGAACAAAGTGGCTGATGATCAGTCCTCACACTTATGACCACCATCACAGGGTCTCCACGGCCACATGATCTCAACTCAGGCCCTTAATAAGTGGCCTGGATGTTATGGTTGCAGCATCCCAGGGTCACGTGATTGATATCTGGGATCTTTCCAGCTGGCTTCTGACAAACAAAATCAATGGCGGAAACAGTGGTGGTATTCAGCCGTTTTGCACCGGTTCAAGCGAACCGGTAGTAAGGATTTGGCGTGGGTCCCTGAACCGGTAGTAACTTCTGGCTGGCCACGCCTGCAATGTGCTCACTGGTCACTTGCTTGCCCCACCCACCCGATGCTCACTCATCCCACCTGCCTGATGCCCAGACACTCCTTAAGGTATTTCTTTTTTCTTTCTTGCTCCCGACAATCAGCTGTTCCTACGATCAGCTGTGCCGGGATTCCCCTCGCTTACTGCTTCACCCAGAAGGCTTCCCTGAGGCCCAGGATGGCCAAAAACAGGGGGGTTGCTGCAAAAAAAGACATGCCCACCCAGTCACATGGCCACGCCCACCTAGCTATGCCCACAGAACCGGTAGTAAAAAAATTTGAATCCCACCACTGCAGAAGCCAGATTTGTCTAACAGCTTAACAACCAAAGCAAAAAAAAAACAGGTGCAACTCACTTAAGGACTGCATCACTTAGCGACAGATGCTCTGGTCCCAAGTGGAGGACTACCTGTAACTCAGAGCAGTGAAGCAGATGGTGAAAGAGGCCTGTCTATGCATTATGCATGCACATTATGCCTCCCAACATCTACAGTGGCAAAGCAGCAGTCCAAGAATTCTCCCATTCCATCCCTCACTTTTGGTAAGTATCTGGAGCCTCAGACATCCTCGTATGGCCCACAGAGAACAATGTTGTAGAAACCTTGGAAAGTGAAATACAGCTGATCTGTAAGCTGAGTTAAAGTCGTCTTGTCTAAATTATGGAGCTTTGAGGATTCACAGGAGGGCTAGTTTCACAAAACCATTCTGAAGATACATTAGCTTCACTAACCGAACACCCTGCTAAACCCAAATCAATACAGCATAATATGCTTTGAGATATATAGGTATCATAGATGGATGGATGGATGGATGGATGGATAGATAGATAGATAGATAGATAGATAGATAGATAGATAGATAAACAGACAGAGATAAGATGACGGATGGATGGATGGACGGACGGACGGATGGACGGACGGACAGACGGATGGACGGACAGACAGACAAGTCTGACTCTAGGCATTTCTTGGCCAAGTGAACCAGTGATGTCCGAAGAACCAGTTTGGTCATATGGCCAGCATGGTTATATGCCAAAGGTACATGGAATGGAACGCTGTTACCTTCCTACCAAAGTGCTACCTATTTATCTACTCACATTTTCATGCTTTTGAACTGCTAGATGGGTAGGAGCTAGGGCAAAGAATGGGAACTCAGCCTGTTGAATGGAGCTCGGACTTTGACAACTGACAAGCTTAGCATCATATATGTGTGTGTGTGTGTGTGTGTGTGTATCTGCCTGTCTGTCTGTCTGTCTGTCTGTCTATGTATACAGGGGTGGGATTCTACCGGTTCTGTCCACATCTGTAGAACTGGTTGCTCTGAAAAGCAGCAAACACATACATAGAACTGGTTCTATGTCTGCTGCTGTTTTGCCCCACCCACCTGCCCGGGCTCTTACCTGACCTTTATTTCCTGCCTTTTCAACTGCAGCTGCTTTGCGCGACACAGCTTCTGTTGAAAAAGCAGGGAAAAAGTGCTTTTTCAACCACTGCGCACTTGCACGCAGCGCTGCTCAGCTGTCCGGGCAGCTCAGCAGGTCATAAATTGCACTCGCACGACTCGCATGACACAGAGCAACAGAACTGGTAGTTATACCGGTCGGATCCCATCCCTGTGTGTATATGTATACATATACGTATACGTATACGTATACATATATGTATACGTATATGTATATGTATACATATACCTATTGTTGTTGTTAGTTGCGAAGTCATGTCCAACCCATTGAGAGCCCATGGACAACGTTCCTCCAGGCCTTCCTGTCCTCTACCATCCCCCAGAGTCCATTTAAGCTCACACCGACTGCTCAGCGACGCCATCCATCCACCTCATTCTCTGCTGCCCCTTTCTTCTTCTTTTGCCCTCAACCATTCCCAGCATTAGGGTCTTCTCCAGAGAGTTCTTCTTTCTCATTAGGTGGCTAAAGTCTTTGAGTTTCATCTTCAGGATCTGGCCTTCTAAGGAGCAGTCAGGGTTGATCTCCTCTAAGACTGACCTATACCTATACAAGACACTGAGCTTGTCACCTGTCAAGATCCGAGCTCCATGCAACGGGGTGAGCTCCCATTCCTTGCCCCAGCTCCTATCCACCTAGTAGTTTGAATATATATACACATATGCATACACACACACACACACACATCATAATATTCATTGACTGTAGCCACAACTGAATGAATCACAAATTATTCAGCTCCATTTTAGCTTAACGTGTTGCGCGAATCCATCTGGGGATTTCCCACAGTGTGGGAAGAAGGCAGGGAGGAAAGAGATCATATCCTGGCACTGATGTGATCCCTACTGAGGATGAAAATGGAGGCAGTGCACGAAGGAAGATCAAGAGCTCTCCTCCGCGATTGAAAAAGGAAAAGAAAAAAAGAAAATCACGCTACACCAAATGCATATTTGGAAATCGACACAATTCGCCAAATCCAATTTCTTTGCTGGAGATCCTGACCTAGAGTGGGGAGCAAAGTTGGAAAAAAAACCCAACAACCCCATCTTTAAAAACAGCCCCCAATGCAAAGGGAAATCAACCAAGGTGGCAAAACCATTTGATTTCTCCTCTCCGCATTAAGGCCCCACAACTGCCACTCAACCATTTGGCAATGAGGACTTCCCCATTTCATGGACAAGGCAGACAATAATCGTAGGTCACTTCTATTGTCATTAGTCCCCTGGCACTCAACCAACATCTGAAAGTAAGGCTGCACTTTTAGCCTTTGCTGCAAGGGAGATAAACACTAAATGGTCACTCATTAAGTACAAGGGAATCTTGCATCCTGGATGGGCTGCCAGTATTTTTCTAGGATTTCAAGAACTTAAAGAGTTCTTGATCCACTGAAAACGGACGCAATCACTTTATTTATTATATGTATTCTTTATTGGATTAATAGCCTCTTTCATTCCACCTGAAATTCAAGGCAGCACATGGAAACCTCCTAACTTTTCCTGCAAGAGTGGATACAAATTACAGCATAACAGAGTTGGAAGGGACCTTTGAGGTCTTCTAGTCCAACCCCTCTGCCCCAAGCAGGAGACCCTATTCCATTCTGGACAAATGGCTGTCCAATCTCTTCTTAAAAACCTCCAGTGATGGAGCACCCACAGCTTCTGAAGGCAACTTCTGTTCCACTGGTTAATTGTTCTCACTGTTAGGAAATTTCTCTTGAGTTCTAAGGTTGCTTCTCTCCTTGGTTATTCCATTGCTTCCAAACAACAGTCCTGTGAGATAGGCAGAGCTGAGAAAGAGTGACGTAGCTCGAAGCCATCCAGTGAATTTTCAAAGTAGAGACTGGAGCTAAGTGTCCCTTAACCAAGAGAAGTTTCCACAGTTTAAGATGGACTTACTTAACCAGGGTGTGTTGGTCCTGAGCCACTTCAGTATTGCATTACACCAGGTATCACATAAAATAGCCATCCTGCCCCACCACAGTCTCAAATCACAGCTATCCTTCAACCAGCCAACTGCTTGCCATATCATGGTTTCTTACCCCCACAGTGCTGAATAAACCACTATTGGCTGGGTTGGGTTCACACAATCCTCTGATTCCAGGGGCATTAAACTGGCGGCCCACAGGCTGGATACATCATGTGTAGGCCACACTCACCCCAGCTCCACAAAGGCAAAAAAACGCCATGACATCAATGTGACGTGGTGAGTATGACACCCAAGCTCTATACCATTACATATTACAGTAGCTGGAGTCGAAAACGTGCAAAGCTTGGTTACAGCTGCCCAAACAAGCCACCTTACACTGTACACTTTAATACCGGGGTCTTCAAACTTGACAGCTTTAAGACTTGTGGACTTCAACTCCCAGAATTCCTCCTCCAGTCATGTTAGCTCAGGAATTCTGGGAGTTGAAGTCCACAAGCCTTAACTTGCAAGTTTGGGGACCCCTGCTTTAGTACAATGATCATCTCACACAAGGCACATCATAAAGTACAATTTTTTTATTTTAAAAAAATGCTAGAGAGACATTTTGTTCAGCATGGTTGCAGTCTTGCACCTAGAATCCAGCATCCCCTAATTCTGCAATTATCTGTCCACATAGAAGAAACGTGGAGATAGATGCCTAAAAGCTAAGTCACTACTTAGTTTGGACTAGTGGTTAAGGCACTAAGCATCTAGTCCCAACGTAGCCAGGAAAGCCAGCTGGGTGAGTTTGGGCCAGTCACTCTCTCTCAGCCCAACTCATCTCACAGGGGTTGTTGTTACAGGTAAAATAGGAAGAGGAAAGAGTATTAAGCATGTTTGCTACCTTAAGGTAGGTAGGTAGGTAGGTAGGTAGGTAGGTATGTATGTATGTAAAAAGGTAAAGTTTCCCCTCATGCATATGTGCTAGTTGCTTCCGGCTCTAGGGGATGGTGCTGATCTCCGTTACAAAGCCAAAGAGCCAGCGCTGTCTGAAGTCGTCTCCGTGGTCATGTGGCTGGCATGACTAAATGCCAAAGGCACACAGAACACTGTTACCTTCCCACCAAAGTGGTCCCTATTTTTCTACTTGCATTTTTTACATGCTTTCAAACTGCTAGGTTGGCAGAAGCTGGGGCAAGTAATGAGAGCTCACTTCGTTAGGCAATGCTAGGGATTCGAACTGCCAAACTTCGGAGCTTTCTGATTGACAAGCTCAGTGTCTTAGCCACTGAACCACTGCATCCCTTGTATCAATGTATCTATGTATCAATGTATCAATGTATCTATGTATCTATGTATAAATACATAAATACATAAATGTGTTTTCTTAACCCTACAGCACATCAGGAAAGCTGGGAAACTTTGTAGAGAACTCACCTTGTAGGGAAGATGGGCGGCATAAAAAATAATAATAAATAAAAATACGTTAAAATAAATAAACTGTCATCACCAATGCCAGCTCTCTTGACCCTAAGCACAGTTACAACCACCAGCCCAGAAGCCAGGACAGAGCTCCGGATGCAACTCCTAGAATCCACTCCCCCTTGCCAATCCAAAGAACGATGGCTATGCTGCCCACCGGTTTGATTTGAAGCATGCATGTTGCCATGCCACATAATGAGGATTCCGGTTAAAATAATAACAATGACAATGTCCAGCTCTCTGACCCAAAGAGTGTTGATGGGGAGGTCCCTTTAAGACCAGCCACAATTCTCCAGCACCAAACCGAAGGGAGGAGGAAGCAAGAATGCAGAAGATTGAATGACAATAATGGTTTGCCATTCAGAATGGGAAGGCTCCAACCCAGCCAGCAGGAGAGACTGAAATAGATACTGCAGTGAAAGGAAAGAGAGAAAGGCGGTGAGGGCGGGAGGAAGAGAGGAGAATTGGCTACTGCAGCAGCCGAGCATGGAAAGCAGGCAAGAAGAAGCTGGGAAAACCCCAGAAGGAGAGGTTGGTTTAAACAGGTTTTAATGGATTAACAGAGTTGAAAGGGACCTTGTAGGTCATCAAGTCCAACCCTCCCTGTTTGTTGCTCCTGTGCGACAGTGCCTGGCCCCACACCGGAGGTGGTATTCAGCAGGTGCTGACCAGTTCTGGAGAACCGGTAACGGAAATTTTGTGTAGTTCGAAGAACCGGCAAGTACCACCTCTGACTGGCCCTGCCAACCCCATCTCTTCTCTGCCTCCCATTGAGTCCCAGCTGATCAGCTGGGTCTTCTTTGGTTGCCCTGCACAGGAGAACGGAGCTGGAAAGCAGGTTAGTGGGGTGGGGAGGGAATGGGGATTTTGCAGTATCCTTCCCCTGGAGTGGGGTGGAAATGAAGATTTTGCAGTAACCTTCCCCTACTACCCTCACCAAGCCATGCCACACCCACCAAGCCACACCACGTCCACCAAACCCACAGAACCAGTAGTAAAAAAATTTGAATACCACCACTGTCCCACTTCCGTGGTGTTGGCAATCCCAACAGCAGACAGGTGGGACAGAACTCAAGTGCCATTGGGGGGCGCTCATCCTTCCCTGCCTGGCCCAAAGCCACAGAATCATACATTTTAAGAGTCCGGATAGGTCATTTCTCAATCTCTTAAACGGGAGAGAGCTTCGGAGTGCCGACTGCATTCAACACCACAACCTGCAGAACAACGAACAGTCCATTGGGCATTTCAGAAGTTGCCCTGAGTGGACTCCTGCTGAAACCAAGGGACAGGTTCCAAGCAGATGTAAACCGTAGGACCGGTTCTTCACCGGCCTCCTCTAAATGTATAGTCAATCACAAAGACACACTCATCTTGTAAACTACCCCACTTTGCATGCTTTGGTTTGGCTTTTCGGGGTTCAGTTGCTAAATTGTGTCCAGGTCGTTGCAACCCCATGGACCACAGCACATCAGGCCCTCCCCCTGTGTAACACCTTGGAAGCCATTTTTACTTGGAAGCTTCAAGGCTGCCGCATTGAGTGCCTGGGAATTTGGGAGGGGGGTTTTCTCTAAGCTGGAAAGATTAGACTCAACAACATTCTTTCTCAGAGAGTCAAGGACATGTTGCTCTGCACCTGGAGGAGTGGCTGGAGGAATGTCTCCAGTTGGGAAGACAATTTGATTGGGCCATGTGATGGGACTGGTGGGTGCAGGGGATGGATCTTGGATTTTTCTTTTGAGAAGGGAAAACCCGGGACTCTCAGATTTGGTTTTTTTCCTAGATGTGCCTCTAATAAAATGGAACTTTGAGGAAATGCTTGTCTCGGAGTTTATTGGGTTGGAGTTGGTTAGTTGGAATGCTGACATTAACTCAAATCTGATACCCTGATTTTCATCATCCCCAAATTTGCCCCAAATTCACGTTCTGTCAGGATTCCGGCAGTTATCCCAATTAAATCATGAGTCTCAAGCCAAACTTCCAAAACTAAACAGGATTTATTGGGAGTTAACATGTCGGCATTACCTGGGAGTAGCCAGACTCTGAGACACATAATTCATTGTCACCCTTGACCCAGGTTTTCCCTGGGTATATCATAATTCATATTCTCCAATGGGACACGTTCATAGCCAAGAGTCATCAATCATGCTCTCCAGTTAGAATTTTGTGCGGCAGAAACTTTGGTCACCTAGTTACTATCTTTGAAAACATTTATGGAATGCAAGTTGCCCACTGCTCCCCCTCCCTTTCTGTTGGCAACTCTAAAAGACCATAGAAATATTTTATGAGTTGACACGTTCATTGTGTCAATGACCCCATCTAGTCATCTAATCCTCTGCTGTTTCCTTCTCCTTTGGCCTTTCATCTTTCCCAACATCAAGGTCTTCTCCAAGAGAGGAGTCCTCTCTTCTCATTAGGTAGCCAAAGTATTTGAGCTTCAGCTTCAACATCTGTCCTTCCAAAAGAAGTGGGTTGGCTAATACTTAGGGATGAATTTCTAAATTCTGCTGCCAGCTCTGCCTTTGACACCCTAATGTTTCTGCAGAGGTACACCTTCCACTCAATACAGGTAGTCCTCAACTTACAACAATTTGTTTAGTGACCATTTAAAGTTACAATGCCATGGAAAAAAGTGACTTATGACTGTTTTTTCACAGTTACAATGTTTGCAGCATCCCCGTGGTCATGTGATCAAAATTTGGATGCTTGGCAACTGGCATGTACTTATGACGGTTGCAGTGTCCCAGGGTCAATGGGGAAGCCTGATTCACTTAACAACTGGGTTAGTAACATCAACTGCAATGATTCACTTCACAACGGTGGCAAGAAAGGTGTCAGGATTCCAGCAATTGCCCTCACTAAATCACAATTCTCGAGCCAAACTTCAAAAAACTGCAAAGGATTCAATAGAGGCGACATACTGGCACTGCCCTGTATGAAGCCAACTCTGGCACATATAATTTACAGCCCCCTGTGACCCTGTTCCCCCCCTCCCCCCTGGGTGTCTCATAAACCAGATTGAGCACCTTCATGGGCTGGGTGTCATCAATCACGTTCTCCAATTCAATATATTTGCAGGCAAAAGCTCTGGTAGTTTAGTTACAATCTTTTAAAGATAAAGAGTTGGAATATACTTCCGCTTTCAAATTGCTGCACTGCTCTTCCATATTTCCTTCCTCCCTCCCCCCCCCTTTTTATGGCAACTACTAAAACAGGCATTGGAATGTTTTATGAGTTGACAAAAGGTCTAAAATGGGACAAAACTCACTTAACCAATGTCTCACTTAGCAACCAAAATTTTGGGCTCAGTTGTTATCATAAGTCAAGGACTACCTGTACCAAGCCATCATTTTCCTCTTAGGCCAATGATAGGACATCTTAGGAGAATCATCATGCGGGTCATTTTCAATGCAACTCCAATTGCATTTCAATTTCAATTGGCATTTCAATTTCAATTGGCATTTCCATTGCCAGTTGTTTAGCTGCCTGATCACGTTGAAAAACCAGCTTAAAGCCCAACAGGTAGCAACTTTTCTAGCCGTTTCCTCTTTCCTGGGAGCATCCTTCTGAAAGCTTTCTCAATCCCATCCCCGAGGGCATGGTCCCAATGAATGAATTTGGAAACAGTCCCTCCTCTGGCTGCAAATTCCCAATCAATGAATGCTGACGTAAACACTAGCTGCAGGCAGAACATCCTGGATCCAAGTCTTCTTCGTGGTCGTAACTCAAGTGCTCTTGGCTCCTGCCAGAAAACCAGACCTTCTTCTGGAGAAACAAGGAGAAGGCTGCACAGCATGAATGGCCATGGAGAAATCACTGCCACTAACCTACTTTGCTGGCTAGTGGCAGTGATGGCTGGTACTGTGTAGACCAAAGGGGATGGATTTTTTTTATAATAGAAGACCCTTACTATTAAGAGCCAGCTCAAGGGATTGCCAATGACCAATGATAAGCAATCAGGTTGCTTCCTTTTTTAAAAATCCTTCTCTAAAATGATGATTGATGATAATGATGATAGAGGAAGAGAAGGAAAAGGAGAAAGAGAAGGAGGAGGAGGAGGAGGAGGAGGAGGAGGAGGAGGAGAGGAGAAGAGGAGGAGGAGAAGGAGAAGGAGGAGAAGAGGAAGTAGTAGTTGTTCTGTTTTCTATTTATCTAGTTGTTTTCCCCATCATCAAAACCACAAACAGCTGTCTGTTCAATCGTGTCCAATTCATGCCAATTCCACAGATCAGCTCTCTCCAACATTTTCTTAATTTTTTTACTGGTTCTTTCAATTGCTGCTGTTGTTTTTTGCTCTGGTCGGTGTCAGCTTTGATGGCATCTCCCCTTTTTCTGGTGGTCTCGTTTCCTTTTACTGCTGACCGTTCCAAACACAACTGCCTTTCCCAGCGAGTTTGATCACTGAGGGACCAAAATACGCACTGCAAATTGATTCACAAAACGCCTTCTTCCCAAGAAGTATATTCCCCTTGTTTTATCACCATCCTCGGTCATCTAGCCTTGGTTCATTGTCCCCACCCCACCCCCCAGCTGCTCAGTTAGCTTCCTTTTCCGGGTTTCCTGTTTGCCTGACTGCCCCAGGGAATCCAAGGGTTTCATTCCAAACTGCTGGATAACTGGTTTCCCCCCACCCCCTTTCCCAAATTATTTCCTATCTCCAGTTTGGGTATCAAAAACTCAGCTGAGCTTGTATTTTGCCTACTTCACAGATAGGTAGAATGATGAAGATAGCGCCCCGATTTTTTGGAGGGGTGGAGCTTCATCCACACCTTCCGCTGGAATCCTGCCATCCCCCAAGACCTTAAACTTTGGTAGAAAAGACCAAGAAGACGCCCCCCCCCCAAACCAATTTCTGCAGCAGACACCCAAGAAACTTCCAAGGCGTTCTCCTAGTCAAGATTAGAATCCATCCATTATTCCAAGGCAGATTCGCCTCTCCATGCGAACATTTCATCCAGCTATTTATTACCCGTAATAGTCAAGAATCGGAAAATTTCCTAGTCCTTTTTTGCCAGAAGAGATCCATAAACCTTGCCACTTCCTTGAGCATTAGGAATGCTGTTTGGTTTTTTTTTAAAAGCAAACACCTGTCGGATTATGAGAAATCGCGGAACGTCCCAATGGGAAGAAGGAAGATATGGATTGAATTGCTTCTTCTCCCAACAGTAGCCCCGCAAAACATCGCTTACCTACTCTGGCCATCCGCACTCCTGCTCCCAATTCTGGGGAGGGCAGAGTAAGGCAGAAGAACGCCACTCAATTCTCATTTGCTCCTTCCACAAATCCACCCCCCATTCTACCCACCCACCCACCCACCCGGGCTTCAACATAGTTAATTCTAAACGATGGTTATTATTTTTAGCCCTTCAATCCACTTCCCGGGGAGGGAAGTGAGAAAAATGCAAGATCCCACAAGCTGGAAAGTCCAAACACACACAGAGAGAGAGACACACACCCCTTTCGTGTTAGACAGGGGTTTAACGTTCTTGGTATGATTGGATTGCTTATTGTACCATATGACTATTATTAAGTGTTGTATCTTATGATTCTTGACTCTTGCCGAATGTATCTTTTCTTTTATGGACACTGAGAGCATTTGCACCAAGACAAATTCCTTGTGTGTCCAATCACACTTGGCCAATCAAGAATTCTATTCTATTCTATTCTATTCTATTCTATTCTATTCTATTCTATTCTACTCTTTCTTCATTTCATTATTCTATTCTATTCTACTCTACTCTATTCTACTCTCTACTCTTCTCTTCTCTTCTCTTTTATTGTCTTCCATTCCATTCCTATTTCTATTCTTAAACCCGGTTAGATCCAGAGCAGAATCGAGATTTGTCAATTCGGGTCAAGCCCGCGCTTGGGATGGCGGCGAAGAAGGGAAAAACTCGCCCCCAAAGGCACCTTGAGCCCCATCAGACTGACGAGGGACGGGGGAAATCGCGGCCCCGTCCAACATCCCGCGCCCTCTGCGGCTCGCCCCCTCCCTCAAAAGAGCGACCCCACCCACCCACTCCCCCAGCCCAGCGCCAAGAGCGCAGAGAGGGGACGCCCCGGGCGCCGAAGTGGTCGGGTTTTCTCCCTTTCGTTGTGCAAGGAGAAAGCTTCCTCCACCCGGGGTGGTGGGGGGGCGGATTCGTGGAAAGCTTCGCCACCCGTGGATGGGCGGAAAGGGGCTCGGCAAATCCCTGCCAAGCGGGGGGCAACGAAGCGGGCCGAAAAGGGACAGGAGCCGTCGAGTACTCCGCGAGAGAAGCCTTCCCCGTCCCCGTCCAGTGCCGGGAGACCCAGGTTGCTCCACCTGCCTCGGCATCCGACCGGAGAGAAGCCCCGGCGGAGAAGCCCGGAGTGAAGGGCGAGTTGCGTTGCCAAAGCCATCGGGCGCCCCCGAGCGATGGGTCTCAGCCGGGATGCCCGGCCCGCGCTTCAGCCGCGCTTACCTAGACGCCGCTCCCGTTCTCCGGACGTCTGGCCGGGCGCGCTCTCTCCTCCCCCGCCCCGGGTGGCAGCCAAGGGACGCCGCCAGCGGCAACTCCCCGCCCGCGGAGCGCAGCCCCGGGGTGAAGCTGGGGGACCTCCCTCGGGGCAAGGAGGCCCTCACGCGTGGAGCTGGGGGGGGCGGAATTGTGTGAAAGCTCGGCATGGATGGGCGGAAATGGAAAGAAGGGGGGGCGGGGAGAAAAGAGGGGTGGGACTCCGCCTTCTCCTCTTCCCTCCTCCCCCTTCTCCACCTCCTCCTCCCCGGAGAATGCCCAAGGGCGATTGCGTTTCGGGCGCCCCGAGCAGGGTCTCCGGGTGCCCGGCCCGCGCTTCAGCCGCGCTTACCTAGACGCCGCTCCCGTTCTCCGGACGTCTGGCCGGGCGCGCTCTCTCCTCCCCCGCCCCGGGTGGCAGCCAAGGGACGCCGCCAGCGGCGAGGAAAAGCCGCGCCGTCTCCCGCGAAAGCGCAGCGGCTCCGGGTGAAGCTGGGAAGGGACCTCCCTTCGGGGCGGGAGCAGAGCCCTCGAAGGGGCGGCGCTCACGCGTGGAGCTGGGCTTGGGGTTTTTTTTGTGAATGTGAATGTGAAGAGCGCTCGGCAGCGCGCTTGTGAATGGAGAAGGGGTGGGCGGGGAGAAAGAGGTGGACTCCGTCTCTTCTTCCCCTCCCTCCCTTCTCCTCTCCTTCCTCTCCCTCTCTCTCTTTCCTTTCTCTTACTTTCCTGGAGCAATTAATGCTCTCCAAGTGGCGTCATTGCGTTGAAATGGAATCGGACCATTAAGGCGTCCCCGCAGGGATCTCCGGTTCTCCGTGCGCCCGCCGTCCGCTCCTTCCAACCGGGCTGCCTGCCACGCAAAGAGCCAGCGGCGGAACCACACGAATTTCCGAGGCTGGGGCGGCTGGGAGGGGGAGGGAGGAGGAGGAGGGATATAGAGAGAAAGAGAGAGGGGAGAGAGAGGGGGGAGGGAGAGAGAGAGAGAAAGAGAGGGACGGGAGAGAGAGGGAGGGGAAGGGAGAGGGGAGGAGAGAGGGAAAGAGAAAGAAAGGGAGGGGAGAGAGGAGGAGGGGAGGAGGAGAGAGAAAGGGAGGGGAGAGAGAAAGGGAGGGAGAGAGAGAGAAAGGAGGGGAGAGGGAGGGAGAGAGAGGGAGAGGGAATGGGGAGAAGGGAAACTAGGACACCCATTTGGACAATTTATATATATTATTATTATTATTATTATTATTATTATTATTATTATTATTATTACTTTCCCCCCCAAGACTTTGATCGTGTCTTTGAACATGTGCAAAGTCTCCCTTCCATCTCTCTTCCCCGCCCAAACCCTCCATCCCAAATGATCTGGGGGGGGGAAATTGCTTGTAGGTCGGAAACAACTTGAAAGTAGCAACAAATAAAATAAACAAACACACACACAGCACCTGAGTTCTCAGCACAAGTGTATTGTTGGAGCTTTTAAGTGCTCAGATCAATTGGCTCTCCTGGGGCCTCAAAGATCAGACAGTTTATAATCCTGGAACATGTCGCGGTCCAATGGAAGGCCGTTGGAAAGAAGAGGAAGAGAACTTCTGAGCATAGGCAGAGTTTCCCAGAAGGGAAAAACTAGAGAAAAAATAAGTATCCATGGGGTAAGAAATTTCAAAAGCTGGCTTTGAAATCCAGGACAGCTATTTTTAGCACATGGTTAGAACGGCCATGGCTTAACCCTGATTTAATCATGGTTTATTGAACAAATCACAATTGGTTGGCTATCTACAACATGCTAAGCCATAAGCCTTGGTTTACAAAGGTCTTGCTGAAAATTAAACAAACTGTGTTGTATTAGCATTGGAAAAGATCTTTATGCAGAAAATAAGAAAGGACACACTCTAAAACTAAAAGTCTGCTTGAGAGCCAGTATAATGTGCCTTATACATTTATAATGTATAAGGTACATTATTTAGTAGTTATTAAGTAGTTATGAAATATAAGAATAGTATTTAAATAGTATTTAAGTACTTATTAAGAATAAGAATACTGTCCCAAATATGCCTTTTCAAGAGGCAACTGGACTTTCTGTTTTTTTTTCTTTTGAAGACATTTCACTTCTCATCCAAGAAGCTTCTTCAGTTCTGACTGGCTGGTGTGGAGTGGAAGGATTTATATAGTCCTTGCAGACAGCTGGTCATTTGCATCCTTCTGCATCTCAAACTGAAGTGCAAATGGTTCCTGTAGTCTGCATTTTTTTTTCTGTAGTCTGCAATTTTCCATTTTCCACCAGCCAGTCAGAGCTGAAGAAGCTTCTTGCATGAGAAGCGAAATGTCTTCAAAGAAAAACCAGAAAGTCCAGTTGCCTCTTGAAAATGCATCTTTGGGACAACCATGACCTGGATGGCTGAGAATCTCCATAGACAATAAGAATACTGAGATCTGGATTTGGGTCCATCCTCAGTCATAGATATACTTCTAAGTGGCTTCAGGCCAGTTTCTTATCTATCCTACCTCGCAGGCTCATTGTGGGGACAGAATGAAGGGAAACCCCTATGTAGAAAAGGTGGAGTAATCTTTATCCATCATCACCGCCATGATAACTTAGGAGCAAAACCTCTTCTGGTTAGAGCATCATTGGTATAATGACATTATGGTACTTCGGTTAGTAATATAATACTAATAGAAAACTCAGTTCCTTTCCATCTGCAATTGAGCAGGTCACATCTAAAAAGAAAGAAGCAGAAGGATGAGGGTGGGAGGGAAAATCAGACACCAGGTTCAACAGATTAACAGAGTTGGAAGGGACCTTGTAGGTCATCTAGTCCAACCCACACCCCTGCCCAAGCAGGAGACCCTACATCATTTCTGACAGATGGCAGTCCAATCTCTTCTTGAAAGCTTCCAATGATGAAGCTCCCACACCTTCTGAAGGCAACTTCTGTTCCATTGGTTGATTGTTCTCACTGTCAGAAAAAATCTCCTTATTTCCAGGTTAAATCTCCCCTTGTTCAGTTTCCATCCATTATTCCTTGTCTGGCCTTCAGGTGCTTTGGAAAATAGCTTGACCCCCTCCTCTCTGTGGAGGAGAAAAGTACCAATGTCTCTGATATTACTACGGTACTTTAGCAGGCCGGGCTTCGTGCCCCAATGCCATTCTAGCCTAACCTCCATACTGGGTGCTTGGGAAGGTAGAATGGAAAGAAGAGTTGGAAATCCATGTTCAAAGATGGGATATAGTAGAAGGGTTGGGTTTACACAAGTGGGTGAATTGCAAACTATATCCAATCACATTTTCACCTAGCGTATTGTCTGAATCCATCGGTGGGATGGGAAGGGGGCTGGAAATGTTGAACAAAGCCAGAAAATGGGTTAACAGATAATCAGATAATCAGAGTTGGAAGGGACCTTGTAGGTCATCTAGCCCAAGCAGGAGACCCTACAGATGGGAGGCCAATCTCTTCTTGAAAGCTTCCAGTGATGAAGATTCCACAACTTCCGAGGGCAACTTCTGTTCCATGGGTTGATTGTTCTCACTGTCAGAAAGTTTCTCCTTATTTCCAGGTTGAATCTCTCCTTGTTCAGTTTCCATCCATTATTCCTTGTCTGGCCTTCAGACAAATAGCTTGACCCCTTCCTCTCTGTGGCAGCCCCTCAAATATTGGAAGACTGCTATCCTGTCTCCCCTGGTCCTTCTCTTCACTAAACTAGCCAGGCCCAGTTCCTGCAACCGTTCTTCATATGTTTTAGCCTCCAGTCCCCTAATCATCCTGGTTGCTCTTCTCTGCACTCTAAGAGTCTCAACAGGTTTGGAGATTCAGTGTCTGGGCCAGTGGTTTGTCAGCAACTTTAAGAACTGTGCAGAAGTCCTCAGCCAGGATTCTGGGAGTTGAAGTCCAAACCTTTGAAAGTTGCCACGGTTGAGAAATGCTGGACTGCTGATGAGCTGGGTGCAGAATCTGAACACATGATCCAGATTCTATTTGGTGTGTATATATATATTTTTAATTACATTTATATGCCGCCCTTCTCCGAAGACTCAGGGCGGCTTACAATTTTTGGGATACAACCCAATGCGCTCAGCAATAGCCTTCATTCCATTGTATATGCCTGCTTATTACTAAGCGGCATTTTTACAAGGTCAGCTAATTGCCCCCAACAATCTTGGGTCCTCAATTTACCTACCCCGAGAGGATGGAAGGCTGAGTCAACCTTGAGCCTGGTGGGATTCGAGCCTACAGTAATTGTAGACAGCTGGATCTTAAGAGCAGGCATTTACAGCCTGAGCCACCTATGTATTTGCATACATACAACTTTCCACCCTGTGCAATTTTATTGCCATGCACATTACGCAGACAGTGCAAGAAAGATGCACATCCTCTACTTTTGGCAGGTTTGTTTTGCATAATGGTTCATAAGGATTGCGGTCCCTACTTACTGAGAAGTAAACTGCATTGAGTTCAATGAGATGAGTGTTCTCATTGTAGTACTGTGCAGCCACTTAACTGGAGCATCTTCTGGAGAGCAAAGGAAAACTTCTTTGTTCTTTTCTTGAATCAGCATTTCAAGGTTTAGCTGCAGATAGGAAGCAAAAATAACTTTTGATGTTAATACTCTGGCAAGAGTCAGTTCAGCCTCCATGGGCTGTTTTCCATTTCCTCCCTCCCTCTCCCTCTTTCCTTCTCATTCCTGTTGCTTCCTTCAGTCCTGCTTGCCTGCCTGCCTTCCTTTCTCCCTCATTCCCTTCCATTTTCTCATCCCTATCTTCTTTCCTGCCTGCCTGCTTGCCTTCCTGCCTTCCTTTCTCCTCCCTTCCTTCCTTCCTTCCTTCTTTCCTTCCTTCCTTCCTTCCTTCCTTCTCATTTCCTTCATGTTCTCATTCTATCATTCTTTCTTCCGCGACTTCTCTATAATTCCCATTCCTTCCTTCCTCATTTCCTTCCATGTTCTCATTCCTATCACTTCCTTCCTTCCTGTCTGCTTGCTTCCTGCCTTCCCTTCTCTCTCATTCCCTTCCTCATTTCCTTCCATTTTCTCATTCCTATCACCTTTCTTCCTTCCTGCCTGCTTGCCTTCCTGCTTCCCTTCTCTCTCATTCCCTTCCTTCCTTCCTCATTTCCTTCCATTTTCTCATTCCTATCACCTTCCTTCCTTCCTTCCTTCCTTCCTTCCTTCCTTCCTTCCTTCCTTCTTCCCTCCCATGCTCCCTCTATCGGTCCACCAATCCATGTGTTCATCTATCCATCTTTCCTTTCTGGTTCAGACATAAGCACAGCAAGCTTCTGTTTAAGGCAGCATTTTGAATGACCACTTATTCCACTGAACCCCAAGAGACAAGATATCTAACTCAATTCCCAATTTCTTTCTGACTAGCCATTTCTCTCACTGGCTTCCTCCTAATGTTCAAAACGCTGATTAAAAAAAAAAAACAAGCAGCTAATTTTGGAGCCAAGAAACCCCTAAAGTTCCAGGCTTCCTCGTCCAAATGAGCAAGAGGAGAGAAAGGCAGGGAGCTATTTCCGAGATCCATTAGCACTTTCTCTGCATTTTCTTTTCTATTTTTTTTCTTCCTGTGTGTGTGTCTTTCCATTTACTATCCAGCATAAACTCTGCTTTCACGATCCAATAATAAACTGCCATGAATCAGCCTGAATGCACTAAAGAGGAAGGCGAGAATGACTGGAGTTGGCTACTGAGGTGGGCTGGAGGACCAGCTCCTACCATCCCCCACCACCGAAGGAAGCAGAAGTTCTCCAGTCATGTCCCCTGCCCACTTTTCAATGAGCAGTAAAACTGTCTTTAGCAAGAATGTTAAAAATATTCTGCCCATTTACCACCTGCTAGGTTAACTAACATGTTTAAAAATTTGTCTAGCAAATGCTGGAAATGTAACCAAAAAAATGGGCACATAATATCATATGTGGTGGACTTGTGTAAAAAACAAAAAGAAAGAAAGAAATGGGCAAAAATACACAGGTGGTTAGAAAAGATGATAGAGAAACATATAGATTTTAAACCTGAACTGTTTTTAATAGGCATAATATCAGAAAAAACTTAATAAGCAAAGTATGTATTTAATATTGCATGTCTTAACAGCACTGAGGATTATATTCTCACAATATTGGAAGATTGAAGAACCACCATGAGATGAAGAGATAATTAGGAAGGTACTAGATTGTGCAGAAATGGATAGATTTATGCTAAAAATTAAACAGAAAGAAGACAAGGAATATTATCAGACATGGAACTTATTCTACCAGTGGTTGGAAAAAAGGGGTGGAGATTAAGAATGTAATCTGTATTGTTAAGCAAATTAAATATCCAGACAACATGATGCTTATTAACCATTAACAAATATAAACACTAGAAAATTAATGAAATGTATTTAAAAAAATATTCTGCCTGACCCAGATAGTCAATTCTCCATCCTTCTCATAGACCAGAGGTCTCCAAACTTGGCAACTTTAAGACTTGTGGACTTCAACTGCCAGAATTCTCCAGCCAGCTAGATGTCCGCAAGTCTTAAAGTTGCCAAGTTTGGGGACCCAGTTTGGGGACCCCTGTCATAGACAATGCTTAATTTTTTGAGAGAGTTGGACATTCTGTCCATGGATGTATAAAAGAAGAGATATGTCACCCCAGAACCCTAGAAAGACTTCCAAGTTCATTAAAGCAACTTCCTCAGAATGTCCTCCAGATATTTCAACTAAGTTACTATAGAATTCTCTAGCCAGGATGGAACTAAAACCACCCTGAAGGGCATGGATGGGGTTCCTCTAACCAACTTGCTCAGACTGAAGAAGCTACTTGGATAAGCAGCGAAACATTTGGAGCCACCAAGTAAAGAAGTCCAGTTGTCATGACCTCAACTTCCAGACACAATGGACAAGAAAAGATGCGGATGGAAAGCAGATATATTTGGGGGGGAAGAGCTAGTTGGAAATAGGCGACATCCTGCCATGCCAAGATTTAAGAATGGGATCCTGAACCAAGCACCAGAATCCTGAGAATCGCACCTCTGATGTGGTACCCTGGTTGTTGCAGTCTGGGTTAAGTTCAACCAACTTTATGGGTCCCAAGATAAAGTCAATGGGTTGCTTCAACTAAGAAGCATTAAGAAGGTCAACCAGGATGGAGAACTTGCAGCCTTTCAGATGTTAGCCTTCAGCTAATTCTCCTTGCTATTGATTACCAATAAGGTTTAGCAACTGTACTCATACGGACACTGTTTCTGTACCTCTGTGGTATCTTAAAAGTAGGTTAACAAATGCCGGTATCTAAGTTTATATAACATGGGATGGCCAAATAAATAAATCATGTAAAGGAAACCTGGAATACAAGCTAGCACTTCTTGAGGAAAGGTTGTAAAAAGAAACATTGAATATTTGTGGAAGAGGAGGAGGAGGAGGAAGGGGAAAGGGAAGGAGTAGGAAAAGGAGAAGACTATATACAACCAGTGTGTCAGAGCTGGGGAAAGACAAGTTTCTATTTAAATGTAGAACTGACTTATTCAATCTTTCTTTCTCAGCCCAACAATGTCAGATAGAGAATCCCTTGGAATTTCATGTACGGAGATTCCAGGCCACGGGTCAGATGGCTTTGTCATGAAAACAGGACAGTCTCTTGCTCTCTCACACAACCCTAAGCCATCTCATCAGTAAATAAGTGTGAGAATACCACAGTGCACTCTAGATAAATTTTTGAAATTCTCTTGTTTTTAGCAAGACGTTCTCTTGCTTTTGTCTCGTCATTAATCAAGTTATATAAAAGCAAATAGAAGGGGGGGCTACAAGATGTTTTCTTTCTTTTTTCTTTTTACAAATGTACAATTACAGGAATTGCAATTATGCTGAATTTGATTATTTATCTATTAAGCGTCTCAGGGTGGTTTATGATTATACTGAAGTTTTACAGAGTTGAACAAAATAATGCAATGCAACAAGGGTTTAGAATTAAATTATACATCACAGTGAACAAATAGTTACTTAAATGAACTTTAAAAAAACATCCAGGTAGGATTAATATACAACTGGATCAATCCTTTAATATATGAAATCTAGACAATATAAAAACCTTTACGCAAGAGGGTTTTTTGACTGCCACTAACATATATCAGTGGCAGATATTTGCTGGGCTTTACCAAAAGAAATGTTTCTTAAGTCAGAAAGCTTAGATATTAGTGTTGTACATGCTTAAGTATAATATAAAGGATAATACATTATCCTTTATGTATCCTTTAGGCATAAAAAGGAATAACACTATTGTCCAGTCTGCTTACTACTAATTTTTATTTTTATTTTATGTGGGGGAACATTTTCCCCATGAGACTTTTGAATGAGTGGATCAAAAGTGCCTTGGCTGAGAGGAAAAACCTAGTTGGCTTAAAATGTCCATTGGCTTAGTTTTTGCAGATAGACACCTTGGGCTGTGCTCTTATCTTCTACCTTCTGAAGCTGTAGCTGGTGGTTTAGGAGACAACTTCAGGGCCCCTATCTGTCTGTAGGTGCTGCAGCTCAGCCTGCCAGGATCAATGTCACAGGAGAAGAGGTGGGGTGTGAGCAGGCTCAAGAGTAGAGTAGAGTAGAGTAGAATAGAATAGAATAGAACAGAACAGAACAAGGGAATTAGAGTAGAGTAGAGTAGAGTAGAGTAGAGTAGAGTAGAGTAGAGTAGAATAGAATAGAATAACAAAGTTAGAAGGGACCTTGGAGGTCTTCTAGTCCAACCCCCTGCTTAGGCAGGAAACCTCATACCGTTTCAAACAAGTGTCTGTCCAATCTGTTCTTAAAAACTAATGTTGGAGCATTCACTTCTGGTGGCAGGTCATTCCACTGGTTAATTGTTCTAATTTTCAGGAAATTCCTCCTTAATTCCAGGTTGTTTCTCTCCTTGATTAATTTCTATCTGTTGCTTCTTGTCCAGCCTTTAGGTGCTTTGGAGAATAGATGGACTCTCTCTTCTTTGTGGTAGTCCTTCAAATATTGGAGCATTGCTATCATGTCACCCCTGGTCATCTTTTCATTAAACTAGACATACCCAGTTCCAGCAACCATTCTTTAGAAGTTTTAGCTTCCAGTCCCCTAATCCTCTTTGTTGCTCTTCTCTGCACTCTTTCTAGAGTCTCAACATCTTTTTTACACCGTGGTGACCAAAACAATAACATTAATTTATCCAACTCCCTCCTGACTCCTGAATGTCTATTTTTTTTTCAAGGACAGTCAACTTCTTCCAAGTTGAATTTTCTTCCAATTTGAATTTACGGACATAAATCACAGAAGTTGCTCTGAGAACCACCACAGGTAGTCTTCAATGTCAGCTTTGGAAGCCATAGTAGCACCAGAAGCTTCCACGCCACCACATTCTTGTGCTTGGGAAATTGGGAGGGGGGATTTCATGGAGCGTATGTGGTTAGACATAATAGCATTGTTCTTTATAGTCAAGGTCATGTTATTCCTGCACCTGGGTGAGGAGTGGTTGAAGGGATGTCTCAAGTTGGGATGGATGGTTGATTGGGCCATGGGATGGAACAATGGGTGTAGGGGATGGGTTTTGTGGTTTTTAATTATTGAAGGAAAACCCAGAAGTCTCAGATTCGGGTTTTCCCAGATGTGCCAGTAGGAGAACTCTAATAAAATGGAACTTTGAGAAAATGCCTGTCTCAGAGTTTCTAATTGGAGTTTGGTTTCTCTGGAATGCTGACACTCAACTTACAACAGTTCATTTAGTGACTGTTCAAAGTTACAACAAGGATGTACAGTTGTTTTTTCCACAGTTATAACCTTGGGCATGGTGATGAGATCAAAACTCAGGCGTTTGGCAACTGACTCATCTTTATGACAGTCATGGTGTCCTGGTGGGATCACATCATTCCCCCTGTGCTGACAAGCAAAGGCGCACCCACATCTCCTGAGGCCACCATAGAAGCTGAAGTTTCTGACAAGGGTTGGGCACACAAGAGTTGCTACTGCATTGACTTTCCTGGCTGAGGACCAGCAAGGAGAATGTCATGCCCATGTCAGAGTCTGAATCTGAGGAGGAAGACGGACAGCTGATAGGGAGCGGGAGTAGGGCTCCGTTGGCTGTAGACGAAACTGGGGAAGGGCAAAGTCTGGCTGGGCAGAGCAGGGAAGAGGTAGAACAAGGGACAGGGAGTTCAGAGGAAGACCCAGGCCCACCCCCTCTTCATCCTAGGGCACGCAGGGAGGAAAGGAGAAGAGAGCAATGTGGATTGTGTGGCTTACAGGGGAGGAAAGGGCCCTGATTCCCTTCATTAGCCACACCTGGGAAGAGAATTTAAAAGAGATGCATGCTGAGTGCGGCAGCTTCTGGGAACAAATGTGACTTTATCTTGTGTTGACTTTGGTTATCTGCATTCTTGGAATCCTCCCAACTGTGTTGAATTACTGCCGTGCCTTCACGTCTGGAATTCTTTCTCCTGCCCTGCCAGACTAATTACCTCATTTTGGCTTGTTTGGACTTTAAGTTACAGTTTGTTTTGCTCATGTTTTGGACTTAATTTTCTGCAGTCAAAAGCTGTTCCTGGGAGAGTTTTTCTCCAGCCAGAAGGTAACCTGGACATTGGGGGCAAAGTTGGAGCTAATAAAGGGACTCTTATTGCTTATCTGACTGTGATGCCTTTGTTCCACGCCCTGGGTCATCACAGAGAAGAAGATGAGAAGCTTCAGAAGGTGAATTCCTGTGAAAGTCAGCTACTCTTGTGAGGTGGGGTGAGGCTGAGAGCATTCTGCCTTACCAGAGGGGATGGGACAACATCATCACCATTTGCCAACACGCTATTTTCACAGCTGACATCCTATCTAGGGCTAAATATAGCCGTTTGGGGCTTCTGGGCTGTTAAACTTTAATAAACTGCTCTGCTCTGGATCACAACTGCCTTCCATTTCTTAGTCATTCCTTCCGTCTTTGTCTGTCTCTGCAAAAATAAATCTGAGGGCAACTTTCCAGTCTCTCAAAGTTCTTAGAAAAAGGGTTTTGTTTTGTTTTTAACAGATGGGAAGGAAAGAAAGAAATAGATAATAAAGTAGGGAAATAGGTCTGGAAGGCAGGAAAACAGAAGCAGTTCTTTTGAGGAGGATGAAAACACCCCAAGCTGCATTTAAAAATGGGACGGAGCAGAATTACACACCATCCTACACCCACAGCTATTGAAAAACAAGTCCTCTGCAGCCTATTTATTTGTGAAATATACACCCTGAATCTCCATAGCGTGGCTACCTGAGGTAATAATTCACATGGAACATCAGTAAAAAGAAGGCAAAAAGAAAAATACTGCTGGAAGAAAAAGGCCCAAAGCCAAGACGAACAACCCAGTAATATTCAGGAACAGTGTTCGCAAATGATATGATGGATTATTTTCTGTCCATCTAAAACTGTGTGTAGAACAGGATGGTTTTTCTTCCCTACAGCAATATTTTCTCCATGAGGTGCTGGTGCCAAAAAGACTATGTCTTAAATGCAGTCAAGTTCTAGATTGGTTCTAGATTGGAGTTTTTTATAAAAAAACCTGGCAATTTTAAGGTGAGTGGACTTCAATTCCCAGAATTTCCTAGACAGCATCTAACCTAGATCATGAGACAAAACAGGGTGATAATTGCCAGTTGCAGACTTGTTTCTGTTAGAAGAGGCAATGGGGAAATAGTAGCACTATAGGAAAAGAGCATTGTAAACGCTAATCTGCCCTTAAAATTCAGACCAGGTACGGTGCCTGTAGTTACAGTTTTTAAATAATTTTCAGGTGCCTCAATAACTCTTTGGAAACTACATTTTCCAACCAATGCTTCCCTGTAGATGATAGGATAGTAAGCTATGGAAGTGATGAGCCAGTTTAGTCTAGTGATTAAGGCACCAGGCTAGAACCCAAGAGATGGTGAGTTCGAGTCCTGCCTTAGGCATGAAAGACAGCTGGGTGACTTTGGGCCAATCACCAGGAGATGGTGAGTTCTAGTCCTACCTTAACATGAAAGCCCACTGGGTGACTTTGGGCCAATCACCAAGAGATAGTGAGTTCCAGTCCTGCCTTAACTTGAAAGCCTGCAGGGTGACTTTGGGCCAATCACCAGGAGATGGAGAGTTCTAGTCCTACCTTAATATGAAAGCCCACTGCATGACTTTGGGCCAATCACCAAGAGATGGTGAGTTCTAGTCCTGCCTTAACATGAAAGCCTGCTGGTTGACTTTGGGCCAATCACCAAGAGATGGTGAGTTCTAGTCCTGCCTTAAGCATGAAAGACAGCTGGGTGACTTTGGGCCAATCACCAGGAGATGGTGAGTTCTAGTCCTACCTTAAGCATGAAAGCCTGCGGGGTGACTTTGGGCCAATCACCAAGAGATGGTGAGTTCTAGTCCTGCCTTAACATGAAAGCCAGTTGGGTGGCTTTGGGCCAGTCATTCTGTCTCAGCCCAACTCACCTCACAGGGTTGTAGTCATGGGGAATATAGGAGAACGAAGGGGTCTTGTCTCACCAGCTTGAGTTAGTTATAAAAATAACAAAGGTAATAAATAATAAAATAAACAAAACAAATAAATACAGTTGACCTTGTCGCTAAGTAAGTGGGCAACAAGGAGAAGCCTCATCTTAGGGACTGAGGACTGTGCAGGGAGAGAAGCAGAGCTGTAATGTGGAATAGAGATGCCCCGCACACCCATGGACAGGGACAGGATTATTTTAGAGAGGCAATTTTACTTTGAGAGAATTTTACTCTTTTCCCCACAGACACGGAAACCTGATTTAACAAATTTTGTAATCTCCCACACCTCCAGCAGGCAGGAAAGTTTGTTGCCTGTCAGTCTTGGGCAACTCAGTGCTGCAGTTTGGCAGCCAAATTTGTAAAAAAAAAAAACCACACACACATATTGAGGCAGGGTGGGCGTGTGAAACCCCAGGGGCTGGGAGGATGCCCATCTTTAGCTTGAGTTACCTTCACTGCAGAAACAATGGCAGCGGAGTTCAGGTTGGCCCAAAGGAGCGACATCCTGGAAGCCGGCTTGTCAAATGAGCTTCAGAGCTTGCCAAACCAAAACTGTGCTGAGAAGACAAGGTTGGACTGAAAGGGTATGGAAGAAGCTGCGGGGAAGCCAATAAATCACCAGCAAGGCTGGCAAAGCAGTCAGAGAGAGCATTTGTAAGCTTGTTTCCTGTGTGCACTGAGATCCAGCACCCACCGGGCTGGATTGGGTCCTAGAAAGGGGCAGGGCAGCAGAAAACAGAAGTGTTTACCTTACATTATTTCCAGAAGAGGCTAATTTCTCAGTTCTCACCTTCCATTATTAATTATTAGAAAGAGTGCAGAGAAGATCAACCAAGATGATTAGGGGACTGGGGGCTAAAACATATGAAGAACAATTACAGGAACTGGGCATGGCTAGTCTAGTGAAGAGAAGGACCAGGGGAGACAGGATAGCAGGGATATCTCAGGGATTGCCACAAAGACAACCTATTTTCCAAAATGCCAGAGGGCAAGAGAAGAAGCAATGGGTGGAAACTAATCTAGGAGAGAAGCAACTAAGGAGACATTTCCTGACAGGGAGAGCAATTAACCAGTGGGACAACTTGCCTCCAGAAGTTGTGTATGCTCCAACATTGGAAGTTTTTAAGAGGAGACTAGATAACCATTTGTCTGAAGTGGTGTAGGGTTTCCTGCCTAAATAGGAGGTTGGACTAGAAGACCTCCAAGGTCCCTTCCAACTCTGTTATTCTAATTATATTTACCAGTATCTCAGTTCCTTGGCTCTAAGTAAGGAAAAGATTGCTCTTTCCTTCCCCACAGCCATCTTCACCAAGAGACCTTCCTGACCCCATATCCCCCCAGGGAAGATTTAAAGCTCCAATCTAAACTGACACTGGCTCTCCATCTCTTGAAAACAACACCTAGAAAAATATAAGTCATTGCAAGACATGTGCAAGATATTGCTGCTACTGTCATTTCTAAATGCCTGAAAAAAATATTTGATTTTGCTCTAAAAAAAATATCTAGGGTATCCAGGAGGGATTCATTACAGTTTCCCTTGAAGTTATTAAAAGCGCAAACTTTGAGGGATGGTCTTCTCAGCTGACCAAGAGTAGAACGAGACAGCTAGGAGAGAAGATATCCTTGGCATCAGAAAGTCCTGGATTTAATCTCCAGCAATGAGACCTTGGAACTGGAAAAATCATTTGGCCAACTAGAAAAGCTGTTTTTTTTCCAACTGTCTTCCATCCATCATCTCCTACAATCCTCACCACATTGATGGGCCTGGTCAGAGTACTCAACAGCTTGAGAAACAAAGATCTGGGAACATCTGGAGAACCATATCGAATGTATTTGGTTTCTGTCCCATCTTTCCTCTGAGACAAAAAGCAGATGTTCTTTTTATGATGGTCATTGAGGTGTTACTAGATAAAGCGAGGACAACACTTCTTCCTCGCATCTTCCTGCAGAGGATAAGTTTGGTCTAGTGGTGAAGGCACCAGGCTAGTAAGCAGGAGGCTGAGAGTTCTAGTCCCAACTTAGCCATGAAAGCCAGATGGGTGACTTTGGGTCAGTCATTCTCTCTCAGTCCAACTGATCTCACAGGGTTTAGGTGTGAAAAATAGGAGGAGGAAAGTTTTTGGATATGTTCACTGCATTGGATAATTTGTAAGAAATAATAAAGGCAGGATAGAAATAAATTTAAAAACTCTTAATATACAAGGGCAGCTCCAGAAAATGTAAGCCTAACTGACTTATTTGTTAAATTTACTGTATAACTTGCATTTGCTCCATTGGGTACTTTCTCCTGCATTTTCACCCACACAACAACTTTGTGAGAGAGAGTGGGCTGGGAAACAGGATTCAAGTCACCCAAGTACAGCAGTAAACTTCATATGGTTTAGCATCAACCTGAAGTAGGCTCTTCCCAGTCATAATTAGTCACTAAGCCATGCTAGCTTAAAGCAGAACAATCACCAATCATCAGACAATCTGTAACTGACGAATAGTTACTGTAACTGATGGGTAGTAACTAAGAGAGTAACTATCCATCAGTCACCTGACTACAGGACAATAGGGTGTCCTGAAGTCAGGTGACTGATGGACAGTTACTCCTGGGTATAGGTTATTTAATTTTAAGTCGGATTTACACTTGACAGGTTGCCTAAGCATGGATACTTTCAAAGAAAAATCTGCTCCTTTTGTGTATGTAGCTCAATTTATTTCTTGCCCTCCCTCTCTGCAAAGAGAGGCAGACACAGAGAAGAATATTGCTCACACACAGTTTCTGCTTTCTACTCTTTCGTTGGTCAGAGGTCAACTGCATTGCAACCGAGTCAGGAGGTTCCAACAGAGCACTATTAGCTCTTTAGACGATGCCTCTCTCTCTCTCTCTCTCTCTCTCTCTCTCTCTCTCTCTCTCTCTCTCTCTCTCAATCTTGCTTTCCTTCCTTTTCCTCTATCACTTTAAGGCACAGGCTTGGCTCCTGTCCAGCCAGCCATTTCCTGGTAATCCAATAGCTGCAGATAAACTGAAAATGCATTTCCTGCCACCCTGCATTTCCTGCCATCCCGCTGTAAAAAAAAATTATTTAAGTAACTGGAGAATTTGCATCATTGGCACCGGTTGCATCCTGGATTTCTCTCACCAATGAGACTGGTTGCAAAGATGAGGAAGGGAGGGCTGGAGTGGAGTGGGAGTGGGATGGATGTCTGCTGAGCTGGCCACAAATGTGTGGTTAGATTTTTTGTCGATTTGTTACAGATATATTCTGCCTTGTCTCAGGATTGGAAGGTGGCATACACAGCAACCCCCCTTTCCTCTTTACAACAGTATGGGAAATAAGTTGGGCTATGAGAAAGTGACTGCCCCCTAGTCATCTTCCATGGTTGGGGTGGATTCATCCCTGACTTCTACATATGTGTGTGTTACCATTTTCCATGGTGCAAATTTGCTGCTGCTTCTTCTTTTTTATTCACATTTATATGCCGCCCTTCTCCGGAGACTCAGGGCGGCTTACAATTTTTTTGGAGCACAACCCAATGTATTCAGCAATAGCCTTCATTCCATTGCATATGCCTGCTTATTACTAAGTGGCATTTTTACGAAGTCAGCTTATTGCCCTCAACAATCTTGGGTCCTCAATTTACCTACCTCGAGAGGATGGAAGGCTGAGTCAACCTTGAGCCTGGTGGGATTCGAGCCTGCACTAATTGCAGGCAGCTGGAACTAAGTGCTAGGTGTTTAACAGCCTGCACCACCAAGGCTCTGAAATGTGCTACTATCCAATAAGTTGTGTCATTCATTTGTTCTCCTTCAGTGCAGGGAAGTTGTTATAAGCACAGCAACACCTTTGCACTGTCCAAAGCTTGGTGGAGTCTGTTCAGATTTCAGGAGTTTTGTCCATTGCTAGGAAAAGACAAAACAAGACTTCCTGATCTTTCTAGACCAGGGGCGCTTTTGGAATTTCAAGAGTAAAATATTTGCACCTGCATAAAATAGCCTTTCTGGAGTGGAGGGGATTGGTTGTACCCCCAAGGCAACCATTTATGGACAATCACAAAATACACCATTGTAAGAAGGCCTTATAAATCAAAACATTTATTTATAGTCACAGACCAACAAAACCATGTGCACACACACACGCACAGACAAACACACAAACTGAAACAAAACAATAATAAGAATATGGTATCAACCACCTTTTGCAAGACATGGCTATTGCTAGAAACTTAGTAACCTTTATAGTTGTTTCCCAACTAGATCTTGTAGAAGGAAGTCTGTGGTTTCTTGATCTGAGAGATGATCAGGTTTATGAGGACCAAAAGCCTTGGTTGGACAACCACACATGAATTCCTGACTCAATCAGGTAAGATTTGGTGTAATGGGCTACATAGGCACTGGATTAGCTCACAGTTCAAGTTACAGCAGTAAATTAGTTTCTACTAAAGAGATAGAGATTACCTGCTCTAATCTATTCCAGCCTTTGGCCCCAAAAATTCTTAGCACACAATTACTTTAATCTCCAGCCAACATGGTCAACTCTCAGAGATGGAGGCAGGAGAGTCGAACTAACATCTGGAGTCTTCCATTAATAGCAATTACTGCCTTGGCTATCAATGGGAGCTGTCCAAGGTGCTGCAGAGTTCATTCACCCCAAATACCTACAAACATTCTTCTTTGGGGAGCATGGAAAAATGTTTATCAACTGCCCCTGGGGTAGACTTCCCCAACCAGAACATTATCCAGATGTGTGGACTTCAGTTCCCAGAATTCTTAGCAATAGCATACTGGGTTGAAATTCAGGGAGTGAAGTTTACTCCTCTGAAATCCATTGAAGACCACTTCTGAGGACAGCCAGACTGGAGAAGCTGTTCTTGATGTGTCTTGTGACAGAGATGTTGAGAGCTAAGATAATCCTAAAACAGAGGTCTCCAACTTGGCAACTTTAAGACTTGTGGACTTCAACTTCCAGAATTCTCCAGCCAGCATAGCAGCATAGTTGAAGTCCACAAGTCTTAAAGTTGCCAAGTTTGGGGACCCCTGTCCTAAAATAAGAGTATCCAAAGATATCCAAAGATACTAAATCTTGTCACAGAGTTACTGTAGTCATGTTTAGGCAAATAAACACCATGAGAACCATACAGGCTCATCAGGAAAAATTGAAAATACAAAGCTAGGTATTACTGAGACCAACTGAAATGATTTCAAAAGATTCTATAATCTTTAACGTTCTCCAAAAATTGACACAAAATAAAATGTGGCTCCTCAAAAACCAGCCATTTACTTTTATCATGACAAATGGTTTTGCACACTTGAGTCTATGTTCGTCAAAGGTATTGCAAGTCTTTCTGCAAAAGACACTGATATTGTAATTATTTTAATTTCAATCACACCTAGATTTTATCCTGGCCATACCCACTGTTCTGCATGTCTCTTCTCATTGTGAGAGGTAATCCTTAGTCCTCAAAATGACAGGTAGTGCTTGAAACAGAAATATTATATAATCCTACTATAAAAGAATTAAAGTGATGGCACTTATTTGGCCAATGGATAAAGCTGTAAAGAAGGTTAGCAGACTTGTGCAGTTGGAAGGAGTGACATTTAAACAAGGAAGAAAGGAGATTTGGCTACCCCTTCATTAGACCTCCGAAGTTCGGTTTTGCCTCTTGGGAGTTGAGAGGAATTGCTCCTGATCTTAACATGACAGTGAGGAGGGGTAAAGAAAGAAGTAAATAAAGACATGGCAGCTCCTGTAAAAAAAAAAAAGGCTTCACAGATCTTGCTTGTGATTGAAGAAGAGTTGCACATGCATACTTATGAGCATTCATTAATACTCTGAGGGAAAAAGCAAGAGACACTACACTCACACAGGGGGGGGGGAAACCAACCAGATGGTGTGACATATGAATGGCTAAAAAAATATGAATTACAAATCAAGATTTTTCCCAGTTGGACTGTCAGTTGAGATATAAAATTATGCCCTAACAGATTTCCCTAAGCAGGCTCCCTCAAAATGCGGAGGAATACATTAGCTGTCACTCGACTCAGCGCAATCCTATGATGAGTGACATCATGTTATATAGTTGAGGGACACAACCAATGTTGTAGTCCTGCACGTCTGCAGCACATCTGGTCTGTGAAGGTTCTCAACCTTCTTAGTGAATCCAGATAGAGCTAATCATCCATTGTTTAGTCATAGTTATGTTAAGATATTGAATAAAACAGTAAAGTGGATAATGGGCCAGAACACCCAGTGGTAGTTGATTGATTGGAGAGTGTGGGTTCCTGCATGAGGCAATCCACATTATGATTGGTTGCTGGGTGTAAAGGGGGCGTCTCTCTTTTTTCCCACCTTTTTATTCTGTGTGTTCTGTATGCCGTTTCATGATTCACCTGACGATTTACCTCAAATGTAGTGACATGCCTCTTATTTGCTGTAAATATAGGCGTAAAATATATTTATTTATATAAAACTACAAGCTCTTGTCAACGTCTCTGGCTTCATTTGGACACCAGCTGCTCAATTCCCTGACAGATTTAATTTTTACCTAGATGTATATTTTTTATATCTATATTTTTATTTATATATTTATATATTTTATATTTATGCTGCCTTTGTTACTTTATAAGTAATTCAAGGCAGCAAACATACCTGATACTCTTGACTCCTATTTTCCCCACAACAAAAACCCTGTGAAATGAGGGACTGGCTGAGAAAGAGGGACTGGCCCAAAGTCACCAAGTCAGCTGTAATGCCAAAGGCTGGACTAGAACTCACCATCTCCTGGTGATTGACCCAGAGTCACCCAGTTGGCTGTAATGCCAAAGTCTGGACTAGAATTCACCATCTCCTGGTGATTGACCCAAAGTCACCCAGTCAGCTTTTATGCCTATGCCAGGAGTAGAACTCACAGTCTTCTGGTTTCTGAGCCAGCACCTTAACCACTACACCAAACTGACTTTGTAAGGTGTGAGATTCCTTATAAAGCTTTATAAGGTGTGAGATTCTTTCTGAGAGAATCTCTCTCTTCAGCTAGACAAGGAAAATGATAAAATGGTGTCAGATAACCCATCCTAGCCAGAGCAGATCATACTGGCTGACTCAGGAATTCATTTCCTATACTCATCTCTTTCTCTCCCCTCCTCCCCAAATCTTGTACTGAGATTTCCATGACTTCCAAACAGGGCCATTAGCAGTATTCCACCCATGTAAAAAGAGTAGGGTTTTGATTGTCCAGCCATGCCTACCATTTTTAACCCAATGATAGTCACTGCAAACATCCCTGCTTCCAAAGGATTAGTGACTGAGGATGAACAGATAACCTGGTATCCCTCAACATTTGAACTACATTTCCCACAATCCATCGACATTAGCTAGGCTCCCTGTGGAAGATGGAATTGGGTCTACCACAGATGGAAGACATCAAGTGGCTTCTAGAGCAAAGGAAGACAACAGCGAGTCCAGCTTTTAGGGGAGGAAAATGTTCTCTAAATGCTCCATATCAAGCCATTCACCTCATTGTGGCTTCTTCTGCTGATTGAGAACAGAAACAACCGGAACACCATACTGTCAGGAGATGAATAATTTAGTGCTCACCATCAACCATTGCTTCATTTGTTCTTGCATATCCATCTGCTTGTCTGGGCCAGCAGGCACAGATCCCAGAATTCTGGCTTCAGGAAGTGGAGAGGCAGAAAAATAAAAGTGAACCAAGAATGATGGAAGACTTGGAAGAGGTCTTCTCCCCTATCTATTCCCCATGTTTAAAGGCCAATTGGAGATACCGTTTCCATGGGCCTATTATCTATACAAAAACAAGGAACATGAAGCTGACCAGATGCAAAGGACACCCAGAAGTTAATCCCCAATAGTCGTTGGGAGGTGAAGTAGATAAGTTTCTTGTAGCTGATACTGCATGAAGTTTCATCTGGTTCTTCTGCTGTAGTAGCTAGAGTGCAAATATTGAAATTGCATTCAGTTTTATTTAATATTCATCACCCATAATCATTACATTGGAAGGTGAGGTACCAGTATGTTATTATTAGGTGGTAAAATGATTACTTCATTATTCTAAAGAAAATATTTTACTTCTTATTCAAAAAGCTTGGATGTTTGGATGAAAAGTGAAACATTTTCAAGGGGGAAAAAAAACCAAGAAAATCCAGTTGCCTTTTGGAAAAAAACATATTTGGAACAATCATGAGCAGGATGATTGAGAATCCCCATAGATTCTTTCATTAAAAATGGAAGCAATCTCATTTTAAAACAAGCCATTAATAATCTTGAATAATAAATCTTATCTTGAAAAATAATCTGATCTTGAAATAAGCCATTAGAAGCAGTGAGCTCCACATTTCAAGTTGCATTCTTTGTTTTTGGAAGATGAACTCTAGGTGAACATGAGTAGAACATGAAGCTCTTCAGATTGGAAAAGCATTTTGCGTCTACTCAGGAGGCTTTTATCATTATTGAATAATTGGGCTGTACTGACTAGAGTAAAAAGGTATTGTGTGGTTTCAGGGTGGTTCAACTTCTGAACATGTTGCATGAACCATGCCTTCACATGATTGATTGGTGCATGCATTGTATGCTATGCAAACACAATTTGTCAATGTAGAGGTCATAAGTTATTATGACAAGGGAGCTATGAATGTTTGCAAGAAAAGTGAAGGGTCTTAATTTTTTTTTGAGCCATGGTAGTGCAGTGGTTTGAATGCAGTACTGCAAAGCTACTTCTGCCAGCAGTTAGGCAGTTTGAATCTCACCAGGCTCAAGGTTGACTCAGCCTTCCATCCTTCTGAGGTCAGAAAAATGAGGACCCAGATTGTTGGGGGCAATAGGCTGACTCTGTAAACCACTTAGAGAGGGCTGTAAAGCACTGTAAAGCAGTATAATAGCTATTGCTATTTTTCCTCTGAAAACTGAGTTCACCATCATCCAAAAAGAGCATTTAGAAGAGGCTATCCAGCATCCAGAATAAGTTTTATTTTATTTTATTTATTCTACCCTCAATAGAAGTCCATAATCAGTCTCCGTAGCACAGATGCCTCTGCTTCAACCACACAATATCTCTTTGAAGTAGATCAGTCTGAGAGATAGTGAGTAGTGAAAGGCCTGAATCTCAGGATGATGTGTGGATCTATTGCACAGGAAACTCTGGGGCAATGCCCAGCGCCTGATGTTATAACAGCAGGGAAAGCTTTCTAAATTATAAGAGAAAAATAGAAAACCAGCAGCAATTCTTCCTCCTCTTACCCTCCCACCCTTAAACTGCTTAGTCTGAGCGTCTGAGACGACAGATAACCAATGTTATTTAATTTATTTTTTCAAAAGGAGGAAAAAAAGGGAAGGAAGTTAATAAATAATGTAAAATGGAGAATGCATTAATGAAAGGCAGAGAGAGAGAGAGAGGGAGAGAGAGAGAGAGAGACAGGGAAGGGAAAAAGAACAGAAGAGATGCAGAGGCGGTAGAAACTGGGGTGTATATATTCTTGTCCTCATCGATTGTATATGATTACATTAGACCTATCAAATATTTATAATACATCCCACAGGAGGTCACTGTATGTTCCCCCGCCCCACTGCCCAGTCTAACTATACCGTAAAGATGGAGGGAAGCCACAGGGTGAAGGAGAAACAGACTGGGATGTCAGTCTTCCTGCAGGGAGGTCCTTTCCTTGGGTCAGGACTCATCACCCAGAAGAGCTTAAGGAGAACATACTGGTGTGCTAGGTACCAGGTCTGCAGAGACAAGCTCCTTCTCACCTCATCTCCACTTCAGCTGGTTAGGAGACAGAATTATGTGCTATTTAGACTTGATCCTCAGTCCAGGGACCAAGGGCTACTTTCCACCTCAAGAATGATCCCTCCCTCAAGCTGCTGAAAATCTCTATTTCTTTGAGCATTTGCAGAATACCACTGCAATGTCTTCCCTCCCTAGAGCAGTTGGAGGAAAACGTGGAAGCTAAGCACCCAAGGGGGTTATAATAAAGCGGAGGAACAGTGTGATGATGAAGTGTCAGATTTGAATCCGGTTTACATCCCCATTCAGCCTGGAAAGCCATAGGGCAACTCTGACCCTGTCTAGCAGCCTAACCTCCATACTGGGTGCTTGGGAAGGTAGAATGGAAAGAAGAGTTGGAGACCCAAGTTCAAAGATGGGATATAGTAGGACGGTTGGTTTGCACAAGTGGGTGAATTGCAAACTATATCCAATCACATTTTCACCTAGTGTATTGTCTGAATCTATCAGTGGGATGGGAAGGGGGTTGAAAATATTGGACAAAGCCAGAAAATGGGTTAACAGATAATCAGATAATCAGAGTTGGAAGGGACCTTGTAGGTCATCTAGTCCAACGTCCTGCCCAAGCAGGAGACCCTACACCATTTCTGACAGATTGCAGTCCAGTCTCTTCTTGAAAGCTTCCAGTGATGAAGCTCCCACAACTTCTGAGGGCAATTTCTGTTCCATGGGTTGATTGGTCTCATTGTCAGAAAGCTTCTCCTTATTTCAAGGTTAAATCTCTCCTTGTTCAGTTTCCATCCATTATTCCTTGTCTGGCCTTCAGGTGCCTTGGAAAATAGATTGACCTCTTCCTCCTCTCTGTGGCAGCCCCTGAAATATTGGAAGACTGCTATCCTGTCTCCCCTGGTCCTTCTCTTCACTAGACTAGCCATGCCCAGTTCCTGTACCCATTCTTCATATGTTTTAGTCTCCAGTCCCCTAATCATCCTGATTGCTCTTAATTGAGCTAACCATGATTAAGCTAAAGATGTCGTGTAAAGGCTGCCAATCACCTAAAGGCAGTGAGAGGGATTGGGGCAAGTATCAAATAGGGATAGCAGGGAAAGAAAAATGAAATTGATCTGTGATGTATGTTCTCCTTGTCTTCTAAGCCAGAGGTCTCCAAACTTGGCAACTTTTAGGATTTGTGGACTTCAAGTTATAGAATTCCCCAGCCAGCAAGGATCCCTGTTCTGAGCTAAACAAAGCTAAATAAATCTGCTCACATTTTGATGCTCTTCATATCTCCAGGGATACAAAGGCATTCTTGCAGGTGAACTGAGACTGCTCCTTTCTCCTATTCATGCATCCTAGGGAAAACCTTGGTCCACTTGTCTAAGTGCAGTCGGTCAACCAAGGCTTATGGATTAGTCCAGGACTCTCAACATCTGGAAACCATCAAGCTCAGAGAGCACCAAGAACCCCACAGTTCAACCCTGAGCTACAAATAGTGTCTTCTTAGTTTAGTTTAGTTTATTGTCATTGCACCTCGTACAACAAAATTACATACCATCTTCAGTGAACCTTGTGACTATGAAAATACACAAATACACATCCTTCACATTCTACACATTGAATTGAAAACCCCTGATATTGCATTAATATTGCTCTATACAGTAAAATTCAATAGAGTTCCTGCTCTGGGATAGAAGCTGTTTTTCAGCCTATTTGTCCTTGTTTTTATTATCCTGTACCATCTGCCAGATGGTAATAGTTAAAAAAAAAGGGTGCCCAGGATGAGGTGGATCTTTGAGAATGTTTTGAACTTTCTTAAGGCAGCGGGAGCTATAAAGCTCTTCCAAAGAGGGGAGAAAGCAATCCATGATCTTCTGGGCAATGATGTTAACCCTCTGGAGGGCTGTCCTATCTGCCACTGTGCAACTGGCAAACCATACACAGGTACACTGTATACATGCATTCTATTAGTACATCTGGAAATTTAAGAACACAGAATGGGTTGCAAAATAGTAGTAATGGTGGATATAGTCAGCCATGAAGAAACCAATAACCAGAAATAAGAGAGGTGAGGTTTCTCTCTACCACCATTGGTAGTCCTCCAAAATGCCCCTTCTCACCTCAGTTTCCCTTTCTTATTTTCTGGATAAAACACCAGCTGTCCAAAGAAAGTCCTATTGAGTGGCCACCCACCATGTTGGAACTCAGAAATGCTTATGTGTTGAGGGTTCCTTAATGCTCTCTGAGTTTGGTTGTTTCCTTGCAGATGTTTCATTACCCAAACTAGGTAATATCATCAGTGCTCTGCATCATCACTACTGTCAGCACTGGTGATGTTACCTAGTTGGGTAATGAAATGTCTGCAAGAAAGCAAGAAAGCTCAAGAGAGCACTGAGAACTCCTCCTCTCAACCCTGAGCTACAAATAGTCTCCTTTATTGCCTTATGGGTTGTAAATACATGTGGTCCTTGAGACTGGAATTTCAACATGCTATAACTTTATTTCATTTCATTTCATTTTAATAACACTGATCTAGAATGGCATTGGGGCATGAAGTACCGTAGTAATATCAGAGACATTGGTACTTTTCTCCTCCACAGAGAGGAGTGGGTCAAGCTATTTTCCAAAGCACCCAAAGGCCAGAGAAGGAATAATGGATGGAAACTGATCAAGGAGAGAGTCAACCTAGAAATAAGGAGAAACTTTTGGACAGTGAGAACAATCAACCCATGGAACAGAAGTTGCCTTTGGATGTTGTGGGAGCTTCATCACTGGAGGCTTTCAAGAAGAGACTGGACTGCCATCTGTCAGAAATGGTGCAGGGTCTCCTGTTTGGGTGTGGGGTTGGACTAGATGACCTACAAAGTCCTTTCCAGCTCTGTTAATCTGTAAATCTGTAAATTCCGGTCACCAGGATGGAGATGCATAGTTTAATGGATTTAGTGAATTTAGCTAGTGGTGTGGTGTTTTTTTTTTTTTAAATCCTCATTTCAGGCGATGTGTAAATTCATTCAAAGGTGAGGTGTCCCTGCGTCACTGCCATCATAGAAGTGACACCCCTTAGGGGACAAGAGACCACCGTGGTTGTCATAGGGCCCTTCTCCTGAGTGCTCTGAGCATTATCAGGCACATGGACCCAAGTGGAGAGAAAGGCAGCTAGACTGGGCAAATGTCTTAATTTAATTGGTTTTTAACAGCACATTTAGTTCCCATCAGACTTGTTTCTGCCTGCCTGCCAATCTTCCCTGCTCTGCCATTGCAATTAGTAGCTCTTGAGTCAGCAGCTTGAGGGGTTGGGAAGCAGAGGTGAGCCTAGGCTAGAGTTACAGCCAGCTAGCACATGGCTGGGGGTTGAGTCTGCAGGAAGCAGGGGGGCGCCCCTCTATCAGCAATGTTATCAGAAGGCAGCCGCTTCCAGCGGCTTGTTCAACCATCGTTTCCCCAGGTGAGACCTTCTAAGGTTTCTCACTGTTATCTCTGCTGCATGAAGGAAGGTGTCATGCCCCTGTTGGAATCTGATTCTGAGGGGGAGGTGGAACAGCTGACAGAGAGTGGGAGTGTGGCTCCAGTGGCTGTGGAGGAAACAGGGGAAGGGCACAGTCTGGCTGGGCATTCAGAGCAAGATCCAGGCCCGCTCCCTCTTCATCCTAGGGCACGTAGGGAGAAACGGATAAGGGAGCAACATGAGTTGCGTGGTTTATAGGGGAGGAAAGGGCCCTGATCCCCTTCATTGGATGCAGCTGGGAAAACTGTTTAAAAAGGCAAACTACGCACAGCAAAGTTGCTGGGAGCAAAACGTGAATTATTTTGGTTTGTCAAGTCTTATCAGAGTTCTGGCGTCCTCCCAACTGTGTGTGTTTCGTTATCTTTTGAAGTCTGCAATTCCTTATCCTGCCCTGTCTCGTTAATAGCTGCAGTGTGGTTTGTGTTGGTTTTTATTAATAATCTATATCTACTTTGGGTTTGGAGTGAATTTCTTCCCTTTAAAAACTGTTCTTGGGAGAGTTTTTTCTCCAGCCGATGATAACTGGACATTGGGGGCCGAGTTGGAGGTATTAAAGGGACTTTACCTATTTTTGTGACTTTGTTGCTTTTGTGCCATGCCCTTTTGGGTCATCACAGAAGGTAACCTGTGCGGAATGGCCAGGAGGCCCCTCAAGACCTCCCAACCTGTTTTATCTTTGCCCGGTTTGCTGCATTCAGATGATGCATGCAGTCACTTTAATTTACACGCCGGGGAGATGCTGGCCATGAGGCATTTCTTTCCTTGACCATGTCAACAGTGACACAATTGGGGAGTAAATTGACACTGGGCTAATATCAGAGAAAAACGAGAGGGTGCAGGAAATCTCAAATCCCAATGCATAGTGTGAGACTTCAACCATCTATAGCAGACCTGGGTATTTCACAGACCCCGGGGCCACATCTGGCCCTTGGCTCTCCCTGTCAAGCAGTGGTGGGATTCAAAATTTTTTACTACCGGTTCTGTGGGAGTGGCTTGGTGGGCGTGGCAGGGGAGGGTTACTGTAAAATCTCCAGTCAAAGGTGGGATTTGCCAGTTCTCCAAACTACTCAATTCCTGGGGGGTCTTCAAACTTGGCAAGCTTTAAGACTTGTGGACTTCAACTCCCAGAATTCCTCCTCCAGTCATGTTAGCTCAGGAATTCTGGGAGTTGAAGTCCACAAGTCTTAAAGCTATCAAGTTTGAAGACCCTTGATCTATAGGGGCCCAAGCACCCTTCCCTTGTTTCCACGGCTGTGGTTTCCAAGCTGTGCATCAATTAGGTACAACAAAATTACAGAATTGGACGGGACCTTAGTGGTCTTCTAGCCCAACCCCACCCCCCACCCCCCACCCAGGCAGGAAACCCTCTCCCATTTCAGACAAATTGGGTGCACAAACAGTGTGGGCGCGTGTGAGACCACCAGCAGGATTCCGTGCTCATGAAACACTCAGCCGCACCTCCCTCACTTGCCTGTGAACTTTGCAAGCCCTGCCTTTTTATCCTGGGCTATGGCGAGGGGATGAAAAGGCCAGGGCATCTCTCAGCCAGCCGTGTCCTCCTCATCCATCCCCGCACGGCATATATTCAATACTCCATAAATATTCGGCCATTATGGACCATGTCGAGCATATATATTACCTTGGGTAAGGAAGCGGAACGTTTGCAACCTAATGGCTTGAGTTAAAAGCTGCAGGGGGTCCTGATGGATTTTCTTCCCCTGCAGATAATTAAGAGCCACCCAGCTGCTTTGATGCAGCCGCCGGAAGTCCAAGTCATCCAGCTACACCACTTTTCCCAAACCGGCGCCTTTTGGAAAGCGTTGTGACTCGATTCCCATCATTCCCAGCCAGTTGGCCCAGTAGGGTGATCTTAAAACAACATGCCAGCCAAGGCTCCCAGCTACTTTTCATAATCTGACCTCAGCAAGAATATTGGACTACAACTCCAATCTATCTATCTTTCTTTATTTCTTTCTTTCTTTTTCTTTCTTTCACTCTTTCTCTCTCTCTCTTTTCCTTTCTCTCTTTTTTCCCTCTCTCTTTTTTCTTTCTCTTTCCCTTTCTTTCTCTCACTTTCGTTCTTTCTCTTTCCCTTTCTCTCTCTCAATTTCTCACTTTCTTTCCCGTTTTCCCTCTCTCTTTCTTTCTCTTTCCCTTTCTCTCTCTCTTTCTCTCTCTCTTTCATTCTTTCTTTCTCTTTCCCTTTCTCTCTCACTTTTTTCTTTCTCTCTTCTCTCTCTCTCTCATTCTTTCTCCCCCTTTTTCTTTAATTTCTTTCCCTCTCTTTCTTTCTTTTCTCTCTCTCTGTCTCATTCTTTCTTCCCCCTCTCCCTTTTTCTTTAATTTCTTTCCCTTCCTTCCTTCCTTCCTTCCTTCCTTCCTTCCTTCCTTCCTTTCTTTCTTTCTTTCTTGGCATTTGGCATCTCATCCTTGGACTAACAATATATACCAGTAGTCCTCGACTTACGATCACAATTCGGTCCAACATTTCTGTTGCTAAGCAAGGCAGCTGTTGAGAGAGCTCTGCCCCATTTTGCCACCTTTCTAGCCACTGTTGTTAAGTGGATTGCTGCAGGGGTTAACTTAGGAACACGGTTGTTAAGTGAAGTTGGCCTCTCCGTTGACTTTGCTTGTCAGAAGGTCACAAAAGGGGATCCGATGACCCCTCCCCCTGGGGACACTGCAACCGTCATATATATGAGTCAGTTGCCATGACTCATATTGGACCACGTCACCATGGGGGTGCTGCAATGGCTGTTAAGGGTGAAAGCAGTCACAGGTCACCTTTTTTCAGTGCTGTTGTAACTTCGAACGAATGAATGAAGTGTTGTAAGTCAAGGACTAGCTGCATTAGCATTCCTGCTAGATTAGTAAAACACAAGAAAATATAAATGTTGAAAAGATCCAAGTTCAAATACCAACGTCTAGGCCAGGAGTTGCCAACCTTTTGGACCTCAGGGACCATCAAACTCATAATTTTAAATCCTGGGGACCACTAACCAGTTCTGTGGGTGTGGCCTAATTTGTGGGTGTGGCTTGGTGGTCATGTGACTGGCTGGACATGGCTTGTATGTAAATATTATAAATATTTATATAAATATTGAATTTTTTATTAAAAAAAGAGCAACTTTTACCCAAAATCAGGCAAAGCAGGCAGGCAGATTGAGTTGCTCACAGAATCACAGATTCACTTAGAGATCTGTGTTTCTGCCATCGGCTATCTGAGTCTGCACTGCTTCAGTCCTAAGGAAGGTTCGGCTCTGCTTAACAGAGCCAAAGATCTAAAGATTAGCTAGAAAGCAAGAAATCCAATGATTTCCCGGCACAGCAGAACAGATGATGGTCAGAAAAAGGAAAAGTAGCAACTTAGCAGGCAAGTTTGCCAGGTAAGGAGTGAGTGGGCGGGGAGGGTTCCTGCGGGCCATGTGGGTGGCGCGCAGCCTGGATTAATTGCTTTGTGAGGTGCTCTGGGGGTGACATTTCTCTGCAGCCCACCATTGGTGATCGCTGGTCTAGGCCATCTAGAGAGAGGACAGAAATATAAAATGCCAATAGAAGAGGAGGTGATAAAGAAAATAATGGAATGTGCAGAGATGAGTTGATTGACATTGGCAACCAGAGAGCAAGAAGAAAGAATATTATAAAATATGGGATTTATTTTATCAATGGCTAGATAGGAAAATAGGGAAATGAAATAGACTATAATATAAATATAATACAATAGTAAATATAACACAATGATAATGATATGCAATAATTGATTATTACGGAAGGAATTATAATATGAATTAGGACTTGTAAAAGTTGAGATTTGCTTGAAAAGGATAATGTGAATTTGCAATTAAAGCCTAATGATGATGTAATGATAATATAATATGATATGGAAAGCTGATTAATATAATATGCATTTTAATTTTTTTTTTAATTACATTTATATGCCGCCCTTCTCCGAAGACTCAGGGTGGCTTACAATTTTTTTGGGATACAACCCAATGTGTTCAGCAATAGCCTTCATTCCATTGTATATGCTGCTTATTACTAAGCGGCATTTTTACAAAGTCAGCTTATTGCCCCCAACAATTTTGGGTCCTCAATTTACCTACCCCGAGAGGATGGAAGGCTGAGTCAACCTTGGGCCTGGTGGGATTCAAGCCTGCAATAATTGCAGGCGGCTGGATCTTAAGAGCTAGGCATTTAGCAGCCTGCACCACCAAGGCCTAAACCTAAGAGGGAAAGACTATTGATATCATGCACAAAAAGTATGTACCAACCAACACACAGTACAATTGAAAGAAGGTTTTATTTGTTTTGTGTTTGTTTATGTTTGTTGTCAAAAATATTTTTAAAAATTCAAAAAAAAAGAGAAAAGAAATGTAAACCCTTGGGAACAAAGCCACTTGCGTTTTTCCCAATGTTCAAATGCCAGAAACGAAGCCCTCTGAGAAGGACCAGGGGTGGGGAGGGAAAAGAATTATTGCAGAGGAATGATAGTTCATTCATTTAAAATGCAAAGATAATTAATTAATTGGTGAACAAAGTGCTTATAAGGAGTGAGGCAGATGGCATTCCCCCCCCCTGTCTAAATATTGGAAATAAAGCAAAGGAAATCTGGACATTTGCTCAAAACCTTCCAAATCGCAAAGCATCTGGTCCCATGTAACAGTTGCATATTGTTTCCATATCTTCCATAACCCACCTGTTACTAAAGCCGTCACCGTTGAGCGCAAGTATCCAGGAACAGGAGTTCAAAAACATTGCAAGTTTATCCATTCATACAGTGCACAAGCAGTGGTGGGATTCAAAAAAATTTACTACTGGTTCTGTGGGCATGGCTTGCTGGGCGTGGCTTGGTGGACGTGGCAGGGGAAGGATATACTGCAAAATCCCCTTTCCTTCCCCACCCCACTAACCTGCTTTCCAGCTCCGTTCTCCTGTGCAGGGCAACCAAAGAAGACCCAGCCAATCAGCTGGGACTCGGGAGGCAGAGAATAGATGGGGTTGGTGGCGTCAGTCAGAGGGTGGTATTTGCTGGTTCTCTGAACTGCTCAAAATTTCTGCTACTGGTTCTCCAGAACTGGTCAGAACCTGCTGAATGCCACCTCTATGCCCAAGGCCTACAATGGTGGACCTCACTTCATTCGACAGAAATAAAATGGGCTCCTTTTGAAAAGTGTTCCCAACCTTCTTCTGAAGTTGTGCTGCTCTGGTCTTGCCCAGTTCTTCTTCTCCAGGGCCTAGAACTGAAAACTGACCAATTCCCCTGTTGCATCTTCAAAGCCCCCATGGCTTCCAAATCCATACAATGGTTCATTTCTCTCCTCCCCCCTTCTCTCTCTCTTTTTTAACCACACTGCTAACAGATTGTTTGTTTGGCTTTCCTTCAAGGCATTTTTCATCTCTGGAATTCCCACAGTGCAAGATAGATGGTTGTCACCGGAAGCCCTTCCCATCTGCTCCAGCATGACAGCTCAAGCACCAGACACAAGTCAGCAGAGAAAAGAGAAAGAGACAGAGAAGGAGAGAATGAGAGAGAGAGAGAGAGGAGAGAGAGAGAGAAGGAGAAGGAGAGAGAAGGAGAGAGAGAGGAGAAAGAGAGAAATGAGAATTGAGAGGATATGAATGAAAGAGAGAACGAGATAAAGGAGCGCTCGGAATGAGGGTCTTCTCCTACATAAGGAAAACCTGAATCAGATCCTCAATGAGCTTGCATCGAGAGGCGTGGCTTTGCTGGGCAGACGAGCATGCGAAAATCGAAACGAGCGCGCCTCGCGCGAAAGCGGCGCTCCGAGAAATGAGAATCTGAGCGGAGAAAATAAGAGGCGCCTACGGCGCGCAATGCCGAATGAGAATAGTTCGCCTCGCCTTCTGAGAGACCAATGAGTGAATGAGAGAGAGAAAAATGAGACAGAGAATGAAAGAGAAAGAGAGAGGAGAAAGAGAGAGGAGAAAGAATGAGAGAAACAATGAGAGAGAGAATGAGAGAGAGAGAAAGAGAGGGGGAGGGGTTGGAGGGGACCCTCCCTTCACAACATTGAAAGGAAATTGTACCCCAGGCAGAAATGGATCAGAGTGTAAGGATAGTCATACAATAATTCATTTTGTCACCATTTGAAGTTACAGCAGCCCTGGAAAAGGTGGCCATTTTGACCCTTTTCCCACACTTACCACCCCCTCAGCATCCTCTTGGTTACATGATCCAAATGACATGATGCTTGGCAACTGGATCACATTTATGAGAGTCGCAGCATCCCAAAGTCACATGATCCCCTTTTGCGACCCTCTGGCCAGAAAAGTCAACCAGGAAAACCAGATTCACTTAACCAGGGGGTTACTAACGCATCAGCTGCCGTGACTCACTGAACAACTGGGGCAAGAAAAGTCACAAAATGAGGACAAACCTCCCTTAACAAAATGTTTCCTTGAGCCACGGAAAGTTTGGACTCTGCCATCGTCATAGAATCGAGGCTGGGAGGCCTGTTTTCTTCTCTTCTGTTGTTCTCATCACACCCATTCCCAATTACTGGTGGCTGGAACAAGACCAAGAGAACCTCAGCAAGGACAGAAGGGATAAACATCTGAGTGATGACTTCCTTCCTCTACTAGATCCAATCTTTTCCCCCTCTTTTTTTTTCAGCAAAGAGAGGAAACCGAGTTGCCTGTGAAAAATGCAAGACAAATAAATATGCCCTTATAGGTCTCCGGAGCAATGCAAAAGATCTCGGGAAGATGGGGATTCGAGCTATTTGGAAGAGAACACTGATGTCCCAAAGGTGGTTTTTTTCAAGAGGCAACTGGACTTTCTTTGTTTTTCCTTTTTCCAAATTCAGTTTCAATAGCATCTGATAGACCTCAGTGGTAATCAGGGGTGGGATTCTACCTGGTCGGACCGGTTCTATAGAACTGGTTGTTACGATTCTGCGCAGTTCGGAGAACCAGCAAATCACACCACTGGCTGGCCCTGCCCCTCCCTGCCCCACCCACTCACTCCTTACCTGACATGTGCACCATCCAACTTGCCTGCGTTGTGCCTTCGCCTAATTTTTGGTAAGTTTCTATTTTTCCTTTCCCCCGCCCCAACCATTAGCTGTTCTGACTATCAGCTGTGTTGGGAGATTTAGATTAGCTAGAAAGCAGGAAATCATTGGATTTCTTGCTTTCTAGTTAATCTAAAAGCAGAGTTGAACCTTCCTTAGGACTGAAACTTCTATTTTTCAGTGCAGATTCAGGTAGCAGATTGCAGAGTGGTAGATCTCTGAGTGAATCTGTGATTCTGGGAGCAACTCAATCTGCCTGCCTGCTTTGCCTGATTTTGGGTAAAAGTTGCTCTTTTTTTATAAAAAAAAAATCAATATTTACATACAAGCCATGCCCAGCCAGTCACGTGACCACCAAGCCACACCCAATCAGCAAGCCACGCCCAGCCAGTCACATGGCCAAGCCACACTGACAAATTAGGCCATGCCCACAGAACCGGTTGTTAAGAAATTTGAATCCCACCCCTGGCGATAATATGTTCATCATTGCCACCTAATGAAATGTCCCATACATTTTTAACAAAGTCAAATCCATAGCAGTTTTATTTCCTGTTTAAACCTTTCTTTCAATTGTTGATAAGTAAACCCATGGCAAACCTAACCTTATGATTCAAGTTCTTCCCTCAGTTTTAATGTTGGGTCATGATTAGATCATAATTTAAAGTCAATTTAAAACCCTTCGTCCATGTATTTTCCCATTGCTCAAGCATCACATTAGATCCAAAATTCCTTGCCCACTGAATCATACACTGAATCATGGAGGGGTTGATTGGATGACCTACACAGTCCCTTCCAACTCTGGTAATCTGAATACAATGTCTTACATGTTCATTTTCCAAATTCAATTTTAACAGCATTTGATAGATCTTAGCGATGATATGTTCATTCCCTCATCCAAGAAACTTCTTCAGCTCTGAACTGAAGAAGCTTCTTGGATGAGGAGCGAAACGTCTTTGAGGAAAAACAGAGGAAGTCCAGTTGCCTCTTAGGATAAACTATGACCTGGGTGACTGAGAATCTCCTTGGACAGAACATTGAGGTGGATTTGGGCTGTCTTGGGTTGCAGTACAGAGGATAAGGTTCGAATCCCTAGCGCCGCATAACGGGGTGAGCTCCCGTTACTTGTCCCAGCTTCTGCCAACCTAGCAGTTCAAAAGCACATAAAAATGCAAGTAGAAAAATAGGGACCACTTTGGTGGGAAGATGACAGTGTTCTGTGCATGGCTGGGGGCAGGTGTGGCCATGGTGGGGGTGGCCAGGGGTGGGGGTGGCCATGATGGATGTGACACAGGACTCGTGTTGGGTGCACCTGTGGTGGCTAAGTGCTTAGGCAGGACTTCCCTGAGACCCTCCCTGACTCTCATTATAATCTTCCTTCCTTCCTTCCTTCCTTCCTTCCTTCCTTCCTTCCTTCCTTCCTTCCTTTTCCTTCCCTCTTCATTCTGCTTTCTTATTCTGTTTTCGGTAGCAGAGGCACCGCAGGCCAGCTCTTTGCTGCTTCCAGGCCATCTAAGTATCCTGTGGGCTGGATCCAGCCTGCAGGCCTTGAGTTTTGACACCCCTGGCCTAGCGTGACCGTCCCAAGGTTTTAGGATAGGCAGAAGTGGATGTTTGATGGTGTTAAAGGTATCATTGCAGGATGTAAACTGCCCCAAGTCAAGCTGCCTTTTGCAATTGACTGGTGGCGATTTTGGCAATGCCGGTGGTGTTCAAGTGGTTGAGTTGTTTTAGGATTGCACCCAAGGTGCCCATTAATTCCTACCTTTGCTTACTTTTGTCAGCCTTTATTTCAGAGATTGGAGAAACTCTTCTTCCTCCGGAGAGCTGGAAAATCCTTCCTTCCTGGTCCATAAGAGGGAAATTGGAAACAGGAAATAGACATGCACTTGAAGGCAGGACAAAAAGCAATGGATGGAAATGAACCAAGGAGAGAACCAACCTCTAAATAAGGATAAATATCCTGACAGGGAAAACTATTGATCAGTAGAACGGCTTGCCTTCAGAAGCTGTGGGTACTCCAACAGAGTTGGGAGGGACCTTGGAGGTCTTCTAGTCCAGCCCCCTGCTCAAGCAGGAGGCCCTGATATAACTGCAGTCAGCCAGATGTTCTTAAGAAGAGATTGGGAGACGTTGGTCTGAAATGGGACCATTTCAGGCCAACGTCTCCCAATCTCTTCTTAAGAACAGGGGGCTGGACTACAAGACCTCCAAAGGTCCCTTCCAACACTGTAATTCTGTTATTTTGTCTGTTATTTCCTGGTTCAGCAGGGAAAGAAGACCCTGTTGAGCTTGACTCTAGTCTGGCCCTGTGAAGTGACATGAGAGGCGTAGGGAAATTGAAAACAGAGCCTAAGGTTTGTGCTTTTTTGTCAATGCAGGAGGGAAGCGAAGGAGATGGTGGTGTGAACATCCAGAAGGAACAAGATCCCTGTTCAAGAGACAGAGGTCATTCCCATGGACACCAGGCCTGGCCACCACCCGCCAGGGGCTGGAATGGGATCCCTCCCACGTCCCCCTCAGAGAGGTGCCAGCAGCCCTCAGGAATCTCAAGCAGGGCCTGTGAAATGTTCTCAGGGAGGCCAGAAATGCTTAAACTTTGAGCTCATGGAGTGAGTCACCATCTTGTTTCCTCTGGGAACTGGCTCGGCATGAGAGCCCCTGAAAAGCTCTTCCATTCCTACCCCCAGAGCAAGACAGTGATAAAACATGTCCCTCAGGATCTTAAAGTTGTTGTAAGCCTCGCTAGTTGGAGCAGAGGGAGGAAAAAACAACAACAACCAACCAGTCGGATGGCGGGAATATGAAGTGGAGAAGTTCATCTTCGAGGAAAACAAAGAAAGTCCAGTTACTGCCTTTTGTGGAAAAAAACGTACCTTTTGGGACAACTGTGACTGGGATGACTGAGATTCTCCATCTAGCAATATTTCAGATTAGACCGTTGTTGGGATTAATACGTGTCACTCCAGATACTCTTCCGAAATTAGGGTTCAAATGCCAGGATCAGGAAGCAGAAGGAACACAAGTGAAACTCTCAATTTGGGGGACATGTCAGAAGAAAAAATGCACCAATTCAGGGAGGGAAGGACTGGCTTCACATTTATGTTCAGGATTTCTCGATTATAATTTGTTCAATTCAGGTGGTTCTTTGAGATTTTGGATTCTTTCTAACACGTCCTGAAAACACGGCACTGTTAAACACGGCAAATTTAAAAGCAGTTGAAGGAATGGCTGAAGCTATTTTTCAAAGCTGGCTGGGGGAAGGAAGACAAATGAGTTTCTGGATAAATTGTGACACAAAACCCCTGCTAAGTAGTTATTTTTATTTATATATTTTATTTAGTTTGTCAAGCATGTATGAGAAAACAAGTATAAGTAGGAACATAACATATAAACATATAAGTGTAAACGGGTATAAGTATATACATAATACATGAGTACGAATAAATGGGAAGAGTAGGACAGGGAAGGTAGGCACACTGGTGTGCTTATGCATGCCCCCTTACCCCTCTTAGGAATGGAGTGAGGTCCACGGTAGACAGTTTAAGGTTAAAGTGTTTTGAGGTTTGAGGAAGTAACAACAGAGTCAGGTAGTGAGTTCCAGGCATTGACCACTCTGTTGCCGAAGTCGTATTTTCCACAATCGAGTTTGGAGTGGTTTTACTTTGAGTTTGTATCTATGGTTTGCCCGTGTGTTATTGTGGTTGAAGCTGAAGTAGTCACTGACAAGTAGGATGTTGTAGCAGACAATTATGTGTCCTAACCTTAGGTCAGACTGTACATGGCGCAGTTCTAAGTCGTCTAGGTCCAAAATTTCAAACTTGGTGGCATATTGTGGGCTGAGGACTAGAGTACACAAATACTTTCCAGCACACAATTGTGGATAGGACCAGTGGTGGGATTCAAATTTTTTTACTACCGGTTCTGCAGGTGTGGCTTGGTGGGCATGGCTAGGTGGGTGTGGCTATGTGACTGGGTGGGCGTGGCTTTGTTTGTTTTTTTGCAGTTATGCCCCCCACCTTTTTGGGGGGACTTCTGGGCCTCAGAGGAGCCTCGGGGGGGGGATTTTTGCTCCCAGAAGTAAGGTGACCAACCATCCTCCTTTAGGGAGGACAGTCCTCCTTTTGTAAGTTCTGTCCTCCCTCAAAAAGTGTCCTCTTACATGTCCTCCTTTTTGATATTTGAAGACTAATCTGTAAATCTCCGTATTTGACCGATGCTGAGCCGATCCATTGTGTGTGATGTGACGTTTTTGTATTTGACATGGCGATTCGTCAAGGCTCGGTACAGTACGGCGAGACGCGATTATGAGACACATATGCTCCACACAGGAGAATTGTTTTGAGAGAGTGTGCCGCATGCAAGAGTGTACTGTGCGCAAGAGTGCACCATGTGCAAGAGTGTGTCGCATGCAAGAGTGTGCCGCATGCAAGTGGCTTTGGTTTTTTTCTTCAATTTATTTGTGTCCTCCTTCTCATTATAAAAAAGTTGGTCACCTTACCAGAAGGCTCTTCTGAGGTTCAGGAAAAACAGAGCATGGGAGGGGCGTACAGCGCACCACCATGCTCCATTTTGGGACCTTCCTGGCCTCAGAGGAGCCTCTAGGGGGGTGTTTTTGCTCTCAGAAGGCTCCTCTGGGGCTCAGGAAGGCAAAAAATGGAGTGAGGCTGAGTCCCTCCCTCCATTTTTTGCCTTCCTGGGCCTCCGCAAGGGGAATCCTGGCACAGCTGATTGTATGTACAGCTGATTGTCGGGAGGAAAAAAATGAAATACTTTAAGGGGCCAGTGTCAGGAGGGCAGGTTGAGCGAGCATTGGGCGGGTGGGGCAAGCAAGCTAGTGGCAACCAGGCGACCAGGTCGGGGGCTTGGCCAGCCAGAACTTACTACAGTTCGGCAACCCATGCCAAATCCTCGCTACCGGTTTGTGTGAACAGGTGAGAACCAGCTGAATACCACCCCTGGATAGGACAAAGTAGTTTCCAGCACACAAACGTGGATCAGAGAGAGCAATTCAAATGGGATTTCTTTTCCACTCCTGTTAAATGCAATTCGGGAGAGAGAAAAATTTAATATCAGCAGGAAACTGGTTTCTTCCAGTTCCAGGAATATGCATATGGTTCAAATAGTATCCTCATTTTTTTAAAGGCTCCAGTTAATTGCTAAGACTTTCAGGCATGTTCCCATGTAATTCCCCAGTCACGACAGAGCCTTGGTGGTACAGGCTGTTAAATGCCTAGCACTTAAGTTCCAGCTGCCTGCAATTACTGCAGGCTCGAATCCCACCAGGCTCAAGGTTGACTCAGCCTTCCATCCTCTCGGGGTAGGTAAATGAGGACCCAAGATTGTTGGGGGCAATAAGCTGACTTTGTAAAAATGTTACTTAGTAATAAGCAGGCATATACAATGGAATGAAGGCTATTGATGAGCGCATTGGGTTGTATCCCAAAAATTGTAAGCCACCCTGAGTCTTCAGAGAAGGGCGGCATATAACTGTAATTGAAAACAAAAACAAAAACATAGGGATGAGTTTGCCTCCTGCAGCACCCTTGGCCTGCTCTTCTTCATCTTTGGCAAACCCCATTCTGGCCACTGACACAAAAGTAAGGACAGCACTGCAACACGGGAAGGCAGGGACACTTCTTCAACAAGCCATCTGTTGTTGATGGTTTTATTCTTGATTAAGCTAGAAAAGGGAAGAAACAAGGTCTATGGAGATTCTAAGTCATCCACTTTTTTATTTTTTCAAGAGGCAACTGGACTTTCTTTATTTTTCTTCAAAGACGTTTCGCTTCTCATCCAAGAAGCTTCTTCAGCTCGTGCTTAGGAAGACCACACCTAGAGTACTGCATCCAGTTTTGGACACCACACTATAAAAAAGATGTTGAGACTCTGGAAGGAGTGCAGAGAAGAGCAACCAGGATGATTAGGGGACTGGAAGCTAAAACATATAAAGAACAGTTGCTGGAATTGGACATAGCTAGTCTAGGGATGAGAAGAACTAGGGGAGACATGCCTGTCTCCTCTTGTTTTGGCATCCCATAATAGCCAGCCGCTGTTAAACCCGAGCTGTATTGGGCTTGGGAACGTGGCTTTGGGGTAACATCCCTCTTGTGAGTTCTGCTTGTGGGCTCCATCCTGCCAAAGTCTTACCAGGAGTGACTTGGGTGAAGAGGTGTCCTAACTCTAAACCTCCGAAGAAGCTCCTTTAGATCAGGGTACAAAGGGGAAACAGTCTGCTGGGCTCTAAAAAGTTTGGACTTCAACTCCCATCAGCCTCAGCCAGCATGGACTTGTTAAGCCACCAATCTCTGCATCCCCCATCTGCTAAGTCTTGTGCAGAATTATTTTCCTCTCTCACCAACTGACTAATCTTTACTAATCTTTTCAAGTTCAAACATCATCTGAGGATTGCAGAGAAGAGCAACTGAGAGGATTAGGGGACTGGAGGCTAAAACATACAATGAACGGCTGCAGGAACTGGGCATGGCTAGTCTAGTGAAGAGAAGGACCAGGGGAGACAGGAGAGCAGTCTTCCAATATTTGAGGGGCTGCTACAGAGAGGAGGAAGGGGTCAAGCTATTTTCCAAAGCACCCAAAGACCAGACAAGGAACAATGGATGGAAACTGATCAAGGAGAGGTTTAACCTGGAAATAAGGAGAAATTTTATGACAGCGAGAACAATCAACCAATGGAACAGAAGTCGCCTTCAGAAGTTGTGGGAGCTTCATCACTGGAGGCTTTCAAGAAGAGACTGGACTGCCATCTGTCAGAAATGGTGTAGGGTCTCCTGTTTGGTCAGGGGGTTGGACTAGATGACCTACAAGGTCCCTTCCAACTCTGTTAATCTGTTAAAAAATAGCAAGAAAGTCCAGCTGCCTCTTGAAAAAGCAGCTCTGGGAAGAAACAACCCAAACCTCTTTCAATTGTGGAGTAGGGTGGCCTCTAGTGGTAAGAAAAGGGCTTTTACGCAGGCTGAGCTTAATTCCATTTATTCAATGTTGGTGCCAACCAACTTCTGGCCAGCTTACAAAGCGTAAAAGCAGCACCCAAATAGTAAGTTAGAATGAAATAAATCAAGGAAAATTACAAAAAAAGTAACTAAGGAATAATTGCAAGAGGTCAGCATAGGAGCCTCGGTGGCGCAGTGGTTAGAGTGCAGTATTGCAGGCTACTTCTGCAGCCAGTTGCCTACAATTTGGCAATTCAAATCCCACCAGGCTCAAGGTTGACTCAGCTTTCCATCCTTCTGAGGTGGGTCAAATGAGGACCCAGATTGTTGGGGGCAAGAGGCTGACCCTGTAAACCACTTAGAGAGAACTGTAAAGCACTATAAAGTGATATATAAGTCTAAGTGCTATTGCTATATGAGATCCTAGAACTTGGAATGGCCTGGTTAGATCTGATGGTGATTTTGCCAATGCCAATGATGTTCAGCTGATGCTCCAGATGTTTTGGGATTGCACCCAAGGCACCATTGTTGTACTTTATTTTGTACTTTATTTTGCCACAGTCATTCTACTTCTATTTGCAAGTTGTTGTATTTATTATTAATACTATTAGTATTTTCACCCACAGTCTACCAGATAAGTCTGACTGGGTTTGGTACTTTTAACTCTTGTATCCTTGCCAGGAACTGGGGTAGCTAAAGTTATAAATCATTATATGTGCTCTGTTTCAAATAATACAACTTTCGTGACTGACATGCTGGGATTCTGTCTGTTTCTATTGGGTTCAATGCTTTTCCAGGTATTTTTGGTATGGCACCATTTTAAAAAAAAGAATTGCTGAAAAACTGAAACACATGAGGTGAGTACAGTGCAATAAAAGAAAACAGAAGTGTTGGCTTTGGGCAGTTCTGCTTAGAAAAATAACATTGAAGAAATGCTTAACAAAACAAGTTTCGCTTTGTTGTTTGGCTTTGATATTGTTGCAAGCATTTCTGGGATGTTATTCCTAAGTTTGGTTTCATATCAGCAAACAGACAGTGACATGAAATTGTTTGGTTTAAAGTACAATCGCAACAAAGAGGCGTTTCATCTGATATTTTAGTTGCTTTTGCTTTTCCTGTTGCTGTCTTGGCACAACAGGTTGAGTGACTGAACTAAAATCAGGATTTACTTGATACATCCAATATCCTTTTGGTATCATGGAACCAAAAATTAACCACAGGAATGGAGGGCTCCAATACCTACAGCTAAAATGTGCCTGGATGGTCAGAGAACACAGCTGCATTGTGAATTAAACCTCTGTGTTTTCTAGTGGGAGAACCCATCGATGTCAGTGAAAAACTGGAAATCACGATGCAGAAGACTGGAATTTTGGAGTGTAAACTCTGTACATTACAGTAGAGCAATGTTTTCAATCTTGGCCACTTTAAGAAGAGTGGACTTCAACTCCCAGAATTCCTTCTGAGACTTGAGGTCTACATATCTTAAAGTTTCCAAGGCTGAAAAACACCGTCATAGAGGCTCAAGCAGGGACAACTTGACTTCCGGTTTCTATGAGACCATTTCCATCTGCAAAGCAAAAACTGTAGAAAAACAGAAATTCTATTTTGGTGAACAACCCCTGCAAATCACAAAATAAAATAAGAGTTCCCTCTGAACATGTCCAGAGTTCAATAAGAGTTCCCTATATGAATACAGTAATGAAATATAACCCAGAAATAGGAGAAGGACATCTATGAAACCAGGAAGATTAATCCAAACAACTAAACTGAAAAGGAATCTATTATCCTAAAATGCATTAACAATAGCAAGATTTGCAGTAGAATAGAAGTTTGGTTAGTGACCAATTAAGAAGCTAAATCATCATTGCCATCCTCTCTTGTTGCATGCAAAGTTGAGTGGCTATATAAATTAGATAAATAAAAACAAGTTTAGTATGTGTGGGAATTTACAGTTAGATTGACAGTCTGAGCTTGGTGGAAACTTAATAATCTAATAATAATAATAATAATAATAATAATAATGCCAACTTTTCAATGACAAAGTTGAAACTGTTTCACACTTAATATGTGAGTGCAGCAAAATTGTGCAAACATTGCTAAATTAATCCACTGGTCATTATGTAAAAATATGCCTTATCTGTATCCAAAAAGTCGTGGGAACATAAAGTGAAAAAAATGGTTGAAAATGAGATGGTGAAGATCTTGTGGGGCTTTTGAATACAATCGGATCGCCTTTTGGAACACAACACGCCAGATATCACAGTCATCGAAAACAGAAAGGTACAATTGATTGATATAGCTGTACCAGGAAACACTATTCGAAGAAAACGAATGGGGAAAAATCAAGAAATATCACAACCTGGGCATCAAAACTACGCGATTATGGATGAAACACATCATAGTGATACCCAGTGTATCAGGGCTCTTGGTACCATGTCCAAGAATTTTTCAAAATACTTCAAGAAGTTGCAGCTTCCTGCAATAACACCAGCGGAGCTGCAAAAAACTGCGCACCTTGGAACAACATACATCTTAAGAAGATACTTGGTCGATACCTAGGATGCTGACAGCAACCTGTATCAACCATCAGAGCCAGTCAATGATATTTGTGATACATTTTTAAATGTTCAGTTATTTGAGTTTCATGTTTCATGAATAAAAGAGATAATACAATAATAATAATAATGATAATGATAATAATAATAATCCGCCGATACATCACGCAGTCCTAAACACTTGGGAAGTGTTCGACTAGTGATTTGTGATACGACACCCAGCATAGTTATTTCATTTGCTGTGTACATTGTAATAACAACAACAACAACAATAATAACAAAACAACAACAACAATAATAATAATAAGAGACTTTGGAAAAAGAAATTGTGTGTTATCCCAATTGTGATTGGAGCCCTTGGAGCAATACCTAAAGGGCTGCCTCGCTATTTGGAAATCCTGAATTTATCAGACTTGAATACCCAAAAAACACCCTACTTGGAACAGCTTATATCCTCTGATGCTACCTGAACAGTTCCTAGGTCCTTGGTTAGGACTCGAGCTGTTGAGCTACCAACCAGCCCAAAAGGCTGTGAATTTTTATTTATTTTATTTTGTCAAGCGATTGTTAGATAACAGGTATAAGTATAAACATGGTTATGAATACATGAAATAGATATGAATAAGAAAAAAAAAGAAACAATAGGACAGGGATGATAGACACGTTGGTGCGCTTATGCACGCCCCCTAAATCTCACTAAAGATATAATAATAATAATAATAATAATAATAATAATAATAATAATCACGTTATTATTTTCATATATAATGCAAGGCTACAACTCAGGATCTCGCAAATAACCGTGCAATTATTCCCTTTTTCCTGCAGGCAAAAAATGGAAAAGAGAGGGGAAGAATTTTTTTTAACCCGCATGATCTATTGGGATCCGGAAGTGTCCTGGCGCATGCATCTCTTCCCCCTTTGCGCTCTCTTTCCTTTTCTTTCGTTAGGGGCGGGGTACTTCTTGGGTCCGCTCTGCCCCGTCGCTCTATTTTCTCTTCTTTTCTCTTCCTTTCTCTACTTTTCTCTACTTTTTCTTCTCTTCTTTTCTCCTCTTTTTTGCTCTTCTTTTCTTTTCTTTTCTCTTCCTTTTCTTTTTTTCTCTTCTCTCTTCTCACTTCTCTTTTTACTTTTCTTTCCTCTTACTCTTACTCTTATGCTTACTCTTACTGCTCTGCTATTCAATCATAAGTCACCCTCTTTTCAAGATTTTGCTCCCATGTCCTTGGACCCAGAACGGCAGGATGGAGGTCCTGTCTGTCTCCTCTTGTTTTGGCATCTCATAATAGCCAGCCGCTGTTAAACCCGAGCTGTATTGGGCTTGGGATCAAGTAACCTGCGATGCTACAACCCTAAATACATATAAAGCCTTAGTAAGAATACTGGAATACTGCATCAGTTTTGGTCACCAGGTTACAAAAACGATGTCGAGACTTTGGAAAAAGAAGAGCAACTAAGATGATCAAAGGCCTGGAGACTAAAACCTATGAAGAACAGTTTGCAGGATTTGGGTACAGCCAGTCTGGAGAAAAGAAGGACTAGGGGTGATATGATAACAGTATTCCAGTATTTGAGGGGCTACCACAAAGAGGAGGGGGTCAAATTATTTTCCAAAGCACCAAAGTGCAGGACAAGAAAAAATGGTTGGAAACTAATCAAGGAGGGAAGCAACTTGGAATTGAGGAGAAACTTCCTAACAGTAAGGATAATTAACCAGTGGAATAGCTTGCCTTCATACGATGGTGCTTCATCACTGGAGGTTTTTAAGAAGAGACTGGACAGTCACTTGTCTGAGATGGTTTAGGATCTCCTGCTTCAGCAGGGGGCTGGACTAGAAGACCTCCAAGGACTCTTCTAGCTCTATTCTGATTCTAATCATTCTTCGGATTCTGAAAAAATACCTGGGTGGTAACCTTTGCTGGCAGGTGATGCTGTTGGGTCACTTTTCCTGTTCGTTTACATTCCTTCAAAGGATGGGACTGATCAGGGACAAAAACTGTCTATCTATCTATCTATCTATCTATCTATCTATCTATCTATCTATCCCCTCTCCCCCTATCTATCTATCTATCCCCTTTCCCTCTATCTATCTATCCCCTTTCCCTCTATCTATCTATCTATCTATCTATCTTCTATCTCTATCTATCTATCTATCTATCTATCTATCTATCTATCTATCTATCGAACCAGCGAAGTGGAAATACAGATCTTTTAATGGAGATGTCCCTGAGTGAGCTGAGTATTAACAGTTAAGACTTTTTAGTGGTGTTATTTCTTCAACCTTTTATGACTCTGTGCCCTCCAGATGTTCTGGCAATTTAATTGCCATAATTACCAGTCAAATCTATCTCTGTTCTTTATTTATTTATTTTATTTTGTCAAGCGATTATAAGATAACAGGTATAAGTATAAACATAGTTAGAATACATGAAATGGATACATATAAGAAAAATAAAAAGAAACAATAGGACAGGGATGGTAGAGCACGTGGTGCGCTATGCACCCCCTACAGACCTCTTAGGAATGGGGTGAGGTCAATATTAGACAGTCTAAGCTTAAAGTTTTTGGGGTTTGGGGAAGAAACCACAGAGTCAGGTAGAGTATTCCAGACATTGACCACTCTATTGCTGAAGTCGTATTTCCTGCAATCAAGTTTGGTGCAGTTAACCATGAGTTTGTATCTATTGTGTGCTCTTGTATTGTTATGGTTGAAACTGAAGTATTCAGTGACAGGTAGGACATTGCAATGTATGATTTTATATACTATACTTAGATCAGAATGAAGGCAGCATAGTTCTAGATTTTCTAGATCTAGAATTTCAAGTCTGGTGGCATAAGGTATTCTGCAACGAGTAGAGGAGTGTAGAACTCTTCTTCTGAAATATTTCTGGACTCTCTCAATTGTATTAATATCAGCAAGGAGTTGAGAAACAACTGGATCAGGGCTCTCCAACCTTGGCAACTTTAAGACGTGTGGAATTCTGAGAGTTGAAGTCCACAAGTGTTAAAGTTGCCAAGGTTGGAGACCCCTGGACTAGATAGCATCTAATCCATCAATTACTAATCATGATCTTTGCTGGTGGGGCATTTCAGACATTGAATGCCGCTAGAGGTAACCAGAGGTTAGTTTATTTTTCATTTAGTAGTTAGGCTGACCTCCTGCCTTTCCTCCAGCCAAGGGATGGCAGATTTAGCGCTCCCCCATTCATTTGTTTCCTCCACAACAACAATCTTGGGAGGTGGGTTAGGCTGAGGGGGGGGGATTGGTCCGAAGCATTCAAGGAGCTTCTATAGTTGTAGATGGACTTCAACTCAGCTCTTTCCTCTTCTGATCTGAATCGAGGCTGGAGATTCTCAATCATCCAGGATTGTCCCAAACATGGTTTTCCAAAAGGCAACTGGACTTTTTTTTGTTCTTCTTTGTAAATGTTTTGCTTCTGATCCAAGAAGCTTCTTCAGTTCTGAAGAACTTAACAGGAAAAGCTTCTTGGATGAGAAGTGAAAGGTTTTCCAAGAACAACAACTTCAACAAGAAAATCCAGTTACCTTTTACAAAACCACCTTTGGGATTTGATTGGGTTGAAATGCTGTTTGCTTGGTTGACTCAGCCTTCCGTCCTTCCAAGATCAGTAAAATGAGGACCCAGATTGTTGGGGACAATATGCTGACTCTGTAAACTGCTTAGAGAATGCTGTAAAGCATGATGAAGCGGTGTATAAGTCTAAGTGCTATAGATACTGCCCTCCCTCTCCTTCCTCCCTCCCTCCCTCCCTCCCTCCCTCCCTCCTTCCTTCCTTCCTTCCTTCCTTCTGATTAGAATGCAGAGTTGCAGACTAATTCTGCTCACTGTTAGCAGTTTGAATCTCACCAGGCTCAAGATTAACTCAGCCTTCCATCCTTCCAAGGTCAGTAAAATGAGGACTCAGATTGTTGGAGGCAATAGGCTGACTCTGTAAACTGCTTAAAGAGGGTTGTAAAGCACTGTGAAGTGGTATATAAGTGCAATTGCTATTGTCCCTTCCTTCCTTCCTTCCTTCCTTCCTTCCTTCCTTCCTTCCTTCCTTCCTTCCCAGTGGTTAGAATAGTTTTGTAGGCTGACTCTGCCCACTGCCAGCAGTTCGATCCTGACCAGCTCAAGGTTGACTCAGCCTTCCATCCTTCCAAGGTCGGTAAAATGAGGACCCAGATTGTTAGGGGCATTAGGCTGACTCTGTAACCACTTAGAGAGGGTTGTAAAGCACTGTGAAGCGGTATATAAGTTGTGCTATTGCTGTTGTCCTTCCTTCCTTCCTTCCTTCCTTCCTTCCTTCCTTCCTTCCTTCCTTCCTCCCTCCCTCCCTCCCTCCCTCCCTCCCTTCTTTCCTTCCTTCCTTCTGATTAGAATGCAGAGTTGCAGACTAATTCTGCTCACTGTTAGCAGTTTGAATCTCACCAGGCTCAAGATTAACTCAGCCTTCCATCCTTCCAAGGTCAGTAAGATGAGGACCCAGATTGTTGGAGGCAATAGGCTGACTCTGTAAACTGTTAGAGAATGCTGTAAAGCACTATGAAGTGGTATTAAATGCTAGTGTTAGTTCCATACATAAATTGCAGAGCTAAAGTAGAGATTTTTGGCACCTTGAGACGCAAAACAGGTACACACACACATGCAAACACAGTATCTGGGAGGAATGAAGTGCTTACCTCGAAATCACACTAATGTATTTATAAAGGATGTACTCATCAGTGCTATGCAGAGATGCTGCTTGCAATACAATATTCCTGAAATCATGAAAGTGAGCGGTTAACGTATTTCTTACTTGCCTTTTCACTATCCAGCTTAGTGTGTGTGGTTTTTCCTACCTGATAGCAGAATGTCAGTGATTTTCCAATATTGGGGGTTCAGGGTAGATCCATTGCAATAGACTGAAGTGTTATGAAAGGCATAAGCTTGTAACCTGTGGAGGCCTTGCTGGTCTCTGAGGTTGAGGGTTTTCTTGCAGACGTTTCATTACCCAACTAGATAACATCATCAGTGCTAGGATGGAATGAGTTTGTTCTCTGTTTATATACTAGTGCCTTGCCCTGTCAGTATTGGTGCAACTGCTAATGGTTCCCTAATTGTTTGAGTTGGTAGTTCTTTGATTGGGGGTGTAGTTTATTGCTTGACTGTTGGTCTCAGACAAACTATCAAAGAGACAACTCGGGAAAATATTCTCTTCCTTTGGGTCTGGTTCCCTTGAAATGTCTTGGACTACAACTTCCATAGATCCCTGTTTAGCACATCTAATGGGTGTAATTTATGGGTATTCTTGCTTCAAAGAATGAAGCAAGCACGTTCCTGACTTGGTCAGTTGTAGGATGTTTTACTGGGAGAAAATTGGCGTTTGGGATCTACTGGGTTTGGGCCCAGTTATGTTTGTTCAAAGGAATCTTTTACAACACAACCGAATTGCTCTCTGTTTGTCTTCCCGAATCCCTAGAAATTACTCTCTTCTTTTGACATCTCTTGATGCTATCTGAACCTGATCTGACTTTTCCCAACTGAGGTTTGTCCTAATGAATCATTTTCAAATGTTCAGGGACTCAGAGGAAAACATGGGAAGAAGGTTAAGTAACCTAATATCTGAATTTCTTCCCATTATTGCAGCCTGGATAAACATTGTATGTGTGTGTTAGAGCTGCATGCTTATTTTAGTTGCTGGGAAGGTAAGCCAATAAGTGCTTTTGGTGGGGTGGGGGGAAGGAACTAAGTGTTCCTTATTGTTCAATGTAGCCTTTTATTGTAAGACAATAAGGGGTCTGGAGGCTAAACCGTGCCATGAAGAGGGAAACCGGGTAGGTCAAGTCTAGTCAAGAGAAGGACTAGGGGTGATAGGATAGCAGTCTTCCAATACTTTAAGGGCTGTCACAGAGAAGATGCGGTTGATCTATTCTCCAAAGCGAATAGGTGCAAGACAAGAAATAACGGATTTAGATTAACAGAGTTGGAAGGGACCTTGTAGGTCATCTAGTCCAACCCCCCACCCAAGCAGGAGACCCTACACCTTTTCTGACAAATAGCAGTCCAATCTCTTCTTGAAAGCTTCCAGTGATGGAGCGCCCACAATTTCTGGAGGCAAGTCACTCCATTGAATATAGAATAACAGAGTTGGAAAGGACTTTGGAGGTCATCTAATCCACTCTCCTGCCGAAGCAGCAGACCCTACATACCATTTCTGACGGATGGCAGTCCAGTCTCTTCTTGGAAGCCTCCAGTGATGAAGCTCCCACAACTTCCAAAGGCAACTTCCATTCCATGGGTTGGTTGGTCTCACTATCAGAAAGTTTCTCCTTATTTCCAGGTTAAATCTCTCCTTGTTCAGTTTCCATCCATTATTCCGTGTCTGGCCTTCAGGTGCTTTAGAAAATAGCTTGTCCCCTTCCTCCTCCCTGTGGCAGCCCCTCAAATATTGGAAGACTGCTATCCTGTCTCCCCTGGTCCTTCTCTTTACTGGACAAGCCATTCCCAGTTCCTGCAACTGTTCTTCATATGTTTTCGTCTCCAGTCCCCTAATCATCCTGGTTGCTCTTCTCTGCACTCTTTCTAGAGTCTCAACATCCTTTTTTTATAGTGTGATGACCAAAACTGGATGCAGTACTCTAGGTGTGGAAGGAATGGATGGAAGCTTATTAAGGAGAGAAGCAACCTAGAACTAAGGAGAAATTTCCTGACCCTGAAAACAAGTAACCAGTGGAATGACTTGCCTGCAGAAGTTGTGGGTGCTCCATCATTGGAGGTCTTAAAGAAGAGACTGGACAGCCATTTGTTCAGAATGGTATAGGGTCTCCTGCTCGAGCAGAGGGCTGGACTAGAAGACCTCCAAGGTCCCTTCTACCCCTGTTTCTCTACATTCTTAGCAATTATCTGGTGGGCATCAGGTAATGCCCCTTTCTCATCTCAGCCCTGCCTTACTGAAATTGATGCAGCTTTGTTTTTCCCCAAACCTGAAGCTCTTCTGGATGTTATATTGAAAAATTGCCCTCCTTATTTTACCTGAAGAGTCCCAGGTTGGTGAAAGTGGGGCAGCAAAGAACCTGGGAAGTGGCTGATGGTTCTTCTACCTACAGGGGTGCATTGTGGTCCCCATCCTAAAGTCAGCAAACCAGTCCCTCCTTCTTTTCCTGAACGTTTGAAAATAAAAAGCCAATTGGCCAATTTTTTGCAAGAGTCATCTTTGTTCTGCCCAGCTACGTGCTAAATGAGCAGATGAAAAGTCTTTAGAGGTGCTTCAAAGGAACAGCTCAGTTAATGCACCAATTAATACACTCACTTCCAATTAGAAGACCTGCGATGGCTTAGAAAAATGGCTACAGGGTGCCAAAAGAACCAGTCAGGGTTGCTCATACACCTTTAACAAAAATCAGTTGCAAAGTTAGTGCAATCTCTTGCTTGCCTTTTAATCCTCCAAAAGCGAATAGCAGCAATGGCACTTAAGATTTATATACCACTTCACAGTGCTTTACAGCCCTCTCTAAGTGGTTTACAGACTCAGCCTCTTGCCCACCACAATCTGGGTCCTCATTTTACCCACCTCGGAAGGATGAAAGGCTGAGTCAACTTTGAGCCAGTCAAGATCGAACTGCTGGCAGTGGGCAGATATGTCCTGCACGCTGCCCCCTGGGAAGAAGGAAGGAAAGAAAGGAAGGAAGGAAGGAAAAGAGAGGAGAAGAGCAGGAAGGAAGGAAGGAAATGAGAGACAGAAAGAAGATGAAGGAAGGAAGGAAGGAAGGAAGGAAGGAAGGAAGGAAGGAAGGAAGGAAGGAAACAGCAATAGCCCTTAGACTTACGTACCACTAAACAGTGCTTTACAGCCCTCTCTAAGCAGTTTACAGAATCAGCCTGTTGCCCCCAATAATCTGAATCCTCATTTTACCCACCTCGAAAGGACGGAAGGCTGAGTTAACTTTGAGCCGATCAGGAACGAACTGCTGGCAATCAACAGTGAGTTAACCAATACTGCATTCTAACCACTGTGCCACCACAGCTCTTGGATTTGTTGTACAGATAGTCCTTAACTTACAACCTTGCATTTGGCCATCATTCGAAGTACTGAAAAAAAGTGACTTACACCCGGTCCTTGCACTTTGCAGAATCCCCGCTGCACCTGAGCAAAACTCAAGCATTTGGCCACCAGCGTGTATTTACCAATGGTTGAAGCTTCCTGGGAAAAGAACCATTTCTGTAAATCTAAAAAAAATAATCCAAGGTTTGTTTTTCCTTATAAACTAGACAGAGGAGTATTATTTGCCCAGGATTATATGTGTTATAAATAGTCTATTCCTGAGGACAGCAAAATCTAGGCTTACAAAATCAACATTTATTTGCTTCCTCTGGGAGGAAGGAACATTCTCCTTGAATTTGACAATAAGGGGACTTCCCAACAGATCCCAGGATTCATGCATGACATTTGAGAGAACCAGAATATTTTTCAAGCCGACATATCTATCTATCTATCTCTTTCTCTTTCTCTCTCTCTCTCTCTCTCTCTCTCTCTCCCTCCCCCCCTCCCTCCCTCCCTCTCTCTCTCTCCACCCAAAGCAAACAGCTGCTCTTCCAGAAGGCTAGAAATCAACGTGGCTCTTCTCTCTCATTGGAAGCCTGTCTGCTTTGCTCCCTCTTCCCCTCCTTTAAAAAACAAGCTGAATGCCGAATGGAGCTCTCTCGGCCCCTGTGCAGCGTTATGGAAGGGCTCTACCAGGAACCAGAGAGAGGCTGTCTCGTGCTTGATTAACAGATTTACAGATTAACAAGAGTTGGAAGGGACCTTGTAGGTCACTTATACCATTTCGGGCCAGCAGCATAGGTGGGCTGCTGGGGGTTCGACAGGGGTTTGGAGCAGCCTCTAGCTAAGATTCTGCGCAGTCTGGAGAACCCCCAAATCCCACTCCTGGCTGGCCCCGCCTGCCCTGCACCTCCCAGGAGTTCCCACATGACCCGTTTCCCGGATGCAGGTAAGTGCAGGGTGCACACGGAGGCTCAGGGAGGGTGAAAAATGGGCCACCCGGAAGTTCAGGAAGGCTGGAAATGGTCCCGTTTCCAGCTTCCAGAGAGTCCTCCGGAGCCCAGGGAGGCTGTTTTCGCCCTCCCAGAGGTTCAAGGAAAGCCTCCGGAGTCCGGGGAGGGCAAAAATGCCCCTCCACTGTGATGCAGGAGGCCGACTAGGCCACATCCCCCATGGCCATGCCCACCCAGCAACCAGGCAGAGAACCCCCTGCTAAAATTTTTGAAGCCCACTCCTTGCCAGCAGTGCACATGGATATTTGTGCTTTTTTCCCTCCAAAGTCTACCCTTTCACGGACGATCTCTTCTTGCTGGAGCAGGGGTTCCTCTCTGCTGAAGAACTGGCAAAGAAGATTTTTGAATTCCGTTCGCCTTCTCCTGTTTGGCGTTTAAGCGAAACGTAGCGGAGGGAGCCTCTTCCAAGGGACTCACTCAGTCAGGCACGGCTGGGAAAGGCTGTTGAAGCTGCAAACTCCTTGGCAGCCTCCTTGGCAAAATCAGCTTTGCCTGCCTGCCACCCACCAAATCCTAGAAGTCATTCTCATTTCGGTTTCCCCATAGATAGGGCAACATGCCCAACGTCTCTTGCCAAAACACGAATTAAGAATTAAGAAAGAATTAAGAAAGCTATACTTTTTCAGGCTTTGGGGTATTTGCTTTTTTTTTAAACTAACTCCAAATCTGAACCGCGACGCCCACTGGAGCTGTTCTTTTAATCAGCTGTTGGTGAGAAGCAGTTGGAGAGCAATGTGGCACTTTGCTGGACTTAAAAAGCAACAACTCCCTGGTCCTACATCCACCTTTTCTCTGCTACAGTTCTTGAAGAATTGAGAGTATCAGGGTAAGCTTGCAATTCTGTTCCCTCATTGGTGAGAGGAAGAGAAGAGGAATGGAACAAGGGGAAAGCTAGAAAGAAGAGAAAAATATGGGGAGCTAGAGAAAAGGACAGGGATGCGGTGGCTCAGGGGCTAAGACGCTGAGCTTGTCAATCAGAAAGGTCAGAAGTTCGGCAGTTCGAATCCCTAGCGCCGTGTCATGGAGTGAGTTCCCGTTACTTGTCCCAGCTTCTGCCAACTAGCAGTTCACGTAAAAAATGCAAGTAGAAAAATAGGGACCCCTTTGGTGGGAAGGGAACAGCGTTCCGTGTGCCTTTGATGTTTAGCCACATGACCATGGAGACATCTTCGGACAGCACTTTGCTGTTTGGCTTTGTAACGGAGATGAGCACCTATATGGGAGGGGAACCTTTACCTTAGAGAAAAGGAGAAAGAGGAATGGAAAGGAAGGGGTGCAGGAACTCTCAAAAGTTCTAATAAAAATAGAAACACTGTGTCCCATTCAGGTGCTTCTTGGGAAGTTTCAAAGTTCTGAATTTTGTTGAGGGGCTGGATGAGAGCCAGGAGCTCAGGAAATCGAGTAAGCAGAAGACAGGAGTTTTTGGACCATGAATGGTGCTTGGTGTTGGTTTCTGGTGGACCAAGATAGTGGAACAGAGAAGGCTGATGGTTGTGTCTTGAGAAGGAGATAAGGCTTTTCCCTGGGGGCTCTTGACAAATAAGAAATCACTCAGCAGGTTTGTCTGGGTAGGTTTGCATTTTAATAAGCCTGGGAATTACCACAATCTGAAGGGCTTGGAGAAATCTTGGAAAGACCTTTGAATGAACAAGTCATTTGCTGCTAAGCTGACTTTCCCAAGAAGCAGGCAGTCTAAGCTAATCTGAAAGAACATCAGAAATTCTTGTTTCTTTGCCCTGTTTGCCTCTCCAATGATCAAATTTGTCTTTCGTCGTTATTATCAGTGTTTTTGTGACTCTGGTTATCCTTAATATCATTTTTATTCTCTTGCTTTTCTGGCTTTAGGACATTTAAGGTGTTAAAACAAAAACGGCATGCATGAAGAGTTAATTTATTTTACTTATTTGTTAAATTTATATGTCAGTTACCTCACTGCCCAAAGTGACTCTTAATTGTAGAAATCATCGCAGAATCATAGAAAGCATTGTAGCATCTTAAAAATCATTGCTTAGGATGATTCAAGGCAATATTTCTTTCCACTTTGCTTCACAAATCATTTGAAAGCAAGGACATGAGGATAATTTTTTAGCAAGAGCATCTTCTTAAATAGATGTTTAATTAAATAGTAGCAAAGAAAGAACAAAACACACAGAAAATTACGAGGCAAAGACATAACATTCGCAAGGAAAAAACAATGCATCTAAGTACTTTTTAAAAAGTGGGAAAAAGCAAGAATATTATTAAGAGCAATTTAATAAAGAAATTGGAATTGGCAAGTTAAATACATGGAGAGTGGAAAAGATGATTAAGGGTTTGGCTATTCCATCATAAGGAAAAGATTGGTTGGTGTTTAGCCAAAAATCTGATGGTTTGAATGCCTTTAATGAGCTGCCAGACAGGATGGAGCAAATGGATTTCAAGTTCCTCCAAAGGATAAAACCTGAACCAACAAGTTTACATTTCAATCCAAAGATCTCAGCTAAATATTGAGAAGAATTATTGCCAGGGTGATCCAGATTCTTTTGTCTGTGAGTTTTAAAAATTATACTGGATTGGGGATGTGATTTCAGCCAATTTCCTGTATCGGGAAGGAATTCAATGACCTTTATGGCTATGTTCAATTCTGGCTTTTTTAGAATTTCAGAAGGATTTCACCTTCTGAGATGTTACAGAATTTCTAAAAAAAATTAAATAAAGAAAAAACCACCAAAACAAAATATCTGCGATAATAAAACATGTGATTGAAAATTATCTCTTCCTGGACAGCCAACTGGGTATTTATCTTACAAAATATATGTTCCCTAGTGCAACTTAAATTTAATCTAATAAAAATCATCATTGGTTTGTGCATTGTGTTCCTTGAAAGTAGCATGCCGGTAGTCCTTGACTTACGATGACAATAGAGCCCAAAATTTATGTCGTTAAGTGAGACATTTATTAAGTGAGTTTTGCCCCATTTTATAACTTTTCTTGCCACTGTTGTCCCACCGTTGCCCCATTGACTTTGCTTGGCAGAAGGTTGCAAAAGGTGATCACTTGACCCTGGGATCTGTCATAAATATGAGCCAGTTGCCAAGTGTCCGGATTTTGTTCACATAACCATGGGGATGCTTGCAATGGTCATAAGCGTGAAAAATGGTCATAAGTCACTTTTTTCCATGCCGTTGTAACTTTGAATGTTGTAAGTCAAGGATTACCTGTAATGGCTTCCATCTGGCCCAGTCTTTCATTTAGCCTCTGAATGATTCAAAAAGTCCAGTGTAGGAGACCTGACCACATCATGTGGCAGGCTGTTCCACTGGCTGTCAGATTGTACAGTCAACAGGTTCCTCCTGGCATCTAACTTCGTTCCTTGCAGTCTGGTCTCACTGCTTCTCCTCCAGCTCTCTGGGTCATTTGAAAATAAAGGCCAATCCCTGATTAAAATGATTTCTTGACAGCATGGATGATCTGTTGTAAATTAGTCTCTGTTTGGTGCCTCTGGGATTAAGAAATTCCCACTTTTGTAATTGAATTTCTGGGCAAATGAGCAAAGGGTTCTTGCAGCACCGAATCTAGGGCCAAGTCAGCATATTTCAACTTCTTCCCTCAGGATGCCACTACAGAGCATTGCATGCCAAAACAACTAGACACAAAGGCAGTTTTGCCATCCTAATTCCCACAGCCTCATCTTAAGCCTAGGGATAGTCACCCTTGTTGTATGACTATAATGCTATTATCCTTTTCATCTTCTCATCTTTCTCTTCTTCTCATCTTTCCCACTACCTTCTCCTCTTGGAATCTTACCATCTATGATTTGTTTGTATCTGTTGATTAATGATTGTAATTTATGGTTTATGGTCTTGTTTGTGTGTACACTGAGAGCTTATGCACCGAGACAAATTCCTTGTGTGCCCAATCACACTTGGCCAATAAAGAATTCTGATTCTATTTTATTCTGTTCTGTTCCATCCTGTCCTTCTTTTCTCTCCTCTCCTCTCCTCTCCTCTCCTCTGTCCTCTCTCTCCTCTCTCTCTCTCTCTCCTCTCCTCCTCCTGCCTCCTTCTCTCTCCTCTCCTCCTATTCCTCTTTCCATCCATCCATCCTCTCTCCTCTCCTATCTCCTTTCCATCCATATCTCTCTCTCCTCTTCTCCTCTCCTCTCCCTCCTCTCTCTATCCTCTCCTATTCCTATCCAGTCCCCATCCTTCTCTCCTCCTATTCCTATACCTTTCCATCCCGTGCCATCCTTCTCTCCTCTCCTCTCCTCTCTTCTCCTCTCTCCTATTCTTCCTCCTCCCTCTCCTCTCCTCCTATTCCTATCCCTTTCCATCCAGTCCCATCCTTCTCTCCTCTATTCCTATACCTTTCCATCCCTCCTTCTCTCTCTCCTCCTCCTCTCCTCTCCTCTCTTCTCCTCTCCTCTCTCCTCTCCTTCTATCCATCCTTTCGTCCATCCTTCTCTCCTCCTATTCCTCCTCCATCCTCCATCCTCTCTCCTCTCCTCTCCTCTCTCATCTCATCTCCTCTCCTCCTATTCCTATCCCTTTCTGTCCAGTCCCATCCTTCTCTCCTCTCCTCTCCTCTCCTCTCCTCCATTCCTATCCTTTCCGTCCAGTCCCATCTCTCTCTCCTATTCCTATCTTTCCCTCCTCTCTCATCTCCTCTCCTCTCTCTCCTATTCTATCCTTTCCGTCCATCCTTCTCTCCTCTCCTATTCCTATACCTTTCCATCCCGTGCCATCCTTCTCTCCTCTCCTCTCCTCTCCTCTCCTATTCCTATCCCTTTCCGTCCAGTCCCATCCTTCTCTCCTCTCCTATTCCTATACCTTTCCATCCCGTGCCGTCCTTCTCTCATCTCCTCTCCTCTCCTCTCCTCCTCCTCCAGTCCATCCTTCTCTCTCCTATTCCTATCCCTTTCCGTCCAGTCCCATCCTTCTCTCCTCTCCTCCTATTCCTATACCTTTCCAACCCATGCCATCCTTCTCTCTGCTCCGCTCCTCTCCTCTCCTCTCCTCTCCTATTCCTATCCCTTTCCATCCAGTCCCATCCTTCTCTCCTATTCCTAGACCTTTCCATCCTGTGCCATCCTCCTCTCCTCTCCTCCTTTTCTTATTGCTATTCCTTTTCATCCCGTCCCATCCTTCTCTTCTCTTCTCTTCTCTTCTCTTCTCTTCTCTTCCTATTCCATCCCATCTCATCCTGTCCTGTCCCATTCCATTCCATTATTTAAAAATAAATTTCAAAGGAAGGGATGTTGGAGATATATATTCAGGTCCGAATTTTTGTGCAACATCCATTTATCTTAAGTATATGAACTGGATTGTCTTTCTGGGCTGAAGAGTGCCTGTTTTTCCAGAACTTCACAATGCAATTTGCCTCTCAAAGTGGTGCAGCAAAATGCCTGCAGTGAGAAAAATAGCACATGCAGATATCTTAAAAGTTTAAAAATAGGACAGCTAGAAAAATGCTATTTCATTCCTTTTGATAATGGCATTCTTCTAAACTTTGATTGTTTTTGTGGTTTTGTTTCTCTTGCTTTATATGAGAAGGCTTCAAACCATAGATCTCCGGATAAAGTTTCTGGAGTCCAAATGTCATAATTTCCAACTATCAAAAAAAAAAAAAGCTGTTAGAAGCATAACCATATCTTGGTATCTCGCACTTCCATCTAGAAGATGTAGGTTTGGGGTGCAACTCTGCTCTGGACTCCTTAATTGGGGAAACCGTGCTCATCTACACTATAATAATTCCCATGATGTAGGAGTACCCTGTTTCCCCGAAAATATGACCTACCCTGAAAGTAAGTCCTAGCTTGTTTTTTACATGTGAACCCAATATAAGCCCTACCCCCAAAATAAGCCCTAATTAAGATCCCACCCACTCCAGAGTGCACGAGTAAAAATTAAGCTAGGGTGGAGATGTGGGGGTGGAAATTTCTCCTTATTTCCAGGTTGCTTCTCTCCTTGATTAATTTCCATCCATTGCTTCTTATCCTGCCTTTAGGTGCTTTGGAGAATAGCTTGACTCCCTCTTCTTTGTGGCAGCCCCTGGGATGTTGGAACACTGCTATCTTGTCTTCCCTAGTCCTTCTTTTCATTAAACTAGACAACTGTCCTTGGTTGATTTTAGCTTTCCATCTCTTAATCATCTTTGTTGCTCTTCTCTGCATTTTTTCTAGAATCTCAACATCAAATAAACCCCAAATACTTTATTTGATGCTTAATTACAACATGTGCATGTATATAAACACACATCTCTGACTTTTGTGATTTAAGCTGTACAGACCTGTCAGAAGAACAACATGAGCAGTTTTATGCAGACATTGTTACCTTTACTTTATTTTTGATCTCCAATTTGAAGAATTGTGGGGCAGATAATAAGAAGGGTTTCTACAGGCGAAACATCTGGAAGAATGCTCCGGATATAGTGGGTAAGCATACTAAGAAGTGCCATGTTCAAATCTATATGAAACCATGTAGTTTGATAAGTACTGATTGAACACTGAAGATGTTATCTGGTTGGGCAGTGAAACATCTTGCAAGCAAACAGCCAAACTCAGAGAGCACCAAGTGCTCCCTGAGCTACAGAAATTCTCTGCCAATCCTGAAGTTGGCCAAACTGTAGCCTAGTTTTTCTCTAGGGAGTTTCTTCTTCTCACAGTTTCAGGGCTGACCCAGCCTGGAATGTAGGGGCCAGGGAGCGGTGGGTGGGTGTACAGATAGCTGGGGTGTTGTAGCCTCAATAAAATACTTTCCCCTGGGAACCAAGGACGTTGGTGCAGGTGTTCGAAAGGTGGAGACTGAGGTCACCTAGCAACTGGACTGTATGCTGATTGGACCATGGGACTGGAGTGTCAGGGTTCCGGCAATTGCCCTAATTAAATCATGAGCCTCGAGCCAAGCTTCAAAAGAATCCAAAAGATTTATTAGGAGCAACAGTGTTAGTATATATCTCCGTGAGGAGAAACGAGTGCAGCCAGGAAAGCGTGACTAGAGAGACAATGAATAAGACACTTGACACAAGTAGTATACTGAATACAGGAAATGTTGGTTTTACTATCAGTGAGGATTTAGCAGAGTCCAAAAACAGTCCGAGTCATACACGAAACAAGTCAATCAGTATCTTAATGCTATTCCAAATATCAGTATGTCCTTGTCCTTACCAATCAGCAGGCACAGTTCATAGTTTGTCAAAACAGTAGCAAACTTACATCCAATAGTTGAAGTCATAACACGGAGAACCATAAACAGTAGGCAATCAACACAGAGATAGAGCAGAGAGGAGCAGAGAGAGAGAACCAGGTTTCTGGCTCCATCTTATGGCCGGTTGCTGTAGCCACAGCCAATCACATTCCGGCTACTCTTAAAGTGACATACACTTTCAATCCTGGCTTATATATTACAAACCCAAACGTTAGTTATACTAAAAAACATGTCAGCATTGAGCCATATGAAGCCAACTCTGCCACATGTAATTTACAGTCACCTGTGACCCTGTTTCCCCACTCCCCGATGGGTGTGTCATAAATCAGATTCTCCAACCACACATTCACAGCTGGGTGTCATCAATCACATTCTCCAACGAAGGATTTTACCAGGCAGAAGATTTAGTAGCCTAGGCTACAATCTTTGTAAGATAAGCTGTGAAATGTACTTCTGGTTTTAATTGCTGTACTGCTCCTTCAGGTTCCACCACCACCACCACCTGCTTATGGCAACTCAAAAACAGGCATAGGAATGCTTTACGAATTGACATGGAGTTTTACATTTCATTCGATGTAAAACCAGAGGGAACTTAGAGCTGTATTTTTCACCAGGAACATTGCCCAATTGATATGTCCCAATAAAATGTTTTTTGAGGAAATTGCCTGCCTCGAGTTCTTATTGAATGGGATGTATTACTTAGAAACCTGACATGTTCTTCTGTTGGGAGACTGTCTCTTGCAGCTTTGTCTACATCTGGAAGAGTACAGATGTGCTTCCTGCTGTTCTTTGGTGCTTTGGGATTGGTGGGATGCTTCAAAGATGGCTCTCTCTTTAATTCAAGTTACTTCGTTGGTTTTTTGGAGTCCCCATCTCATTAGCTTGCTACTGCTACAAAATTGGATAGGAAATTGCAATCTTGGGTTATAAAGAGCTGCATTCTGCTCTTCCATTGACCCTCCAGGTCTAAGCAGATTGCAAAGTTGCTGTCATCTCTGAATCGAACCTGACTGAAGCCATCTTTTGCTGCTTCATAGTTGCTTCATAGTTGCCACACACTCTTAAGACGGAGGGGGGAGAGATGGATAGACTGTCTGCAGACATAACAACGAGCCTTCCTAACAGGTGGCAGTTGAAGGAGGAGAGAAGCAGGGTGGATTTGATTTAAATCAACTTGATCAATTTAAATCATGATTTAAATCACTAGTAAAAAGGCTTGATTTAAATCAACTCAATTTAAAGCATCATTTTTAAGAGCCACTGTCATCTCTGTCCCACAGCAGCTCCTTCTCTGACCTGCTGTTGACTCAGAGACAGTCCCATTCCCTTTAATGGGACGGCTAATGATGCGATAGAGACACAACAAGGTGAGGGACATGGCAGGCCACAGGTGAGTGGATGTAAGGACTCATTCTTGCTTGCAGTTAGAATCTTTAATATTATCATTTGCAAACAAAATGAAGGTTTGCTATTTAGCTTGCAGAGCTCAGATTCATTGAATAGGTTTACCAAAAATGTCAATATTTGCAGAAAATACAGCCTCATGCAAAATAACTAAGCTTCATTGCATGCTAAATAAATTAAATTATTAATGTACCTTAAATAGAAAACTACCTTTAGATAGATTTTTTTTATTCCAAAAGCATTTTATTAAAATAAATTTGATAAAAATTAAAAAAAAATCAATTTAAATAATCCGATTTAAATTTTTTTAAAAATCTGATTTTTAAAATATTTTTTATCGATTTTTATCCACCCTGGAAAGGAGTGACTGAGGAGCCTGCCGACTGTTTTAATTGGACAATGTGACTTGGGACAATTGAGGAAGGAAACTGTTACTCTTTGAATTATGCTCTTAGCGCGGGAAACTTCAGAGTCGGTTTTTACCAGCTGTGCCGATACGATGCATCCAATAAACGTGTTCTTTGAGGGACCTGCCTGTCTTCGGAGTTCTGATTTCTGTGGATGCGGTACTCGGAACGCTGACAGTTGCTTTGAGTTTTCAGTTGATCCTAGGAGTCCATGACGGTTCTCTCTTTTTGGGTGTCTCTCCCCAGGATGTGGGGCTGTCAGCTGAGACAGGCACTCTGCAGCTTTCACCATCAGCTGAAGAAAGGTTTTGGGATTCTTCCAGCTTCGACCCATTGGCATCACACGGTCCCCACCTCACCCAGCTGTGCCTGGCAGTTAAATGATGGTCACCTAGGTAAGAATTGGACCTTAAAGGGAAGGGGGGAGGGGTCAAAGGAAGTGGGTGTAGATAGGAACACCTCTAGGCATCATTGGGGGGGTGGAGTTCCTGCTCTAGATGCCAGCTGCCTGGCCGTGCTCATTTCCGAAGGCCTACATTCTGCAGTGAATGAGCCGTGGTGGCACAGTGGTTAGAGTGCAGTACTGCAGGCTACTTCTGCTGCCTGCCACCTGCCTGCAATTTGGCAGTTCGAATCCCACCAGGCTCAAGGTTGACTCAGCCTTCCATCCTTCCGAGGTGGGTAAAATAAGGACCCAGATTGTTGGGGGCAAAAGGCTGACTCTGTAAACCGCTTAGTGCTGTAAAAGCACTGTGTATATATAAATTGTCATTGCTACATTCTGTTCCTTCCCTTCCAGTCCATGCATTGAAGGAAGAAGAAGGAGGAGGAGGGAGAAGGAAGGAAGGAAGGAAGGAAGGAAGGAAAGGGAACCCTCAAATCAATGCAAATAAATAATGTTACAGCTCAGCAGACAGACAATGGGAAAGCTTACAAAAGAAATTAACACAAGAAATTGGGCTGAGTCACAAGTTATACATAGAGCAGCTCCAATGTTTTTTCAGGGTTTCTTAAGGATCTTCCTATCACGGGCAGGATTAGACCAGCTCTCTGTCTGTTAACCTTTCAGGCAGGATTAGCATTTGCTGCCCAAGCAGGTTTTCATTGACCAATTAATCATTTGACCAATTACTTACTTTTAACATGTTTTCGTAGTGTTTTACTTCCGGATTTAACAGGGTGTTGTTATTGTTTTTAATGCCTTCATATTTGTCTGGACTCCTGGCGCTGCTTGGATAACATCCCTGGAGTTTTCTTGGCAGGGTTTTTCAGAAGTTGGTTCTCCCTTGCCTTCTCCTTCCCAGGGCTGAGAGGGAGGGAGCAGTCCAGAGCAGCTGGCTTTTGTGCCTAAGGCAGAGCCATAACTCTTGGTCTTTTGGCTTCTAATCCAGGGCCTTTTTACCACTACTTCAAACTGGCTGTCTAACAGTGCTTATAATTGCCTTTTATTATTTCTGTCAGTTCTGTTGAGTGAAACATTACCAAGCATCAGTGCACATTGGTAATTATTTGCAAAACAGGGCAGTTTGTTTCCTGAACATTTTCCCATGAAGAAAAAGGCAACCTTTGTGTGTTCAGGTGTGGTCCATACATGTCTGGAAGTATATTTGCTGATATTTGAGCCTCTGTTCCCGAACAAGACCACACTTGGAATTCTGAATCCAGTTTTGGTCACTATCCTACAGAAAAGATGTTGGGACTAGAGAGAGTGCAGAAAAAGAGCAACGAAGATAGTTAGTGGGCTGGAGGCAAAACTGCATGATGAACAAGTGAGAGGATTAGGCATGTTTAGTCTAAAAAGAGAAGGACTAATGGAGACATGATAGCAGTCTTCCATTATCTCAGGTGCCACAAAGAAGAGGGAGTCAAGCTATTCTCCAAAGCACCTGAGGGCAGGACAAGAAGCAATGGGTGGAAACTAATCAAGGAGAGAAGCAACTTAGAACTAAGGAGAAATTTCCTAACTGTGAGAACAATTAATCAGTGGACAACTTGCCCTCCAGAAGTTGTGGGTGCTCCAACATTGGAGGTTTTTAAGAAGAGATTGAACAGCCATTTGTCTGAAAAGATATAGGATCTTCTGCTTAAGCAGAGGGTTGGACTAGAAGACCTCCAAGGTCCCTTCCGATTCTATTCTTCGGTATCCTGCAAGTTGCACGGATGGTAAAATATGCTCATAGTTTAAGAGGAAGTAGAAAGCTCCCTTTTTGTCACTCGTTTTGACTGAGGGAAGGATCTTCTGTTCCTAGAGCTGAAATACAGGGACACTCTGATGCGCTTCGATTACTTTTGGCTGCGTGACCACTGCCGCTCGCCGTCTTGCTACAACACCAAGACCAACCAACGCAGTCTGGATACGGCCAGTGTGGATCTCACGATCAAGCCCCAGGCGGTACGAGTCGATGAGACCACGCTCTTTCTCACCTGTGAGTTTCTGGAGTTTTGTGTCTCCAAAGGCAGAGGTGGAGATGGTTGTGTCTCTCTCTCTCTGCTCTCTCTCTCTCTCTCTCTCTCTCTCTTTTTCCCTCTCCTCTCTTCTCTCTCTCTCTCTCTCTCTTTTCTCCTCTCTCTCTCTCTCTCTCCTGCTCTCTCTTCTCTCTCTCCTCTTCTCTCTTTCCTCTCTTTCCTTTCTCCTCTCTTTCTTTCTCCTCTCTCTTTCTTCTCTCTCTCTCTCTTTCTCTTTCCTTCTCCTTTCTTTTCTCTTCTCTCTCATCTCTCCTCTGTGTGTGTGTGTGTGTGTGTGTGTGTGTGTGTGTGTGTGTGTTTATAGCAAAAGTACATCTGTTGGAACATTCAAATGTGCTTGGAGATTTTGTTCAAGATGAAAGTGGAGGGGGAGAAAAATACTCTAGTTGGTGAATAATTTAGAGAAGGAATTATTCTGTTCCCATGGATTCTTTCCTTCCTTCTCTGGTCGTTCAATTGACACTGAACTCAGTAGTTTGTTTAGGGTCACATGGAGCCCACAAAAACAGATCTTCTGCAATCCCAGAGCTCCTGACTGGATAGGGCTAAGCATTTTAGCTGTTTTGGGAGAATTTTGGAGAAGTTCAGGGGACACATTGCACCCATTCAACCCCCATCTCCCTGGTAAAGAATTGAGACCTTTTTCTTTTTAAACAATCCCAAAGTGTGCTAACCTAGTTTACAAGAAGCAAAACCAAGCCACTTGAGAACTTAGTGCAGGGGTCACCAAACTTGGCAACTTTAAGATTTGTAGACTTCAACTCCCAGAATTCTCCAGCCAGCATAGCTGGCTGGAGAATTCTGAGAGTTGAAGTCCACAAGTCTTAAAGTTGCCAAGTTTAGAGACCTCTGACTTAGTGGTACAACACCCATAATGTTCCCATAATCCTATCTAATGTCAACTCATAAAACATTCCTACGCCTGGCAGTGCCAATATGTCGCCTCTAATAAATCCTTTAAAGTTTTTTGAAGTTTGGCTCGAGAATCATGATTTCATTAGGGCAATTGCTGGAATTTTGACCTCTCTCTCGCCATCAGGGCCAGATGGCCACGTGACCAAGTATGGTCTGGAATGGCTGCTGATGAACAGCTATGAGGGACAGAAGCAGCAGGTCATGCAACCCCGGATCCTGTGGAATGCCGACATTTACCAGGACGCTCAAGTGCCCTCGGTCGACTATCACAATTTCTTGGAAACCAATGAGGGGCTGAGAGAATTCCTGCAGAACTTCCTGCTGTACGGCATTGCATTCGTGGAAAACGTTCCCCCAACCAAAGATGACACGGAAATCATAGCAGAGCGGATTAGTTTGATCAGGTAACTATGAAACATCAGAATAGAATAAGGATAAGGATAGAATAAGAATAAGAATAGAATAGAATAATAACAGAATAGAATAGAATGGAATAATAATAGAATAGTATATAATAGAATAGAGTCAGAATAGAATAGAATAATAACAGAATAGAATAATAACAGAATGGAATGGAATGGAATAGAACAGAATAATAACAGAATAGAATAGGATAGGATAATAATAGAATAGAATAATAACAGAATATAATAGAATAATAACAGAAGAGAAGAGAATAGAATAGAATAGAATAGAATAGAATAGAATAGAATAGAATAGAATAGAATAGAATAGAATAATAGCAGAGTTGGAAGGGACCTTGGAGGTCTTCTAGTCCAACCCCCTGCTTAGGCAGGAAACCCTACACCACTTCAGACAAATGATTATCCAGCATCTTTTTAAAATCTTCCAGGGTTGGACCATTCACAACTTCTGGAGGGGAAGTTGTTCCACTGGTTAATTGTTCTGTCAGGAAATTTCTTCTTACTTCCAGGTTGTTTCTCTCCTTGATTAGTTTCCATCCATTGTTTCTTATCTTGCCTTTTAGTGCTTTGGAGAATAAGTTGCCCCTCTCTCCTTTGTGACAGTCCCTCAGATACTGGAAGACTGTTATCATGCCTCCCCTAGTCCTTCTTTTCTCCAGACTGGCTGTACCCAAATCCTGCAACCGTTCTTCATGTTTTAGTCTCCAGGCCTTTGATGGTCTTAGTTGCTCTTCTCTGAACTTTTTAATTCTCTGCTTGAACTTGCTGAGCAGAAATATGAGAGTTCCTCCCCAAGATAATCTTTACTGCACCCTTTCTTCCTGGTGTCCTATCTTGAAACGATTCTGCCTTTAGAAAGCAGATATTTCTCCCTTCTGAATTTTCACCTAGGCAGATCGCCTCCTGTGCTATATCTGTACCATCAATTGTTTCTAGAGCCTCTTCCTGAATTATAGCCCTGTTATTTCTCCTCTGCTTAAATATGCTGCCAGATTTGTTTGTTTTTGCTAAGAATAGGGTAGAACAGAATAGAATACTTTATTGGCCAAGTGTGGTTGGACACACAAGGAATTTGTCTTGGTGCAAATACTCTCAGTATACATAAAAGAAAAGATACATTCATCAAGAATCATAAGATATTAAAGTCTACCGTTTGCAGGCTAGTAATGCACAGTTCTAGCAAAAATCTTAGTTTTTCTGAAAGGCAGTAAAAGATCTTGAGCGAAAGAGAAAAGAAGCAAGATCTTGTGGCAGGGTGGGAATGTCTTAGCGGTTGGGGCAAGCCCTGTTTCCTGTTTTGACAGAGCAGATTGAAAGGGTAGCCTTAGTCCCCGGAGATCTGAAGATCAAAACAGTTCTCTCTGCTCAGGAGGAAAGGGCAAAGAAACACATCCCACACATCTAATTAAAATTAAATTGCCAGGCTGACCTTGAATTGACCAGACGTCTTAAGAAAAAGGGATTTGCAATGGTTCCTTGCTCCTTTCTTCCTTTCTTCTCCTTCTCTGCCCAGATTGCTAACCCTTAGCCTAAATTATTTCGAAAGTTTTAATCTGGGAATTTCCAAAATGCATCATGCTGGCATTGAATGCAAATGTTTGCTTCTCCAAGTTCAAGACCATTTTCTTATCAAGTATCTCAATCTATTCCAGCAGATTTCAGTAGATTTCTGTGAGATGTATAGCTTACACCTGCTTTTTTTTAAAGATTTCCCTTTGCATTTGAATGAAAGATGACTCTGATTTGCAAACAACGTACATATAGTGGGTTAGTAAAAAAAACAATTTAACATTTAAACCACAATGAATTTAATCTCTGCATAATAAGGGTAACAACAACGAGGTATCTCAACCTATTGTCCCAGTTCTATTGATTGAGAAGCAATGTTAAGGTCTGGTGTTGCATTGTGGGTGTGTAACTTGCTATAGTAAGCCCTTCAGAAAAGTGATAAGAACCCCTGATCATTGATAAACATCATTAAAGAGATTCATCTGACTTACCTGCAATTCTGTCAGTTCAGGTAATCCTCGACCATAATTGAGTCTTAACACTTCTGTTGCTAAGCGAGATGTTTGTTAAGTGAATTTGGCTCATTTTACAACCTTTCTTGCTGCAACTGTTAAGTGAATCACTGCAGTTGTTAAGTTAATAATACAATTGTTAAGTGAATCTAGTTTCCCCAAAGACTTTGTTTAGGAGAAAGTTGCAAAAGGCGATCACCTGACCAGGGCTGGGCTTCAAAAAATTTACCAAGGGGTTCTCTGCCAGGTTGCTGGGTGGGTGTGGCTATGGTGGGCATGGCCTAGTTATCCTCCTGCACTGGGGGGGTGGGGTTTGCCCTCTCCAGGCTCTGGAGGCTTTCCTTGAGCCTCCAGGAGGGCGAAAACAGTCTCTCTGGGCCCTGGAAGCTCTGTGAGATGACCCAAAGGGCATGGCACAAAGGCAACACAGTCAGATAATCAGTAGGAGTCCCTTTATTAGCTCCAACTTTGCCCCCAATGTCCTGGTTACCTTCTGGGCTGGAGAAAAACTCTCCCAGGAACAGCCTTTGTCTGCAGAAAATCAAGTCCAAAACATGGTCAACAAAAACTGTTACTATAAGTCCAATCAAGGCAAGATGAGGTAATTAGTCCGGCAAAGCAAGAGCAGGAATTCCAGACGTGAAGGCATGGCAATAACTCAACATGGTTGGGAAGACACCAAGAACACAGATAAGCAAAGTCGACACAAGATAAACTCACATTTGCTCCCAGCAGATGCTGCACTCAGCATGCATCTCTTTTAAACTCTCTTCCCAGCTGTGGCTAATGAAGGGAATCAGGGCTCTTTCCTCCCCCGTAAGCCACACAACCCACATTGCTCTCTTTTCTGTTCCTTTCTGCATGCGTTAGAATGAAAAGGGGGTGGGCCTGGGTCTTCCTCTGAACTCCCTCTCCCTTGTTCTACCTCTCCCTGCTCTGCCCAGCTGGACTTTGCCCTTCCCCAGTTTCCTCCACAGCCAATTGAGCCACTCTCCCACTCCCTGTCAGCTGTTCGGATTCAGACTCTGACAGGGACATGACACTCTCTGGAAGCTGGAAAGGGGCCCATTTCCAGCCTTCCCAAACTTCTGGGAGGGCCGTTTTTCACCCGTCCCGAGCCTCCGAGCTCGTCCTGCACTTACCTGCATCCAAACGGGTTGCATGGGGACTCCTGGGAGGGAAGAGGAGGGATGGGCAGGACCAGCCAGGAGTGGGATTTGGGGGTTCTCCAAACTGCACAGAATCTTAGTTAGGGCCTCTCCTGAACCCCTGTGAACCCCCAGGAGCCAAACCCCTGCACATGACCCCCCAGGACGCTGTAAGCATCATAAATATGAGTCAGTTGCCAAGCGTCCGAATTTTGATCAGGTGGCCATGGGGATGCTGCAACGATCGTAAGTGTAGGGAAACGGTCCTAAGTCACTTTTTCCAGGGCTGTTGTAACTTTGAACGATCACTAAGTGAACTGTTGTAAGTCAAGGAACATCTGTACTGTACAATAGTCCACCCTTAAGGATTGAAACAGCTGGAATCTTTCCTGGCCAAAGGAGGACAAGTTCCGTGTTTCCAGATGTTACTGTGAACTGGAATAGTGTCACGGACGATTATGCTTTTGATTTTATCCAGAAGATCCACACTTTGTAGGAAGAGTTGGTGTCCAAATGGATCTTGACAGTCTTGAACACTGGGCCATATCTAACAAAATGAAATTCAATGTAGAGAAAAGCAAAGTCCTACACTTAGACAAGAAAAACCAAAAGGATGCATATAGGCTAGGTGAAACCAGGCTCAATAGCAGTAACTGTGAGAGGGATCTTGGAGTCTTAGTGGACAGCCAGCTAAATATGAGCCAGCAGTGTGCAGAGGCAGCCAAAAAGTCAATGTAATCCTAAGTTGCATTAACAGAGGAATACAATCAAGATCAAGGGAGGTACTAATACCACTCTATAAAGCCTTAGTAAGGCCACACCTAGAGTACTGCATCCAGTTTGGGTCACCACACTATAAAAAAAAGATGTTGAGACTCTGGAAAGAGTGCAGAGAAGGGCAGCCAGGAGGATTAGGGGACTGGAGGCTAAAACATACAATCAGCAGTTACAAGTACTCAGTATGGCTAGTCTAGTGAAGAGAAGGACCAGGAGAGACAGGATAGCAGTCTTCCAATATTTGAGGGGCTGCCACAGGGAGGAGGAAGGGGCCAAGCTATTTTCCAAAGCACCTGAAGGCCAGACAAGGAATAATGGATGGAAACTGAACAAGGAGAAATTTAACCTTGAAATAAGGAGAAGCTTTCTGACAATGAGACCAATCAACCCATGGAACAGAAATTGCCCTCGGAAGTTGTGGGAGCTTCATCACTGGAAGCTTTCAAGAAGAGACTGGACTGCCATCTGTCAGAAATGGTGTAGGGTCTCCTGCTTGGGCAAGGGTTGACCTAGATGACCTACAAGGTCCTTCCAGCTCTGCTAATCTGTAAAACTCAGTATTGGTTCTCTCTCTGTTTCTTTGCCTCCTCCTCTCATTTTTTTCCCTCTTTTCCTGTAGAGAAACTATTTACGGCAGGATGTGGTATTTCACCTCTGACTTCTCCCGCGGAGATACTGCGTACACCAAACTGGCTTTGGACCGTCATACAGATACCACTTACTTTCAGGAACCTTGTGGGTATGAGCCAATTTGCCGAAGAGGCAGAACACCACAAATAAGATGACTGTAGCTGGTGGTATGGGCCATTCTGACACGGTATCTCACAGTGCCTCTTTTACCTTGAGAAACATCGTTCAGGAGTTGGCACTGGAACTTCAAAATGTTTTGCAGACCTCAAACTGAATCATATGGGTACTGTTTATTTTGTGGGGGGCCTTGGTGCTCTCTGAGCTTGGTTTTCTGACCTAGGCTTCCCCCAAAAGCCCTAAGCTTTTTGCCCCAGCAAAACCCCTTTTATTAAAGGAAGATGAATTTCTTGCATTCACATTCAGCCAAAGGCCTGGCAAAGTCTGTCAAGGGTGTAATTAGGAGCACAGACCTCATCTAGCTTGGAGAGCTGCCAAGTAAATGTTTTCCAAATGCAGTGCTGACAAGGAAGGACTCAGCACAGAGTCTCTGAGATGCACAGACAGATCTTCACACAGCTGCAACGAATGAATTGTTTCCTCCAAAAGCCCCCTCCCCTTTTGCTCCTCTTTTAATCCCTATGGGAGGGGCCATTCACTGTCTACCTGTGGCTTTACTCCCAAGACAACCCTTGTTCCTTAGCTGTTCCCTTCTTCTGGCAGCTCTGTGCATGCACAGGCTGGGAACCGGCTCCAGCTGCTCCCCTGCCTCACTGCTGTCTGAGCCCAAAGGCAGCTGATAACTGCCAGACTGCCCTGGCCCCATCTCTGCCTCTGATGCAGAATCCTTGTCCAAGACTTCCTGAGCCTCCAGGACTGGCCCAGGTTCCTCCCCAACCTCCTCACTGTCCGACTCTGCTGCCAGCTCCACTAGCCACCGGCACTGGGCCACAACACTTAGGTTGCTTCCTTGCAGATGTTTCATTATCAACTAGGTAACCTCATCAGTGCTAGAAGGGAGTGAGGTTTCCTTTCCATTCACATACAAGTGGCTTGATCTGCCATTGGTATGGTAGTTCCTTGATGGGGTATTGTTTACTTCCTGATTGTTGGTCTAATATTGTTGACCTGGTATTAATCAACATCCAGATTTGTTTATTCAATTTCTGTGGCCAGCCATCTCTGTCAATGACTCTGAGTGGATCTTGGTCAATGACCCTGGTGATTAACAGCAAGAGGAATGCTAGATCAACTCATCAAACAGTAAACAACAGCTTCATCAAGGAATCACTAAGAACATTTCAACCAACAGCGGCTTAGCAACTGAAATGTTGGACTCAGTTGTGGTTGTGAGTCCAGGATTACCCATATGGCATCTACAGAGGCCATACAATCACTGATATACAACACTAATAAAGCACATTAGACGTACAAACACAAATATAAGTTTAAATGAAGCATCAGCAAATACATGTACCTAAAGTGGGTGGAGAATACAATGGATGAGGGAGTAGAGTAGAGCAGAATAAATTAGAAATAGAAATAATAAAAATAGAAAAGAATAAGAATAATAGAACAAGAACAGAATAAGAATAAGAGGGTTGTATCTCCTTTTCTGAGACTGGTGGCCAAGGGGGAGAGTAGTAGGATAGGATAGGACAGGACAGGACAGAATAGAATAACAGAGTTGAAAGGAACCTTGGAGGTCTTCTAGTCCAACCCCCTGTCCAGGCAGGGAACATCTATCCCATTTCAGACAAATCAGAAATCAGACAAATTTCAGGCATATTAGAGTAAAAACAAAAAAAATGCCATAACATGGCACCATAGAATCGCAGTAGGTTAGATGTTACAGACAGCATGATAGATAGAATAGATAGATAGATAGATAGATAGATAGATAGATAGATAGATATAGAGATAGATAGATGACACGGAGATAAGATGATAGATAGATAGATAGATAGATAGATAGATAGATAGATAGATAGATAAGATGATGGATGGATGGATGGATAGATGACACAGAGATATAGATAGAAGATAGATATAGATATAGATAGATGACACAGAGATAAGATGATAGATAGATAGATAGATAGATAGATAGATAGATAGATAAGATGATGGATGGATGGATGGATGACACAGATATAGATAGAAAGAAAGAAAGAAAGAAAGATAGATAGATAGATAGATAGATAGATAGATAGATAAGATGATGGATGGATGGATGGATGGATAGATGACACAGAGATATAGATAGAAGATAGATAGATAGATAGATAGATAGATAGATAGATAGATGATAGATAGTTAACAGAAAGAGATAAAATGGATGGATGGATGGATGGATGGATGACAGAGATTAGATAGATAGATAGACAGACAGACAGACAGACAGACAGACGGACAGAGTAGATACATCTAAGTATGCTAAGCCATCTAACTTCTAATTCCAATGCAGGATAACATACCAGAGTAGAGAGATCATCAGTCAAGTGTTTCAAGATTGCAAGAATAATTTTGAAAAAGGCTCTTTGCAGCAATTTAGTCCTTTCTGGTTTGTGTCTCTTCCAGGCTTGCATTCCTACAACTAACTGAGTGTTTCTTCTCAGCATCCAAGTATTCCATTGCCTCCGGCATGAAGGCACGGGGGGCCGGACGCTTCTGGTGGACGGTTTCTATGCTGCGGAACAAGTGCTCCAGCGAGCGCCAGAGGACTTCGACCTTCTGACAAAGGTGCCACTGAGGCACGAATACATCGAGAACATGGGAAGCTGCCACAACCACATGATTGGGGTTGGGCCTGTCTTGAATATTTACCCCTGGAACAAGGAGCTCTACCTGATCAGGTGAGGGGGACGGCCTTATCCTAAGACTTGCCTTCATTGGGACATTGTCCTTTAAGTCAGTGGTCCCCAACTTTTCCAGCTTTCAAGACAAATTCCTTGTGTGTCCAATCACACTTGGCCAATAAAGAATTCTGTTCTACTCTACTCTGTTCTGTTCTGTTCTATTCTATTCATTCTGTGGCCTGGGGGTTGAGGACCCCTGCCTTAAGCCATAGCAGAATCCGCTTGTTCCTGGCTCAGCCTATGATGCGAATCTACCTCTTGTAGATTGTTAATCATGGCTTACGGATTGCTACCTATTATTCTGACCAAGGCTAACGAGACCGTAATTACACACATGCTTATTTTAAAAACAAGTCTTGTTTTATTGCAAGGCTGGGAATTATTTTCATTCCCAGCCGGTAATGAATCTCAAACAGCCCCTCGAGATAAGCACCCACCTTTCTTTCCTGTGAAGTGCTGCCAATAACAGAAATGTCAAATGAACTAGAAAAAAAACCAACCAAAGTACAAAGAGCTTCAAGAATGAATCTGAACTGAATGAACGACTTTGCTTCCTGCAAAGGTTTTGTCATCTTTGCCTGTCCTTTATACCTTATGGGAGAGGCAATCACCTCCTAGCCTTACTCCCAAGTCTCCACTTTTGTTTCAGCTGCTCTCGCCTTCTAGCAGCTCTGTGCACACGTGCACTGGGAACAGGCTCCCCGGGATCCTCTGCCTCACTGCTGCCAGACTCCAGAGGCTCCGAAGGCAGCACCCCACTCCCAGATGGTCCTGGCTCCATCTCTGCATCGGACGCAGGACCCTCATCCAAGTCCTCTCCAGACTCCCGGACAGATCCCCGTTCTTCCCCATTGTCCGATTCCGCTGCCTCTGCACAGACTGCCGGCGAACCACAACACCTATGAACCTGGTTCACAATGGCTTAAGCCATCCCCCAGCCACTTGGGGGACTGACTGTGATGTATAACACCAGCTTGATCATGGTTGGGCAATGATGGTTGAAATCACTTCTCTGTAGGGGTTCAGCAATAGTGGTTATCACTAGTAGGGACTCTTCCAACCGAATATATTTGACTAGTCTTCTGTTTTTTCTTCAGGTACAATAATTATGACCGAGCTGTCATTAACACAGTGCCTCATGAAACTGTGCACCGTTGGTACATCGCACACCGCACACTCACCACTGAGTTGCGGAGGCCCGAGAACGAGCTCTGGGTCAAACTGAAACCAGGCAAAGTAAGTTAAAAGGTGGCTTGTTGGGAGAAGCTGACTAAGACTCATTTGGCCCCTTAAAACTCCCGCAACCCTTCCTTCCCCAAAAACATCAGGTTCCTGCCCTGCTTACTTTTGGGAGCTCAGCCTTCAATGCACCACGTTCTCACACCCACAACTGTTGCAACATCCCTGCTGTCGCATGATCAAAATCCAGGCACTCAAACACAACAAACCCTCTGCAGTGAACTCAAAAGATTCCTTTATTAGGAATATCAGCAGCCCCGGTAAAAAGTTTCTCTCTCAGGCTATCAAGTCCAACTGGATGGAAGATGAATAGTTGTCTGCCACATCTATTCATCTCCGCCCCCTGCCTTTTATCGCCAGAGCTAGGGTGGGGCCTCGCTAGCTGCGGTGGTTCTTCCATCCTGAGGACCGGTCAATAGATTTCCACTGCTCTCTCTCCTCTGCTTTCTGTGAATCCACATGTCAGGCACTGGACCCAGCTGTTCCTCCTCTTCCTCATCAGCCACCTCCAGACCTGGGGGCTCTTGACTCTCCATCAGAGGGCGGACGGACAGCCCAGGCTCCACCTCTGTCTCTCTCCCTGCCAGCTCCATTCCCCCTTCCCCCTCGGAGCTCTCAGGTTGCCCTGATGCTGACCTTGATTCCCATGCCTCCTCTTCCTCCTCTGATTCGGCTGCTGGAGGGCCTGGTGGCTGACAGGCCACAACATCACAACTGCTGCAGCATCCCTGCTGTCACATGATCAAAATCCAGGCACTTGGCAACTGGCAGGTTGCTGGGTGTCAACTCAAAAATATTTCTATGGTATTTTTGGAGTTGCCAACAGAAAGGAATGGCGGAGCAGTGCGGCAGCTTGGAAATTGAAAGTGCATTCCATAAATAGTTTTCAAAGATAGTAACTAGGTGACTGAAGTTTGTGCCACACAAAATTCTAACTAGAGAACATGATTGATGACTCTTGGCTATGGATGTGTCCCATTGGAGAATATGAATTATGATACACCCAGGGGGTGGGGGAAAACCAGGGTCAACCACATCCATGCTAGCCATTTGCTAGCTCTAAGGGGCAGTGATCATCTTCGTTCCAAAGCTGAAGAGTCAGGGCTGTCCGAAGATGTCTCCGTGGTCATGTGGCCGGCATGTCTAAATACCAAAGGTGCGCGGAACGCTGTTACCTTCCCACCAAAGTGGTCCCTATTTTTCTACTTGCATTTTTTATGTGCTTTCAAACTGCTAGGTTGGCAGAAGCTGGGAGAAGTAACGGGAGCTCACTTTGATATACGGTGCTAGGGATTCGAACAGCCGAACTGCCGACTTTTCTGATCGACAAGCTCAGCATCTTAGCCCCTGAGCCACCACGACCCTTTGATTATCTACCTAGCCTTCCTCATTTGGCTTCTTTTCGTTCCTTCTGTAGGCCCTCTTCGTGGACAACTGGCGAGTGCTGCACGGCCGAGAATCCTTCACGGGATATCGCCAGCTCTGCGGTTGCTACCTCACGAGAGATGATGTGCTAAACACAGCCCGTTTCCTTGGCCTTCAAGCCTAGGCTGGCTTGTACCTCCGATGGTCGGGAGCTGCTGATTCAGGAATGGAGAGAAAAAAGTGTTTACCTCACAGACCTGGCCTCCTGTCCCAAGAGAGAGGAGAGGTCCTCTCAGCATCACTTGAGGTCCATCCAATGTTGTCTACTGCCTTTTCTTCACTCTCCCTATTCTAAGCTCCCTGATTGGTTCTCCTTGGTTTCCATTGCCCATTGGCTCAACTCAGATCAGATGGACTTGACAGCCATGTAAGAGACCTGCTCTGACCTCCAAGGTGCTACCTCTGGTGCCTTTTGCTATTGAAAGCAGCCCTGTCCTCTTGAGTACTCTTTTGTCCTGTGTACAAAACCATCAAGGTTTTACTGGACGTACATTCTTGAAAACTGGTAGAGTCTCAAGGAAAGTTGAGCTAGTTCTTTGGCAAGACCTGTTTGTTGTCATTCCAGCCTTTTGAGACCTCCAAGGTTGACTGGTACCCAATGCTTGAAGGTTCTTCTTCTCCGTGTCTCTTCTCTTTCCTGCCTGCTGGTGATGTTAAGCTTGCCCTGTGATGGGAGAGTTGCTTCAGAAAGCCTTAGAGCAGGAGGAAGGAAGAAAACACACAGATCTGGCGAGGGGAGACAATATTAAGTCCCAATTTCCACAGCACTGTAAAAATAATAATGATGATAATGATAAAACTATAGCACTGCATTTCTTTCCAGCTTACTCTGTTGTCCATTCTTCATCTTGGTCATTGCTTCAACTTTCTCCAGAATCTCTTTGCTGTCCATTCTATGCTGGGAAAAGCACAATCCCATAATTTCCTTGTTTTGTCTCTTTCCTTTGTTCTTTCCTTCGAAGGACTTTATTGACAACAAGAGGCCATACCTCTTAGAAGCTGGAAGCCGCCAGCCTTTGTTCCGAACTAAAGCTCCAACAATCAGAAAGAGAGAGACAAAGGAGACACTTGTTTATTCCTCTAAGTGAAAATAGTTTCATGTTTTGCTTTGACTGGCTTTCTTGGTAGCAGCAGGCTCTTCTAGGCTCTTCAGAAGAAGAGCAAGTGGGGTTTTTGGCTGAAACTGAGATGATTGGGTCAAAGATCTGAGTGGAGGGACTGCTTCCACGGTCTGCTCTTATCAGCAGATCCTTTAGGAATGAGCTCCTGGACTAGGAATGAGGAGTTCTAGATAGTCATTCCTTCTAGAGATGGGTGATGCTTGCACCCCTGACTCCTGTTCCTACTGCATCTCTTGAGCAAGACCCAACAGGGATGCTCAGAACTGCCATAGGAAGCCAAGATTTGCCATTCCGTGGAAGAACAAGAAGCAGCCAAAGCCAGCTTTTTGCCTTCAAACCAAATAGAAATATCTTGCCTTCTTTGGGCATGAAGTGACATTTTCATTATTAATAACAAAGGATGAACGCTTCATCACAACTTTAGATGCAAATTCTGTGGTTGAGTTGGTCTTCCTGGGCCAAACTTTGAAACTAATCTGTGCATGAGTTTAGGAGCAGAAAGGGTGTTTTAGACCCTTTTAGAAGAAATGTTCGTTCATGGTTGTCACTGCCAAGCTCAGCCAACCTTGGTTGAATCCATTGGCCCTCGTTGGAACATTTCTGCTAATTAAGGAAAGTCAACCCTCTTTCCTATGTTCAAAGCTGAGCACTTGACCCATTTCAAAAAAACAAGACCTTTTCTTTTTGGTCCTCCTAGAATTATATTGAACATGCAAACTTGCTAAGGAAGAAACTCTAGAAAATGAATTTTGCAAGTTCTTACCATTTTCCTTAGACAGCATTCTGTTCTTTGCAGCTTTCAAATTAAAATAGTGGGAAAGCTGGCAAGATTCCTCCAAGTCTAGAAGGATACAGTCTGACTCGCTAAACTGCAGAAGTCATATTTTGAACTACAACATTTCCAATCTTAAATAGGGGAGAGAGAATGCTTCTCCAAGGAATTAGAGTCCTACATGAACATCAGCAATTTAGGTCTAGTTGAACTTTCTCCCTGAGATGCTCATGTTCTTTAAGGAATAAATTTTAAGGTTTGCTAGTTCATGAAACAGGATTTATCTCATGAGCTCCAAGCTGATGTCTGAAGTCATTTTGCTCACCTATAGTTTGGCTATACCTCACTGAGTTGATGTTCTTTGCAAGAACCAGATCTGTATGCGCTTCTCTCTTTCCTTGCCTGTAGTTTTGGACTGTTTTAACTTGATTGATGTAGTAGCACTTTTTGCTCTTAACACTCCTAAGAACTTCTTCTAGACAACTAGACTTCTTCTAGTTCAGTTTTTAGCAGCAGAAGATATTTGGTTCTCGAGGTCATTCCTTATTTGATTTTCTTAACACTGTATGAGTTTCATCACTACGTAGAAAACATCAGATGTAGAGGTGGTGCAAATATGATCTTTGGATCAAGACAACTTCTACAGATGTCTGGTATTTATTAGCTACTAAGTTATGCTTACTAACTTCTAAGAGTCTTTGCAAAAAAGTGTTCTCGGTACGTTTTGTAAGAACCCATGCGGCTTTGTTATAAGTGGCTGAGATCTCTTCATCCTGTCCCTCACATGGCTGCTCATTTGTCACAAGATTGTTTCGGTCACCGTTAGCCATAAAACTTTGTAATTGTTTCCTGTTGCTCTGCTTTTAATTAAAAAAAATTCAGCGGTAAGTGTTTTTCTTATCTTAGAGGAACAGAAAGCTTTGATTCACTAACAAATTAAAAAGACAGAATCATGCTGTAAACTTGAAAAAAAACTTTAGGAAACTCAGAAGAGATGTCTGTGCGTACAGGGGTTGAATTAGGCTTCAAAAAGAAATTTTGGGTTTCAAATTTGTACATTCCAAATATTATTAGTTTAGTTTATTGTCATTGCACCTCGTACAATGAAATCAAACACCATCTTCAGTGCACATCATGACCATGAAAATAAACACAAACACACATCCTTCACACTCCACACATTGAACCGAAAACCCCCAACACTACACCAACACTGCACTATACAGCAGAATTCAAAAGAGCTACTGCCCTGGGATAGAAGCTATTTTTCAGCCCATTTGTCCTTGTTTTTATTATCCTTTACTGTCTGCCAGATGGTAATAGTTCAAAAAAAGGGTTCCCAGGATGAGATGGATCTTTTCTTAAGGCAGCAGGAGCTATAAAGCTGTTCCAAAGAGGGGAGAGGGCAACCCATGATCTTCTGGGCAAAGAAGTCTTTGACTTTGACTATGACTTCAGCATCAAACTCTGCTTCTTGTTCCTGAGTTTACAGGTAGCCCTGGACTTACAACAGGTTTTTTTTTTAATTACATTTATATGCCGCCCTTCTCCGGAGACTCAGGGCGGCTTACAATTTTTGGGATGCAACCCAGTGTGCTCAGCAATAGCCTTCATTCCATTGTATATGCCTGCTTATTACTAAGCGGCATTTTTACAAAGTCAGCTTATTGCCCCCAACAATCTTGGGTCCTCAGTTTACCTACCCCGAGAGGATGGAAGGCTGAGTCAACCTGGAGCCTGGTGGGATTCGAGCCTACAGCAGTTGTAGGCAGCTGGAACTTAAGTGCAGGCAATTAACAGCCTGAGCCACCAAGGCTCTTACTTAGTTCACCAAGGCTCTTACTTAGTTCACTTAGTGACCGTTCAAGGTTACAACGGCACAAGTGACTTATAACCATTTTTCACACTTACAATGTTGCAGCATCCCTACAGTCCCATGATCAAAATTCAGAAGCTTGGCAACTGACTCATATATATGATGGTTGCAGTGTCCTGGGGTCATGTGATCCCCTTTTGTGACCTTCTGACAAGCAAAATTAAGGGTGAAGCCGGATTCACTTAACAACAGTGTTACTAAAGTAACAGCTGCAGTGATTCGCTTAACAATTGTGGCAAGAAAGGTCATAAAATGGGGCGAAACTGTAACTCACCTAGCAGCAGAAATTTTGAACTCAATTGTAGTAGGCTTACCTGTGTTTATTTATGTATTAAACAAATTTATGTAGCCATTCAATACATGCCATGGGTGAGACCAGGAGGTTTGTGTTTAGAAGAATTTGTAAGTCATGGAGCCCTAGGACCACGTCAAGAAGAAGTCAGCCAACGGAAATCTGGGAAGGTTGCGTGTTCTTATTTTCTTTGAAATCCTTTGAATTTCATCTACTTCATCTAACCAAAAAAGATAGGGCTCCATTTTCTCATGCCTCTTTCCTGATCTGGTTCCTTCACTGACATTCCACAGAGGTTTGTGTGACATTTAGTTATTAGTTTTATTTTCTCGTTCTGTCTCTCTCTCCACCTCTCTCCTCTCTTCTCTCTCCTTTCCTCTCCTTTCTCCCTCTTTTGGCCCACATTAGCCCACATAGAAGTCTCCCCAAATTCTTTCTGCAAGTTGTCAAATTCTCTGTTTAATTGCAAGCGTATAGAACTGGTAGCAAATTCCTAGCTAAAGACTGGGAAGATGGATTGGCATTTGCAGATGTTCCACAGCTGGTGGATTTTAGGATTGGAGAAGGCTTGAACACACTAATAGAAACAAAACTAAGTTCTCTACAAATTGTGTGATAAAATGACAGGATTTGGGACAAGCGGTGCCTGAAAGTGGGTAATTTGGAAAGAAAAATTGATGAACTTTTGGCACTAAGCCAGGATAGTTAATCTGCCTCCAGGAATGATGGTTGGAATGGATGGTTGGGTGGCCCCGTTGCCATTGAACTCATTAACATGAAAACAGAATGCAAATCTGAATAGAACTTGGGTTTAGAGGGTTTGTCTGTGTGTATATAAGCAAAATTATGGAATTATTCCCACAAGACAACCACAGCATATTAAAGTTAACTATTTCACACAGCTCGGTCTGTTCCCAAACTGACATGGATCATTCTCAGTTTATCATTCAGTTATTTCCTCCCAATGTTTGTGTTTCTGGGTTTTGGGGTGCTTTTTTTAATCTCGGTAAATATATGCAGCTAACAACACATGCTCCTTTTAAATTTTCCACAATACTTTAATGCAGCACTGCAGCAGAGATATTTTGGATTAACAGATTAACAGAGTTGGAAGGGACTTTGTAGGCCATCTAGTCAAAAACCTCACCCAAGCAGGAGACCCTACACCATTTCTGACAGATGGCAGTCCAGTTTCTTCCTGAAAGCCTCCAGTGATGAAGCTCTCACAATGTCCAAAGATTGATTGTTCTCACTGTCAGAAAATTTCTCCTTATTTCCAGGTTGAATCTATCCTTGTTCAGTTTCCATCCATTATTCCTTGTCTGGCCTTTGGTTGCTTTGGAGAATAGCTTGACCCCCTCCTCTCTGTGGCAGCCCCTCAAATATTGGAAGACTGCTATCATGCCTCCCCTGGTCCTTCTCTTCACTAGACTAGCCCTACTGAGTACTTGCAACCGTTCATCATATGTTTTAGCCTCCAGTCGCCTCATCATCTTGGTTGCTCTTCTCTGCAACCTCTGATTATTTAAAATGATGATGTATATCAAACTGGGCCTTATAGAGGAGGTCCTTGACTTAGACCACAATTCTGTTGCTAAGCAAGATGGTTGCTAAGTAAGTTTTCCCCCATTTTATAACCTTTCTTGACACAATTGTTAAGTGAATCACTGCAGTTGTTAACTTAGTAACACGGTTGTTAAAGAGAATTTGACTTCCCCGTTGACTTTGGTATCAGAAGGTCCCAAAAGGGGATCACACAACCCTGGAACACTGCAATTGTCATAAATATGAGTCCGTTGCCAAGTGTTTGAATTTTGATCATGTGACTCTAAGGATGCTGCAACGGTCGTAAGTATGAAAACTGGTCAAAGCTTGCGTTTTTTCAATGCTATTGTAACTTTGGTCACTAAAACTAAATCAAGGACTACCACTACCCAAGATTCCTGCCAAGAAAACATGCTTCCAAGCCAGAAATATCCATGGATTCCAAAGACAAAGGTTAGTCCGAGGCCAGTTTTAACCGCAAGTTGCTTACAATAACTTCCATTCAGCATTTTTTTAAAAATAAGAATGGAGTAAGTTCCTCTTAAGCAGTGCTGATGTAGAAGGGGAAGTTTGTGCCAATTTAGACCTGATTATATGGCCTCTCTTTGCAAAAAAATAAAAGAAGAGTGAAGCAACTTCAAGCAGCTTGCTCTTCTCCAAACCACAAAACCCTCCAACGCAGCAAGAAATTTCCTTGCATGCTTGATTCTTGGTGTGAATGTCTTGCAGGTGCCCGACCAAAGAGTTTCGAAGGGCATCAGCATCATCTGATGAGGAATCCAAAACTTGAGGAATTTCCAACTATAAGCCTGTGAAGCATTTTTTCCCCCTTAATCAAGCCATAACCACCCAGGAGTAAAACAGAAACTGATTTACACCTGGTTGTGCTGTTTATACATTGGAGTATTAAAGGACATGCATTCTTTTCAACCAATTCTCTCTGCAAATTTTCTATTGTTCTTGTTCTGACCCAAACCCTTTTCCAATAAAACAAATACGAACCAAAGGGAACAGAAACCTTTTAATGATTCTTATGAATCCCGGTTAAAAGGCTGCTGCAAACTAATTAACTTTGATTAGCACGAGCCTTGCCAAAACTGCGAGGCTGCCAAGAATAACAGATAAGGTTGCCTAGAAATATTTTACAATACAGGAGTCTTCAAATACCAACTAAGATACTGCAATGTCCACGAGGCTCGAGTTTCAAAAGGTCTTTGCTTCCTGCAAAGAATGTCTGATTCACAGCTGCCTTTTATCTTCTTGAAGGAGGGGCCGTTACTTTGCAGCTTTACTCCTGAGTCGCCCATGCTGCTGCAGCTGCTCTTTCCTGTGAGCAGCCCTGCACACACGCACACTTGGCACAGGCTCCTCGGGAACCTCCTCATTGCTGCTGCCAGCCCCCACAATCTCTGAAGGCAGCAGTCCACTCCCTAATGGTCCTGGCTCCTCATCTGAGTCCTTGCTGTCCTCAGCCGTCTGCACCTGCTGCCGGCTAACCACAACAGTTCTTTAAAAGCTCTCTGGATTGAAGCTGGACTTAAATCCCCTCACAATTTCAAGCTTGCGTGTCTGTAGGTTACATTAAGTTCTTGTTTGATATAGGTAATTTACAGTCCCCTGTGACCCTGCTTCCCCGAGTGTCTCATAAACCAGATTCTCCAATTGAGCACGTTCACAGGCTGGGTGTCATCATTCACATTCTCCAATTCAATATATTTGCAGGCAAAAGCTCTGGTAGTTTAATTACAATCTTTTAAAGATAAGAGTTGGAATGTACTTTGGTTTTCAAACTGCTGCACAGATCTGCAAACAGCTTCCAGATTTCCTTCCTTCCCTCCCCCCACCTTTTTTTTAATGGCAACTACTAAAACAGGAATAGGAATGTTTTATGAGTTGACATCTCTTACCTAGATTAACCAGCAATTGCTTTTATTTCAGTTTTATTTGTATTTTTGTATTAAATGGTCTTGAGACCTTAAGTCTCTGTGCATTTATGTCAAAGGCCTGGATTGGTTTAAACTTAGCTTAATCTGCAAAAACAAATGAAACAAAACAATATGCCATTTCTTTTATGAAACAAGTGTTTCATAAAAGAAATGGCACATACACTAAAATAATACAGGTAGCCCTCAACTTACAACAGTTCACTTAGTGGCCATTCAAAGTTACAATGGCACTGAAAAAAATGACTTAGGACATTGCAGCCTCCCCAGGGTCACGTGTTCAAAATTCAGACAATTTGTTAAGATTTGTTAAGTTCTTAAGATTCACTTAACAACTGTGGCAAGAAAGGTTGTAAACTGGGGCAAAATTCACTGAGCAACAGAAATTTTGGTCTCAATTGTGGTTGTAAGTTGAAGATTACCCGTACAAACTAGCTAATTCGGTGCCTTTTCCAAAAGGTGTGATGACCCAGGGTGGGATACAAAACAAACACAGTCACAGAAAACAGGTGAAGCCCCTTTTATTCCTTCAGTTTGCTTCCAAGCTCCAAATATCTTTTGACGGAAGACAAAAAAAACCTCCCACACAAACAGTTACACAAAGAAGGCAAAAAAGCAACACAAACCAGGCAAGATAAGGGCTGGAGCACGTTCACAGATAACACACATTGGGAAGGACACTAAACTCAGAGAGGAACTATAAACTAGCAATATTTACACGATTTCTTCCCAGTGCTTGCTAGTATGCAGGTCCAAACTCTTATTCAGTTGTCACACCTGCAGCCCATGAAGGGGATCAAGGCCCTTTCCTCCCCTGTAGACCACGCGATTCATGTTTCTCCCTTATCCGCTCTTCCCTGCATGCCCTAGGATGAAGAAGGAGTGGGCCTGGGTCTTCCTCTGAATGCCCAGCCGGCCTGTGCCCTTCCCCAGTTTCCTCCACAACCTCCGGAGCCACACTTCCACTCCCTGTAGGCTGTTCCTCCTCTCCCTCAGAGTCAGTCTCCATCAGGGGCATGACAAAAAGTCTTACTGTTGAATTTCTCTGGCTATATTTTTTTAAAAGATGTTCTTACATCTTTCAGGCTCTAAAACTAAGAAAGACAAAGTAAATCACTTCAAAACAGATTTCTTTAATTTTCCTCACCTCTAGACAGAAATCTTGCCAAACTAAAGCAAACTACTTGGCATTATTAAAGAAATACTCAGAGAACTTCCAAGCAGGAGCTGTTTCAATTTTTCTTTCTCACACCAAACTATCTAAACTTTGCAATCTCTTGGTCCTCTGGAATGGATTCCCTCCTCCTTGGAATTCAGGCTCTATTCCACCCTGTAAACCAAATGAAAATAAAGTAAGAGTAACCTAACCTGGATTAAATTAAATGAAAGAAATAACGAGCAGGAAATCTCGTGTTGCCATGGCAAGAATTTTCTTGTTAAATATATTTCTGAACACCGGTGAGTGGAGAGCAAAAAAATGGTAGCTTTTTGCAGTTATAATTGTACGTTGCGTAAGTGAGATTTCGCAATGCGTTAGACCTTACCACATATCTCTCTTGGACTTGCTACTTCACTGCAAAGGATGTTAACACTTCAATTTTAGCTGCCTGCCTCTTTTAAGCCTGCAAGTCTATTCTGATCCTTGAAAAAGCCAAAATATCAAATGTAATTGCTTTCCAGTAAAACTTACCCTGTCCATCAATTTCTCCAAATTCTTTAAATGAAACATCATTTGAAACCAATTTTAATATTGGGATTTTTTTATAAACGATAATGTTCATCTCATCATCCATAGGATGTCTAACATTCAGCAGCAGAAGTTTCCCCTTTTTTAGTAATTCCCAAATCTGACATATAGAAAGACCTAATTCTATTCAAACTCACAATTATTCTCAGAAGATTTTGTTTCCTTCTTAGAGGTAGAGAGAAATGCCTTCCAAGAATGATGGTTCCCATTTAAAGGGTTACTGTAAGCAAATAAGGACTTGCAAGAAATCATTTTCAACCAACAATTCCTTAATCTGGACATGAATATGTAGAAAATTGAGTTTACAAAGAAGCCAAAAATAACGATGCATTTCAACAGCTCAGGGCCTTCCTAAACCTTTGGTTCACAGTTTTGATAAAAGGTGCTAGAAAAATTATGCGGAAGGTAATGGCCAGCATATTTCCTATTTCTTTAGAAGACTGAAGTAGAATCAGTGAGAAAAGATTTTGCCCAAGTATAAACAAAAATTTTAAGACCGTAAGAACAGATTGACAAACTTTTAAAAGCAACACGCTCAGTTTTCTGCCTAGACATACTATATTTGTCAGTGCTCACGAATTATTTTTAACATTCATCGTCTTTTTTGCTTTATTATTTATTTATATATTTATTTAATTTGACAATCGCTTACAAGATAATAGGTATAAGTATAAACAGTTATGAATATATGAAATGGATACATATAAGAAAAATAAAAAGAAACAATAGGACAGGGACGGTAGGCACGTTGGTGCGCTTATGCACGCCCCCTACAGGCCTCTTAGGAAAGGGGTGAGGTCAATAGTAGACAGTCTAAGGTTAAAGTTTTTGGGGTTTGGGGAAGAAACCAGAGTCAGGCAGAGTATTCCAGACATTGACGACTCTCTTGCTGAAGTCGTATTTCATGCAATCAAGATTGGTGCGGTTAACCTTGAGTTTGTATCTATTGTGTTATGGTTGAAGCTGAAGTATTCATTGACAGGTAGGACACTGCAATGTATGATTTTATATACTATACTTAGATCGGACCGAAGGCGGCGGCATAGTTCTAGGTTTTTAGGTCTAGAATTTCAAATCTGGTGGCATAAGATATTCTGCAACGAGTAGAGGAGTGGAGAAATCTTCTTGTGAAATATTTCTGGACTTTCTCAACTGTGTTAATATCAGATACATAATGTGGGTTTCAGACTGATGAGCTGTATTCAAATATTGGTCTAGCAAATGTTTTGTATGCTCTAGTTAGTTGTGTGATATTACCAGAGAAAAAGCTACGTAGGATTAGGTTAACAACTCTTAATGCCTTTTTGGCTGTAGTTACAGTGGGCTCTAGCACTTAGATCATTAGAGATGAGTACTCCACGGTCCTTGACGGAGTTTGGATCATCAACCAGCTTGTATTTTATTTTCTGATTTTTTTTGCTAATATGTAAGACAGAGCATTTATTTGTTGAGATTTGAAGTTGCTATTTGTTTGACCATTCTGATACATAGTTGAGGTCTTTTTGAACAGTATTTTCTGTGGTGTTGAATAGCTTTACATCATCAGCGAAGAGAACACAGTTGCTCTTAATATGTCTGTGGTTTTCTCAGAAGAAAATTCAAACATAGCACATCCTTCATAGGAACTAAAAATCCCATTTTTAGCTTGTGTTTCTCTTAACATATATCGGTATTTTCACTGAGTGATGTCTAAGTTCAGGTTTCTGGGTCCTGGTACCTTCTGGACTTGTTGGATTAAAAAAAAATCCTTAACTAAGGCTTTTAATCATTGCAACCTCTAGTCCTCACCATCTTAAAGAAGGCTGATCTAGCAAGAAGAACTCATATCCAGAAGTTTATCCTAGTTACGCAACTTAGTCCTTCTCTACCATGAAGTCTGTGATGGATTATTTGACATATAATACTCCCGGGTTATTTTGAGAAACCCACTTCAGCTTTCGCAGGGTGGTGTCCAGCAAGGATCTCTTGAAACTGCTGGACAGAAAGAAAAAAATCACAGGATCAAAACAACAGTTGAGGGTTGAAATGCAGAGGACCAGTTCGTTTGCAAGATGGAGGACCTGAATGTTCTGTTCAGAAATGATCATCATTTGGGCAAGGATGTAGGGTATTCGGACCACGTGGTAGGGGACAAAGCATACGATGAAGACTACCAAAACCACAAAAGTCTTTATGACAATTCTGGTGCTCATCCTCTTACTGTGCTGCTGGGTTTTCTTCAAAGAGACCGCACGGAGCCTGAGGGAGATTTTACCGTAGGAATAAAGGAAGAAGAAGAGCAAAAAGAAAAAAAAAGTCACCGCCAGCATGTTCAGGATGCCCCCGCTGGTGCTTCGGTACTTGAAATGGAAGCACTTTTGGTCACAGGGTCCACTTTTATTAGTGTCCAAAAGGAAGCAAAGCATCGTGATGAAGCAGATGGCCCACACCACCATGGACATGGCCAGGCTGAATGATGTTGTGTGGATTCGGAAGTGCTGAAGGGGCTTAATGATCTTGAAGTAGCGATCCAGGCTGATCAAGCTGAGAAGCAGAATGCTGACATACATGGTGATGTAGAAGATCATGCCCACCATCTTGCAGAGGGCGGGAGGGCCGCTGTGTTTCTGGTAAGCCACCCGGAAGGGCAAACAGAGGGAGAGCAAGAGGTCAGCGATGGCAAGGTGCTTCATGTACACCGTGATGGAGTTGGTCTTCAGAGTGCCGAAAGTGAACACCCAGAGCGCCAGGAGATTGCTAACAAAGCCAATGACAGCAATGATGGAGTACATGGCAGGAAGGGTCTCCATCAGAAAGCCATCCTGGATTCTACACGATGGGTTCGATCCATTATGGAGGTTCTCACCGAAAGAGGAACTTATGTTCATATTGCTGTGTAAGGAAAATGGCAGAAATAACTGAGATGATTCCATAAATTTCTTGGTAGCTCATCATTTCCTAATTATTTATTTTTATTTTTATTCATATTTATATGCCACCCTTCTCCAGAGACTCAGGGCGGCTTACAATTTTTGGAGCACAACCCAATGCGCTCAGCAATAGCCTTCATTCCATTGTATATGCCTGCTTATTACTAAGCAGCATTTTTACAAAGTCAGCTTATTGCCCCCAACAATCTTGGGTCCTCAATTTACCTACCCCGGGAGGATGGAAGGCTGAGTCAACCTTGAGCCTGGTGGGATTCGAGCCTGCACTAATTGCAGGCAGCTGGAATTAAGTGCTAGGTGTTTAACAGCCTGCACCACCAAGGCTCTTAGCAATTAACTTAGCAGGAATGAAACTCTAGACTTGTTTCTTCTCTGTAAACCATTGCTACCGCTCTCACAAAACCCTTGGGCTTTGTCAGTAGCAATAGCACTTATATACTGCTTTACTGCCCTCTCTAAGTGGTTTACAGAGTCAGAATAGTTGCCCCCAACAATCTGGGTTCTCATTTTACCCACCTCAGAAGGACGGAACGATGAGTCAACCTTGAGCCTGGTGGGATTCGAACTGCTAAATTACAGGCAGCCGGCAGGCAGCAGAAGTAGTCTGCAGTATTCTAACCACTTTTAAGGCAATGAAGCACCACTTTGGTATAGTTGTTAAGGCTATAAACCGGGGCTGTGAGTTCTAGTTCCAACTTAGGCACAAAGCCAGTTGGGTGACTGTGGGCCAGTCTTTCTCTCTCATCCTTAGGAAGAAGGAAAAGTGGCTGCCCTTCCCTCCACTACTGAAAACCTTGCCAAGAAAACCACAGAGCCTTTATGCAGGCAATCACCAAGAATCAAAACCGTCTCAAAGGCAATTTAAAAAAATAGCCATGAACAAATAGCTTTGCAGGCACTGGGGTGGGATGTAAATGAAGCCCAGCATGATCGACAGCATATTTATATCTGGTCCTTCACATCGTTCTTTGATTTCCATGTTATGTTTTATTTTGTTATTGTCCCCATGGTAGATGGGCATCCATATGCATTTGACAAATATCTAGGTAGGGCATGTACGCTGCTGAGAGCTGTCAATAGATTTAAATCAGCTTGAGTTCACGAATCAGCTGCTTTTACATTTTGCATGCACTGTAAATGTAAAATTTGCAATGAAGGCTATTGCTGAGCACATTGGGTTGTGCTCCAAAGATTGTAAGCCGCCCTGAGTCTCTGAAAAAGGGAGGCATATAAATGTGAATTAAAAAAAAATATTTGCAGTTTGTTTAAAATATTCAAAGATAGTTTTAACAAAGAAACAAAAGAACAAAAATGACATTGGTTTGCTGTACAGCCAATTACACACTGCAATGTCAAATGGGCCATGCAACATATTCTCTAGTTGTAGAAAAGTGATTGTAGTTTCCTTGATTTTTATTGGGTTCAATCCAATCTGTTTCTCAACAGATGTAAATAGGATGCACTGTTAAGAACTGCTTTGAAATACTTAAATCTCTGAGACATGGGAGAATTCACTGCCAGCTAATTTTGCGAGACGGAGGTGGCAGAGACATAATGAAAGTCTAGCATATCAACATACATTCATTTTTCAAGTTCCCCATCTACGGAGGCATGTTATTGTCTGCAAATGTGTTAAATACAATGTTGTTGTTTATTTAGCTCAAAGAGGTGCTGAATCGTATAAAACCAGACAAATCACTAGAAGCCAAAATCACAAGACTATCTCTGATTTACTTTGGCCAGGTCATGCATGCAAATTCTTTGGAAATGGCAATGATGCCAGGAATGGTTTAGAATAGAATAACAGAGTTGGAAGGGACCTTGGAGGTCTTCTAGTCCAACCCCCTGCTTGGCAGGAAACCCTACACTACTTCAGACAAATGGTTGTCCAGTCTCTTCTTAAAAACTTCCAGTGTTGGAGCATTCACAACTTCTTGAGGCAAGTTGTTCCACTGATTAATTGTTCTCACTGTCAAGAAATTTCTCCTTAGTTCTAAGCTGCTTCTTTCCTTGGTTAGTTTCCACCCATTGCTTCTTGTCCTGCCTTCTGGTGCTTTGGAGGATAGCTTGACTCCCTCTTCTTTGTGGCAGCCCCTGAGAGATTGGAAGACTGCTATCATGTCACCCCAGTCCTTCTTTTCATTAAACTAGCCATGCCCAGTTCCTGCAACCATTCTCTGTATGTTTTAGTCTCCAGTCCCCTAATTATCTTCGTTGCTCTTCTCTGCACTCTTTCTAGAGTCTCAACATCTTTTTTACATCAGTTAGTGGAACAAGAAGAAGAGACAAGCAAATAACTTGCTGGGTTGATAATATCAAATCTGATACAAAAATGAACATCCAACAACTGAAAGAAACTGTGTTCACAGGGTTGCACTTGCCCTATAAGGTTGCCAAGAATAAGACAGGACTGAATCGTTAAAACAATAAAAAATTATTTATATGTGAAGCTGCATGTAGGCCATCTAGTTTATTGATTCTAGGCATCTTACAAGGATAGCCAATAAAATAGTCTAAAATCAGCATAAAACATAACCAGCATAATGTTGGCATTAAGGCCAGTCTTAAATATTACTACCTGTCTTATATGAGCTTCTCCTATTTGTGGGCTCTGAAGAAGAACACCCTTTTTGTGCTCTCTAGATTGAGACAATATATATTTTAAAAATCCCAGCTTGATTTCTGGAGCAAACTCTTCCAAAGCAAGATTGGGGAACAGGATCAATTAGCTCCCGAGATTCCTAATTTTTCCCACAATGCTCCCTGCCTGCTTGCACATATTGGCTGCGCAAATTCTACTGGGAACAGACAATCTCAGAAGCAATCACAGTTACAGGTAATCCTCAATTTACAACCACAAATGAGCCCAAAATTTACGTTAAGTAAAATAAAATGTGTTAAGTGAATTTGACCCATTTTGCAACTTGTCTTGACACCTTTGTTAAGTGAATCACTGCGGTGGTTAAATTAGTAACATGGCTGTTCAGTCAATCTGGTTTCCGCATTGAACTTGCTTCGCAAAATGACTCCTGAACACTGCAACCATCATAAATATGAGTCAGTTGTCAAGCATCTGAATATAAATCATGGACCACAGGGATGCTACAATGGTCATAAGTGTGAAAAATGGTCATAAGTCACTATTTTCAGTGCCAGTTGTAACTTCAAATGGTCTGTTATAAGTTGAGGACTACCTGTATTTAGTAAATCCCATGAGCAAAGCCGTATACTTATTTCATCAGAAAAACATCAAAAGCATAAAATCCAATAAAAATAGAAAACCTGTCTCCTCATGGGCTATCACATCACTGTACATGTTCCTAATAATTTTTAAAAATGTATTTCTAAAACTGCCCATTCTTGGAAGTGTTATTTTTGATCTTTAAATGCTGATAGTTTGTCAGTGAGGCGTGTGTGCGGTTGCTGGTTTCTTAGATTTCCATTATGTAGAGTTTGAAACAACAGCACTGAACTAATCACTATAAAAAACCAGAGTCTAAAATTACATTTGAACGTCGTCAACCCTCCATCATCACTCCCATCAAAAAAAAAAAAAAAATTAAATGCTCATGTCATCACATACCTTGACATCTTCATTCAGACATTCACCCTGATGAGATTGAAGCTTTCACACTGCTTCTGAGAACTTCCTAAAATGTATGTTCAACCAGCTGAGCTTTACAGCTCTTGTCAGCGAAGATAAAGAGATGGATGTGGTGGCCCATGAAAATTTTTCAGTTGCCACTAGATGAATCAGCTGAGAAAGAACATAGGGAAATAGGTTGCTTTCTTTTAGAAAAATAGGAAGAATAAAAAAAGGGGGGGAGGCGGAGTTAAAATTTTGGTTTGGTAGTAGGAGGGTTTTGAATTTCTTAAGCCTTACGTTCCTTGTACTTAGACAAGGACACAAAGTCAAAATAGCACCATCAAACGTGAGAGGTAACAATAAAATTGGGGTATTCCACTGTGACTTTATGCAGGAGAGAGAGTGGTGTGAAGAAGGAAGAAGGAGACCATCGAGCAAAGAAGAACGTTAAAGGATGACCTCCCTTACTAATACTACTTGGAGGACCCTGAACAGGTTGAGAGTTGGAGTGTGTAAGTGTAGGATATGGTCAAATGGAAGTTCTCAGTGGATAACAACATGTTGTGGGAATGTGGATAGATATACAGCCTGGCCCGTCTGCTGGTATGTCAGCTACTACCAGAAACATATACTGATGATGACTTATTTTTGGCCAACAACAAAGCCAAGAAAGTGGCTTCATTCTGGCAGTCTAAAGTTTGATCTGGACACGGAAGAAGAAATGGTGTGCAGACCAGATGTCAGATAGATAGATAGATAGATAGATAGATAGATAGATAGATAGATAGAATGAATATTTATTGGCCAAGTGTGATTGGACACACAAGGAATTTGTCTTGGTGTAAATACTCTCAATATACATAAAAGAAAAGATACATTCATCAAGAGTCAAGAATCATAAGGTGCGACACTTAATGATAGTCATAGGGTACAATAAGTCATAGGGTACAATAAGCAATCAAATCATACTAGGAAACAGTCAATATAAATCGTAAGGATACAAGCTACAAAGTTACAGTCATACAGTCACAAGTGGGAGGGGATGAGTGATAAGGAGTGATGACAAGATTAACACTAATAGTAGTGCAGACTTTGTAATAGTTGAACAGGGTTGAGGGAATTATTTGTTTAGTAGAATGATGGCTTTCGGGGAAAAAACTCTCCTTGTGTCTAGTTGTTCTGGTGTGCAGTGCTCTATAGCGCGTTTTTTTGGAAGGAGTTGATACAGTTTATGCCCAGAATGTGAGGGGTCTGTAAATATTTTCACAGCCTCTTTTGACTTGTGCAGTACACAGGTCCTCGATTGAAGGCAGGTGGGTAGTAATTGTTTTTTCTGCAGTCCTAATTATCCTCTGAAGTCTGTGTCTGTCCTGTTGGGTTGCAGAACCAAACCAGACAGTTATAGAGGTGCAGATGATAGACTCAATGATTCCTCTGTAGAACTGTATCAACAGCTCTTTGGGCAGTCTGAGCTTTCTGAGTTGGCGCAGAAAGAACATTCTTTGTTGTGCTTTTTGATGATGTTTTGATGTTAGGTGTCCACTTTAGGTCATGTGATATAGTAGAACCTAGAAATTTGAAGGTCTCTACTGTTGATACAGTGTTGTCTAGTATTGTAAGAGGTGGTATGGGAGGGTTTCTTCTAAAGTCTACCACCATTTCTACAGTTTTGAGTGTGTTCAGTTCCAGATTGTTCCAGTTACACCATGAGGCAAGTTGTATAACCTCTGTCTGTATGTGGATTCGTCGTTGTCTCGAATGAGACCAATCACTGTTGTGTCATCAGTAAACTTCAGTATTTTAACAGATGGATCATTTGAGATGCAGTCATTGGTATATAGGGAGAAGAGAAGTGGAGAAAGCACACAGCCTTGGGGGGGCCCTGTGCTGACTGGGGGGGGGTGTGATTCTGCCTAGTTTCACCAGCTGCTTCCTGTCTTAGAGGGGCTTACATCTGTCACCGTGTGTTCAAGTACCTAGTTGGTTTAATTTAC